>CM050165.1:101168822-101641322 GCA_027410445.1 Discoglossus pictus | reverse complement strand
GTCCACTTGGTGGTTGAGTCCAGCTATATTTTGTCTTGATGACTCTTCATTTATTTGCATGTCTTCAATCACCTGCTCCTTCTGCCTCTTCTCATCTTCCACCCGATATTGGAGTCCCTCAAGCTCCTTGTCCTTTTGCATTAATACTGTTTTCAGCTTGGAGATTTCCAGTTTCAACGTGGTTATTTGACAAATCAGCTGCTCCTCTTGAGTTTGAGCCGCTTGGTCTTGTCTCTCCTTCTGTACAGTGTTCTCTGAAAGGGATGTCTGCAGATTGGTAATTATTCCCTCTAGCTGCAGTTTCTCAGAATCAAACCGGGCTCTCTGGGTTTCTAGTTCTGCATTGGTCGAGCTCTTCTCTTGTTCTAGCTTGGTGATCTGTACTTGGAGGGCTGTACACCTAGCAGTGATTTCAGCTACTTCCTGGGTCAATCCTTCCATCTTCAGGATGTCCCCCATGTTTTCCAGCTTAGACTTGGGAGTATTCTTCCTCTGCTCCCAAATTGGCATCAGTTTCTCATTCCTGTAGGACACTCTGTAGTCCTCAAATGCAGGCATCCTCCGCCATTCAGGAATATAGTCTGGCATCATCTTTACCTCTCGCTGGTCTGGTTTGGTATGACACATCTCCATGCTCTGCGTCATATGTCCTGTCTGGGACAGTGTGTACTCCTTGAGTTTTTCTGCATTGTGGTCTGCCCGTTTCTTTTCTCTGTTATAAGCAGCTTCCACTTCTCTGAACTGGTTTTTTATCATCTCTAAGTCGGCTGCACTTTGCGAGTAGCTGGCCTTTTCCACTTGAAGTGAAGACTCAAGGTCCAGGATCCGCAACTGGATAACTTCAGAGTTAACCTTAGACTCCCGATGGGCTGCTCTTTTCGATTCAATATCTTCTTCTAGTCTTTTTACTGTGTGTGCTGCTGTCTCCAGTTTCAGAATCAGTCTCTCCTCTTTCTCACGACTGTATTCCAGCTCACTCTTCTGACGTGAGAAGTTATCCATGTAGACACTTTTCTCTGCTTCCATTTCATGTAGCTGCTTGTGCAACTCTTGAACCTTCCTGTTTTTGGACTGGATAACAGATTCCATTTCTTTCTTCATCTCCTGCTCTCTCATCTGAAGCTCCTCAAGCTTGACTTTAAATTGTCCTTGGAGCCTTAAAGAATGCCGTTTCTCCTCCTCTAATGCCATTCTGTCTGCACTAGCAGGCTCTTTTGCTTTCTCAGCATTATCTGTTACTGTCTCTGCAGTTTCTTTTGTGCACTCTGCATTCTCATCAGCAGCTCCTGCCGTCTCTGTGGCGGCTCCTGCCATCTCTGTGGCGGCTCCTGACGTCTCTGTGGCGGCTCCTGACGTCTCTGTGGCGGCTCCAGACGTCTCTGTGGCGGCTCATGGCGTCTATGTGGCGGCTCCTGCCGTCTCTGTGGCGGCCCCTCTGTCAGCCCGCCAGTTCCTTGCTTGTCTATCTTTGACAATATCATCAAATGACTTCTGAACGCCAAGCTCCAATGGGGTGTCCATAATATTTGGATGGAAATCTCTCCTTGTCATGCCAGTCGCACCTTTATCGTGTGGTTGAAGTATAGGAGCACTTCTCCGGCTAGCTTGTTGCACCCCCAGCGCCTTTATGCTGGCTGTAAAGTACGCCTTCTGTTCATTCTGGGTACTGATTCTCTGTGCTCTGACATCCCGGGTAACTCCAACTCTGGCAAGGATCTCAGCTTTGAGGTCATCATAGTTTTCTTTCTTTTCTTCATTCAAGCTCAGATAAGCTTTCTGAGCTTCGCCCGTCAAATACGGGGCAATGAGGCTGACCCAGTACCGTTTGTGCCACGCCTCCCTAATGGCTGTTCTCTCAAAAATGGTGAGGTATATGATCACATCATCATCCTCTGTCAGCTCCAGAAGAAGTTCATTGGCTCTAACTCTGGTTGCATCTATTCTATATTTTTCCAGTATAGCTTCACTCTGGGCTAACTGGATAGCCCACTTTCTATTGAACTCTTGCTGAGCAGCTGTGGCCTCTCTCATGCTGATTATTCTCTCCTCTGCTTGTCGTTGCCACTTCTCTGTGGCCCCTCTAATGCAGATTATTCCCTCCTCTGCTTGTCGCCGCCACTTCTCTGTGACCTCTCCAAAACATGCAGCAGCACCTCTTAGTTTACCCTCTTTTGCAGCATGGGCTCCGTCCGCTGCAATTACTTTTTGCCATTCTTGCTGACAAGCTCCGCCCACTTTCTGGCGTGTAGTGGCATCTACCAGGGCTTTCACTAGTTCCTCCATGGACATCTTGTAAGGTGGGCTGTCTTCTTAATACAGACAATTTAGCATCCCACTTCTGACACCAACTGTGGCAGAGCGCCCCCTTCTGGCGGGGTTTGCGTCCTGCACTTTCTTATCTCTTTTACCCAGGGAGGAAGACACAGCAGTCTTGTCAGATTTTTACTGCTGTTTATTGGGTAGCATAAACAGAACAAAATAACAGTGCTTGTATTCAGCGATAAAATAAAACCCTACATAAACGTGCTTACTATACTCAGGAATGCCCTGACTATATCCTGCGCAGCTTATCTGTGACAGGGAGTGCCACCTTGTGGCCAGGATGCAAACAGTCTCTTATTTGTGATATATCGCCACCTTGTGGCCAGGATGCAAACAGTCTCTTATTTGTGATATATCGCCACCTTGTGGCCAGGAAACATACAGTCTCTTATTTGCCTTTTCCTCTACAGCTTCTATCAATTGTTTGTGAAGCATAGGGCCCTTGTCACCCTCTTGTAATGAGGAACTCTTACTCTCACTCTCAATGCACTCTTCTTCTCCCTGGGACCTTTTTAATCCTTCTCTGGATACAATGAGAATAATATGCATTGGCACCAACCTTTTATCCCTTATTCCTTCCGGCTTCTTAGGGATGGTGTCTTCAGATAATCCTATCTCAGTGGAATATCTCCAATATGACAGAGGTCTTCTCTGTGCGCAAACTCTGGAACTCCGCAGCCTTCCTGACTGTCTCGCTCCAGCACAAATCCCAGCTCTCAGGATCCCAGAGGCAGCTGAGCTGTTCAGGGCTTCCTCCTGCAACACACACAGCCCACGGCTCTTAGGCCCAAGCCTAAGTGAGAGAGACTCCACCCATCTCTCTGCTGCTTTTAAAGGCAGTTCACAGCTAGGCTGCTTCCATTTAGCCACTGATAACTGAATGGAATTAACTCCTTTCATTCTCAGGGGAGAAGTCTTACAGAGCTCTCTTGTGACCCCTAATGGCACTCCATCACAATATATATATATATATATATATATATATATATATATATATAGTACATTTGTGATTCCATTTGAATGTCTAAAAAATAAGTTTCCTACTCAGTTATTCCAGAAAGTTATTTGTTTTCTGTACTATATATATGTGTGTGCTCTTGGGGGAGGTCTTAATGTTGATTCTTAATACACGTTGGTCAAAAGGGATGATTGAGAGCAGGCTGAGAGAGCAACTTGCTGCATACCACAGCTGGCATGCCCATTCATGTGCTGCGGAAAATCTGTCAATTACAGCCTTCCTCTATAGAGCACAATACAATGCAATATGCAATGCAGCAATAGGCTGCATCTCACACATCTTTCCAATATGGAACTACAATCAGTGGCTAAACTACAGATTTTGCCTCCCGGAGCTGTCCCTGAGTTGAAGGGGAAGATGCTTTCCAACTCTAAAGAACAGGTTGAGGACCATTGAGCCATTGTTGCCCACCACTGATCTACAACATTATTCATTTTTTTCTCCCCACCCAGAAAGAAAAGTGTTAGGGATGCCTATGCTTCTAGGTTGTAATTACCATCATATAGTTAATAATGGGCATGCAAGTAAATGAATATGTCTGGGTTTCTAATATTTTGTCAGTGTATTCACAAAACATGAGGGTTGTATGTTCAAATGGGTCTTAGAAATATGATGTGTAGCTATAGTAGAGTTCTAGGTTGGTGTAGAGGAGTGTTAGTTTAGATTTAATGGTTTATTGGGGTGGGTTTAGTGCAGTGTAGTGTTTGTACTTAGTGTCATCAGGGTACTGGAGAACCCTCATAGCACTTCCGGGGTAATGTTAGGCTTCTAACTGTCCCATGAGGCTTATGAGGGTCTGTATAGACCCTCATAAGAGACCGGGTTAAAATGGTGTAGTGCTTACACTTTGTGTCATGAGGGTCCTGGATGACCCTCATGGCACTTATAGTGTTATTACATGCGTTCATTAGTGTGTTATACCGGTCTATATAGTTGAGGCACACAGTACACTCACATTGTGTGATAAACAGCATTTTAACACTTTTTTATTGCCCTGTCATTTTTGACGGGCAAGTCGCTAGTGTTAATTATAACAACAATAAATAAATCATAAAAGTAAATAATAAAAAAATATGCATCTCTTGTCCAAAAACAAACATGCTTCTCTAATGAAAACTCAATAACCCTGCTTTAGAAATAAGTATTTTGTATTTACTGATGAATCAAACAGAGCAGTGCTTACATCTGGCATTGAGGTTTTTCAAATAAAGAGGCTACAAGTACACAATATAATAGTACATTGCATTAATGGACCTTACTGAAATCAATTTAGTGCACTATTCATTCTACGCCTTTGTTCTCTTCTATTTGTGCAAGCTCCCTAGTTTGTAAATCAGGAGTTACATAAAATAGCCATATCATTACCACTGCCTTTTTATTAGCATATTATTTCCAGTCCATTAATATTTCAGAATCCATTCAGTTCAGCATAATATTCTGTACATTGTTCATGTTTGCAACCTCTTTCCGTAAGCTTTACTAATAAATCTATTCTTAGATTTCTGTCCTAGGCATAGGGAACAATCAATTGCTTTTCCTTATGATTTTGTTTGAATGTGTACTGGTTTAATAAAATATCAGCAGCCTTTTGACCGGGAATAATAAAAAAGCACAAATGCTATTCGTCATAAAAGAATGAAGCTAATAATACTAGATTGATCTTTTATTCCTTCCATCACTTATTTAGCTTGTCTTCCCATTCAGTTATTGATCATATCTTAAGCTTCATTGACTAAGCAGTTATATGACATGTGTTATCTGCTAATACATTGTTAGCTACCTATACAAAGTAATTGTTTTTGGTTGCTAAACTACTTTCAATGCTTTCCATTTTATTGTCCTATTTTAGAATTGTTTCTCCTATTCTTTAACATATCAAATGATTTGGAATAACACAAGACAGAAATGAGCAGTCTTATGGTGGCTGGTCTGGCAAATATGTCAAGCCAGAATGAGAGCCTTCCCCAATAGCCCTATTAAATTCCAAGCCCATAGCAGCAACATGAGACCCACAACTGCTGCAGGCTTGAAATTGGGCCGAGTTACAGAGCTATTTAATTAGATCATGAGACGCAAGCCCGTAAACCTGAGCCACGCACGCAAGCTGTTAAGGGACAAGACGAGACGCGATTGGCTGTCATTAACCAATTGCGGTATAACGTAGTGCGACACAGACTGAACAGCCAATAGAAAGGGAGCTAAAATGTTAAATCATTGACTGTGCTGTAACTGAGCAAGTTAACACATAGGTCTAGGCGTTGGTGGGTTTGTAAACATTGGAGAGAGAATGAGCATTGTACGTTTTTGATATTTTGGCCTCTAAGATAATTTAACCCTTAATTTACACACATAATTACTGATATCACATAATTCACACACATCCATTAATACGTACACATAATAATACATAGCGGTAGGCCACAGCACATCTACACCCCACCCCCACCCCCCATACAATTACTATACTACACATAATACTCACATTCTTGTTTTACCACATACACATACACATATATATATTATATTTATTTCTCCTTATTTTTATTTCATATATCATAGGAGGGTAGAGGAGGGGAGGAGAAAAGTGAGGAGAGAGAAAGGAGAGGAGGAGAGAGAGGGGAACATTTGAGGGGGAGAGTGAGGATAGGAGGAGAGTAAGGAGAGTGAGGAGAGGGGGAGAGTGAGGAGAGGAGGAAAGTGAGGAGAGAGGAGATTTAGAGGTATGGCGGGAAGGAGAACTAGGTCAGGGACGTCAGGTGGAGGAGAGCAGCAGGAGGGGAGGGATGTACCCCCAGATGTTGGGACACACGGTAGACAGGCAGAGGATCAGGGGCCTCATTCCATTTGGGGAAGTAGTGGGGATGATGGACTGTCCCTAGGGAGAGGACAGGAAGGACAGGAACCCCACAGTCGGTAGTACAAGAGTGTGTGGCAAAGTACAGGGCCCCCAATTATAGCCCAGAGGAGATGGACATCCTCCTCAGGGAAATCTGTGCCCACTATCGGATCTTACATGGTGGAAGAGATGTGAAGGCTAGCCAGAAGGCAGAGGTCTGGTCCCAAATTGCTTCAGTTGTTGCAGCATTAGGGGTCGCTAATAGGGACGTAAAGTCTGTTAAACACAGATATGGCGACCGCCGGCAAGAGCAGCACGTGCAACGGACGGTGGGACTCCAGCAAACATCACATACTGTAAATGGGAGCAGACCCTGAGGATGTGGCTTCAGCCAGTGGCAGTGGAGGGCCTTCCAGGACATGTGGACACAGGTGTGCCAAGAACTATGCAAAGTGAGTATCATATCACACCACACACATTGGTGTATAAAATTGTGGTGGTGGGGGGGACAAATGCACGGCAGATATCATGATGTTTGTATGTATGTATAAATAAGCTTGTACTCTGGCTGGTGTATACAATGAGCTGTATCCCCCTAGAATAGAATTATTCTTCCTCCTACACCACTGCCCACACGCATAGATAACTGACAAACTATAGCAGTGTAAGCCTAAAGGTTATGGCTGAAGATATATGGCGCATCAATAACCATGTAAATCCTGGTAGCAAACAAATAATTTTCATAATTTGTACCAATGAAATTTCTGGCCAATAGCTGCAATTCAAACTGATTCTGAATACAATTTCCTATTAGACCAAGATTGAGTTGACATTCAAAAGAGAGTACATTTCTGGCTGTGCGCACTGTAGCATATGTGGATACAGACTCTGTTGGACTGCATGTGTGTGTCATATACTGTCCCAACCTGGACCATGTCTCAGTTGCATATTAACAACCATTGCTGGGAACATGTCACAGATTGGTCAGTCTCACACACTGCACAGCAGATCCCTCAGAACACGTGTCTGATGCACATGCAAATGGCACACCGCACCTGCAGTTCATATATTTATATGAGCCATGATTCACAATGCTCATTATGCAGGCTGTGGTTTATCTGTATAACACAAGCACCACAGTCAATCACAGGTGACCATGATGTCAAGGACATGGAAACACACAGCTTTCAATTGTGTAGGGAAACCAACTGAAATATATGTTTATTCCATTTCAGTACCCATAAGGAACAGGGGAGGCTCCAATGGAGATGGGAGTGGTCAAAGAAGAAGGCCAGGACATTCAAGAGGGCCCAAGACCATCCACACAAGCTAGCCATTCAGCTGCATATCAGGAGTGGGAATCACTGCCTGGGACCTCAACAGCATGATACATCTGGGCACAGCTGTTCCAGCCGCTTCCACTGGCCATGTTCTGGCCCCAGCCATCCTCACAGCTGCCACCTGCTAAAGCAACAATGGGGGCCCCAAACATGGTCCAACACCCTAGCCCTCCTGCTGACCCCTCAAGCCCTCCTGCCAACCCCTCAAGACCCCCTGCTGCCCCGTCAAGACCTGCTGCTGTCACTTCATGACCTGCTGACATCACCTCATAGCCTGCTGCCATCACCTCTGGGCCTACTGCCATCACCTCGGCCACAATTGTCGTCACCTCTGCCACCAATGCTGTCACCTCGGCCATCAATGCGACACCTCTGGTCCTGCTGTCATCACCTGTGGGCCCTTGCCCTCAACACCACCACCCCTGACATTGCGTGAAATCATGAGATGAGGTGTTGTAGTTAAACAGAATATTGTTATGATTGATATCTTGTTCTTGTCTCTGTAGGGGTTAATAGCCAAATCTCACAACCATTAAGGCATGTTCTTCATCTTCAAGCAGTACAATACCATCATGTGACTGAACACTAGACCTAGTTCCCAACAGGCATTCAAGCAGTGTCATTCACCACTGCAGATTGATCTGAAATGCAATATATGAGTACATATCTCTTCACTAAGGACTATGACTGGTGTGAGTTTCAAATACAATGAATAGCGGATAATTGTATTTCATGTCATCCAAACAAAATGTATGATTACCTTGGTTTGACATCAGGATCAATGTGCATGTGTTTAGGGGTAATGTGAACAAAGTAATCCGTCTGACCTTGGTACCCATATACCAGTCAGATCTGATATCAGCATTGCACAACTATTCCATGTAGATAGTGATAGTACGTTTTGCTGAAAGATTGTGTTCACAGTGAAGCATGCTTTGTTGTATTAGACATCCTCAACATATTCCGGGAAGGCTAATTGAACAGAACAGAATCACTATGGTTATTACATCTCGTAGATGACATTCATGTTAATTGGTTTACTGTAGTGTCGACAGCAAAAACAATGTACTATAATAACAGCTTATGATTGTTCTAACACCTCCTCTTTATGTTTTCCAGATTCCTATCATCTATTTGGGAATCAGCACTAATGTATGAAAACACACTGTGTGTACAATTGATCTATGATTTCTAGCATCTGTTTAATATGGCAGATGGAAACCATATGGTTACTGTATGTGCATTAATGGCTATTTCTATTAAATGGATTGTTATATGATGTTACTATGTTACATCCGATTATGGTTACTGTGGTGTCCTGACCACATGTGACCCAAGTAGATGCTATACATTATCCTTATGATGTTGTCTAATAGTTAACCCTTTAGGTGTCCTTTGATTGGCCACCGCCTCTGACCCTTCCGGTATCCTTCCACACCACACCCATGATATTAATGCACAATCTTGTCCATTCCTATATATATAAACTAATGAGCCCTAGTTACTATGCAATATATCAATTCCTATAATAATACGAATAGTAATAATAGGATTAGATATCATATAATAATATATCATATATGATCAACATAAAGGGTAGATACACATGCAAATCCAGTTTGTGATATTGTGGAGTATCAACATTCCCCTGAGGGTCTGATGGTCCCCTGAGGAATATGACAGGTGATACTGGAGTGGGTTTCCAGTTCCTCCTCTAGTGGACTGTGATTTGTCTGACCTCTGCTATGACGTGCCCACCTACAGTGGCCCTACAGCTTTATTGCAGTACACAAGCCCCTTCACCACCACCACTTACTGTAGCAATGCTGAAAGGGATCAGGGAACATACACCACACAAATCTATTCTAACCCATCAGGAGGGGCCACAAAAACACATGGAGGCTTTGCAGAGGCACGTGCATCAACAGCCAACTCATCTCCATCAGGGGTAATCTCCGCTACGCCTATCCTGGAAGGTCCCACGACATTGATGGTGATCATGTGCCAAGATGTATAGCCATTACCATTGTGTGAACTCCCATTATGTTCTGCTATTCATCCACTTACATTAGTGTGGATTGCTAAGTGGTGGTGGTGAAGGGGCTTGTGTACCTGCACAGGCAGGGACAGCACAGGCAGGGACCTAGCTAAATGTGCTGCAGTCCATAGGGTCACAGAGAGTCAGACACAACTGAAGGACTGAACAACAAATATTACAATGTTCCCTGGGTACTTGATATATATCATGTGACAGTGAAATATGGCCACTATTTGTTTTCCAAAATGTAGATGTGATAAGCGAGATGTATTTGCAATTATATTTATATTTTAGGGGCCACAATAGAACCTCTGTGAGTGAGAAAGGGTTAATATGGCATGCGTTTCATTTTTTTGTATTGCTATTTAATCAGGTAGTGTGTCTTTAATTACTTTGTGCATGTTGCAGCCTGGCTTTTCATATTGGCTTTTCATATTGGCATTTATCATTCCAACATATGATCAAAAAATATTTTTTTTAAATGCATTTGTTTATTGGGGGATTATAGAGCAAGTAATTGTAATGCCTCTCTGTGCTTTCTCCATATTTTAAAGGCCACTGGTATGTTTATATTGTCTTTTCAGTGTTTAAAAGTTGTCTGTAAACCCTTTGCGGGTCCTATTTGGAGGCTGTAATGTTTTTGCCTCCATTTGAGGCTTACGGGCTTGAACGCCAGGGCATCTTTGGAAATTCATTGCAATTTATTAGCGAAATTGTAACGTTGCAGTTACGGGTTTGAAAGAACAAAAGATTTGCGGGCGCGAAGTTCCACATTCCACGTCCCATAGGCTTTTTTTGGCCTTAACCCGCAGATCGTGAGAAGCTTGCTTTATGGGGCCAATTACAGGCTACGGTTTTACACATTCAGGGAATTTAATAGGGCTTCAAATGTGGCTGTTATATGACTTTGGCCAGTAGTGATAACAAATATGGCCACATAAATATATGTGATTCTCCATCCTTGGGTTGGGTTCAGGGGCTCAGTAAATTACTTAGCACCAGTTGCCCTCAATGCCTGGGTATCATGACTTTGATTTTCATTTTGAAGATGTCGGTATGATGTGTGATGAAAAATATTAATTATTTTTTTAGTCTGACTGAAAGCATAATTAGACAGTAAAATTGTCAGAAAGCTTAAATAAAACACTAAATAAGCACTAGCTTCCCCTTAAATAAAACACTAAATAAGCACTAGCTTCCCCGTGACGAGGATAATTCCGATCCCCTATGGGGGTCATAGGTACCTTCAACAGCACTATTACTAGCCCAAATAGGGGTCAATGACCTCTATGGCCACTAACATTAATGCAATACCCTTAAAGACCCCATGATACCTTACACCTCTACAATGGTGGTACCTATGACTCCCTATTGGCCCTATGCCCTCATGGGAGTGCATGAGTCTCTCATATTTACCCCCTTAATTGTAATCTAAAAGTACACAAAAAAAACATACTAAATTATGGAAAAAACTGTTTACAGAAAACATATAAGGTACAAGCAAATTTAAAAAAATTACAAATGTAAAAAATTATAATGATTAAAATTTAAAAATAATTAGTCCTGTAAACAAAATGAATTGGTTAATTAATACATCACCTGCCTTGGAGCCATGGAATGCGGGCAATCCAAAAAAGTCCATGTTGATTGGAGCCATTGAATCCTTATCTTGAGGACCTCCTGGAAACAGCCTCTTCTTGTTTGATTGAAGATCCTTGCTTCAAAGCCAGGCAAAGGGCAGGCCAAAATGCACCACTCAAATAGAAAATAAACTACTACTACATTAATGTGACTCCTCCTTTAAGGAGCTCCTGCAATGAATGCTGCAATTTGATTTTGTCCCACCTTTTATTTGCACTTTCTAGGTGTCAATCAATATTCACTGAATCCTCTTAAAATAATTTAAATTCCCACAACCTTATTTATTTTAATTATTATCAATTAAGAGAACTCTACCACTCCTAAAGGCAACATCATAAGTATTCTGAGAGAGAGAAAGAGAGAGAGAATAGGATTTGGGTAGGAGGATAAAATGGCTAGTGTGCAGTGTGTTCGTGTTACTGCTTTGCGTTTCTCTGGAGAGTATTGTGTTTCATACTCATATACAAGTTATGCAGGATTGCAAGTGCACATTACAGATAGCTATTAACATTCAATATCCTCAGTGTACTGGTCGGAAAAATATTTTTTGCAGTAGTCATGTAATTTAGACTTGCGACTAAAGGCTTGCAGGGGTAAATTTCTTGACATGTGAAGTGCTTCACTGCTTTACTGCTTCACTTTCTCTGTGAAGCTTAGTGATTATTTGGTGCAGTGTCTCTAGCTCTTTTTGCACAGTATTCATAAATGATAAATTGTATAAATAATAACTAAATCTATTCAATAATAACAATGTTCTCATAATTTGAAATTTCCAAGCCATTTATTCAGAAACACTGCCAATAATGCATGAATTATAAGTAACTGCTAATGTAAATTGGAAAACAAAAATCATTTGTTCATGAATGTGGCACAAATTCTGTTTTGAAATCAAATGTGAAATTATCCCTTAGGCTCAGACATTCCTTGCAGCTTAATGTAATTGCTTTTTTGAATAACTATAATAAATGCACAGATAAAAAGCATGTAAACAAATAGAAGTTAAAACACTGTCAGTGATATCAGAAAAATCCCCTATTTGTTACGTAGCTTCCCGCTGTGGGTCCCAGCACATATTATTAATACATTTCAGATATTAATTGATAAATATATTCATAACCATAAAAGAATTAGGATAAACTTATAAAGAAGGTTTATATGTTATGTGACTTTGAAAGGGGAGGGTTTGGATACCCGATGATTAAAAATTATCAACAAGCTATACAAATGTCTCAATTAATATTATGGACACAGCCATCTGACTTATTTAATTGGTTTCAAATTGAGAATTTTGATTTGGAATCTGGGGATTTAAACCTTTTACTATTTCAAGCAGAGGGGGAGTTTAAGGATAGAAGACTGCGAGTATGTCCTACATTAAAAAATCATAGGTGATGATGTAAATTTAACGCTCGTTTCTCTCTTATGCCCATACCTAGCCCTATCACGCCTTTGGCCGCGTTGGCCAAATTATTCGACTCAAGCTTGCTTAGGTTGTTAGTAAGAAAGGGAGCCCTCTGTTTGAAAGATATATATGGGGACAAGAAATTATTGGAGTTTCAAGAACTAATTAATATTTATTCCATTTCCATAAACAATTGGTTAGAATATATTAAGCTACAAAAGTTATTGGTATCATCTCTCTTTTATATGGAAGAGACAAGGGGGCTAACTGACTCTCTTCTAAAGATAAAAAGCACCATGTGGCTAAGTGTTACAAAATTATCAAGAAACAATATCAACTTGAGAAACCTTTCAATTGGAGGTTATGGGAAAACAATCTAGGTTACTCTTGGCCTATTGAAAAATGGCTTTCAGCCTTTTCTCTAAAGGCTAGATTTATTAAAAATGTTACGTATAGGGAAATTCAGTTTAAAATCATTAATAGATGGTATATAACTCCAATGAAATGGGACAGTTGAATAAATCAGAAGAACAAAAGAACAGTTGGAGAGGTTGTGGGCAGATTGGTACACACTTTCACATGTGGTGGAGTTGCCCACGTATACAGAATTTTTGGCTTGAGAGTTTTAAACATCTAAGATATGTGAAATTGTAATAACTCCGGCACCAGAAATAGTGATTTTGCCCTTTTTCCAAAAGGTCTCCCAGCGTCAGTTAAAGGAATGGTTTTGCTTTTCCTTATGGAATCAAAAAAACTTGTAGTTTCCAGATGGAAAAATAAAGTATGCCCATCTTGGTCGGAACACAAAGAAAGACTGGAATATGTTTATTTTCTAGAATGTGGACTTAGTAATACAAGGATAGGTCCAAAAATAAGAGCTAAATGGGCCCTATGGGAAAAACATTATCTTTTAATAACTAAAGTTTAAATTTAATAGGTTGTCTTTTCTTTGGCTTGATGACCTTTTTTTTTTTTTGTTCGGAATACAACTCTGGGTGGGACTTTCCTCTCCTCTCTGAGTCCTCTTCTCATGCTGGAGGTTTATGTTTTGTTTATGTTGTGATTTTGTTTAAAATCTGTTTGTTTTTTGTAATAAGAAAGAAGGAAAGAGATGTTTGCACTCTTAAATATGGACAGATGTTTTATAGACACTTACTGATCTGTGTGTCATATATTGTATATGTGGAATATATGTTTTCTATTTTTGTTAATGTAAGAAAAATTAAAAAATTAAAAAAAGTTTATTGGAAAAAAAAACAACTCCTGCCTCATTGTGCTGGGTGCAGAGCCTCAGCCATCTCAGTACTCTGTATGTTGCTAACAACCCTGTATATATCAGACAAGCCTGAAAGAAAGGCTCCTAGAATATGGCTTGTATTCTATATTTACATAGAATAAGGCATCTGCATCCCTATGAAGGACCTCCTTCCAGGCTCCTAGAATACAGCTTGTATTCTATATATACAAAGAATAAGGCCTCTGCATCTCTATCAATAGGGCTTAATTTATCAAATAAAGTTAAATATTAATAAAGTCAAATAATTAGCAGAAAAAAAATATGAATATAGTTAAATATTTAGCAGAGACCTTTCATTTCTCATTAAATTAACATCTGTAAATCACAGAGTTAACATACTACACTGTAGAAGAGAGAACTACAAGCAAAATATACAGTTTTAATTCAAAATCATCAGCCTTATTAAATTGTGATTTGGCAAATTTAAAAGAGCTCTATATAAGCACATAGCATTTTTTTTTTACAAAAGTTTTTAGTTAGTGAACTTCTATCCAGAAGCAAGGTCTTCACTAACTAAAAACTTCTGTAAAAAAATATGCTCTGTGCTTAAAAAGAGTCTTTTTAGATTTACAGAATCGCAATTTAATAAGGCTGCATATTAGCTGATTATTAAAAGTTATTCATAATGTTATATCTCCCAAAAATATAAAAATGCCAACATAATTCTCATAGAGGACTTATCACCTCAGGCACTGATTTGATTACAGAGAACTTGTCTAAATATGTGAATTACTTTTTTACACCATTAATACACCACAAGATTAGACTGCTTATCACAGAAATACTTTGGGCACTGTTCATATTTTGTCACTTGTGGAATATAAATCAATTTGTTTAATATTCTCTATAGGTGGAAATAAATTTTACTCTTAGTGACATCATAGAATTTATATAATTGCTTAAAAGAATGGTATGATGTAGTGTTTGTGGGGTCTGTATATACTGTATGTATATGCATGTAATTTAATTTTACTACATACATACATTTAGCAGAGAAAGATGATGGTGAGTATACCCAGATCAGAAGATGCAGATTACTAGAAAAATTCCATTGTTGGGAGGATATTATGCGAATAGGTAAACAAAAAACCAAACATTAACACACCTCTCACTTTGCACAAATTTAAAGACTATACTATATTAAATTTAAAGGTAACAATTTATTAAAACAGGACATCATTTGTATGAAACTTCTCACTGCTTTGTTTAAAACATCAAATCATGAGTATGAAGAGGTAGGTATAACATAAACATTACTACAGTACCTGTTTGCAATATGAACAGTGCAGTTTTCTAGAAGAATTTGTGCAAACTGAAATCAAAGTTTGCAATTTTATATTTAGATGAAGTCATATGTAAATACTTCTACTTGAAAATGGACATTGGTAAACATCTTCTTAACTTATAACTTATATATTTGGTTATTATTATTTCTGTTTATGCAAGAGGTTCCTCTGTAAGTTAGAACAAGAGATTCTTAATTTCTGATTAAATATATTTTGTAACATTTTCTAAAACCAACACTTTAGTTTTCCCAGTTGGGAAGATTCAAAATTGAGTTTTAACACTTCTAAAGAAGAAGATTAGCTTTACTGCACAACATTTTTTATATTGTTAAGCAAGTGATATCCATTCATTAAGTTAGATTTTGTAAAAATCTTAATCAATACATGGTTCTATATATGAAATATGTATATTTTAAATAAAAAGTAAAACATGATGTAAACAGATAAGAGTTGTAATTTATATTATTCATTTTCTAAAGCTCATTGCATTAGTGTGGAAAATGGGCAGATGCATGCTGAAATCTGTGGTAAATTGTAAGTAATTTGAAGTGTTAAAATGACTAATTTGCACAAATACAGTATAATAAAGCACCACATAATAGCTAACAATGGTGTGCAAAATATATTAGGGACATAAATCTGTTATTCAAATCATACATATCAGGAAGTAAACAAAATCAAACTCCATTAATATTTTAATATGTACTAGGTAAAGACTGAAACTAATTAATATCTATCAAACATTAGCTGCAGGAATAACAACCTAAACTAAAAAGTCAAAAATAGTTAAAAGAAATATAGGAATATAATTATTATTCAAAACAATCTTTCCTTGATCTAAATTTCATCAGTTGTGTAATTTTATTATCTCTAAGTTATTAATAATATTCCATATACATTTTCATGACATGCTTTACATGATGGATCCCCAGTTGAGTTATTAAGCCCAAGCACTGCAGCAGCAACATCTGATATCACTTCCTGATGAGTTACAGGTCCTTGAATCTTAAAGCTTGTGTCGCTGGGGGAGGGAGTGAAGAATGATAGACAAGTTTCTTTGACACAAAAAAGTAATGTAAAACAAATACCAGCTTGTTCAATACCAGTAAAATAACTTTGTTTCTCGATCTGTGCTCTTTCTCTCTATAGAAATTCCAGAACCAGGGACCCTATGTCAATCGGGCAGTGTAAATTGCAGTATAACCATAAATCAACCGTGGGAGCTTTTTCCCCTATGTTACACATTTATGTTAATCTTTAGCACCCCCAGATTACTGCAATCAGCCCACAACCATAAATCCAGCCTTACCCAGAAGAGATTTTAATATAGGACATACCCAAGCCCAGCTTTATGGATGAGAAAAGATTCTAGGAAGCAATAGAAAATGAGAATGTCATCATTATTTTAGTGTATTAAAACAAATGCCTTAACTGTGGCAAGGAACAATTATATTTATGTATACAAATATATCAAATTGTATTAATATTATTTGAAATTAAATAGATGTGACATTTTTATTCTGTGTTTATATATTATTATATATAGACAATTAATTAGAGCATTTGTTCCTGTGCAACATGGTTTCCTGAAATGTATTAACCCCTTGAGTACTGGGTTGTGTGTTACCCTTGATGTTGTATAATAAAACAGACATAATAATACAATATCATATTTTTGACTACACATATGTTAATATTGGACTGTTAAGTGTCAAATAATGTGATATTTCCTCATATTTTATTGTTTTTTTTGTGCAATACTGTCACTTTAACTGCTGCTGCGGCACTCAGCAATGGTCTTAAAACCATTTGCAAGTGGTCTTTGATACACGTAAAATCTCATTCAGCTTTTTGCAATTACGGCACTGCTTTGGTTTAGGCCCTAGGTTTCTACTCTTAAGAAAAATGACAGAAAATAAAGACACTCTATATGAAAGTGAGCCATTCACGCCAACGTGTTGTTACAAGCATTATTTTATTCTAATTGTTATATATTGAATGCAATAAATGTAATGTGTGTACATTTAAGTGTAGAAGTTTCTTTAATACCCACCTGTTTTTTAAATTTCATTACCTTTTTTCTAACCTTAGTTTTTTTTTAAACTAATTAAAAAGTAACTACAAATATGCTAAACCTCATAATGTTTCTGGGTTAAGTAAATAACTTTTCATTTCCTTTTCATTCAAGTCAGTGGATATGGTTATCAGTGTGAAATACCACACTGCTGAAAAAATAGAGAATGCCTTGGCACATCCTTACATCATGTTTTCAAACAATAGCTAAAATAAATTAATCTCATTATTGTGTTAATGATAGGGGTAAAACGAGGGAACTGGAATGCACCTTTAATTCTTTGATTTTGTATTGAAAGACCAAGATGTTTCCTTCCTAAATTAAGGCCCATATTTAATTCTCCAAATCACAATTTATTGAGCCTGTACATGTTACTGATATTTAATTGGCTACATTTTGCTACTTGCATTCCAATTGAAAGTTACAGGCACAAAAGCACTTTAGTTGGCAACAACGTTGTCCTATCTCCTCCTTTGATGTTTCAAGCCTGTAAATGTTACCAGTGATAAAGACGCAAATCCATATTTAATTACAACAATCAAACAAGCTTGCAATTGCCTTCAAACCCGTAAATGGCAAATGTATCTATATATGACTCACACCTGTTTGTAACACTGCAAAAGCAAATAAAAACACAATACTGTACTTAAAATGCTGGAAAACATTTAAAGTCATTAAAATTAACTGCACAACCGTCTCACGCTCGCAAATCTGATATAATTTTGTATGTCTGTGTTGATCCCGGAAATCAATTGATTTTAATTGATTTCTGCATTTCTGGATTGCGAGTCCGATTGCAGATCGGACATCTAAACACTAATTGATTCCAGTTTAATCTCCATTTTTGACTGACAACATGATGATAGTCTCATTTACTATTGGCTCTGTCTAAATTGTAACTTAAGGGCTTGATTAATTGATCATGATCATGCCCTGAAATGCTACGTATGGGTTCGTGGTTTGGTGTTGTGGCTGTGAGCCTGCACTTCCAGGCTTGAGTCGTTTAAATAAATCTGTAATTGTAACAAATTGCTAACCCGCAGATATCTGCACAATTTAGGTAATTATGGGCTTGGAATTAAATAGGGGCCTAAGTTATTACATATCACATTAAAAAAATCTATTAATAATAGTTCACTATCGATATTCCTTATAAGATCTTAACTGGTAATCCAGGTGTCATCTCCTCAGTCCAATCCAGCAATAAGAGAGCTTACTTTCAATATTAAAACCCACATTTTTGGTTTATATAGAATTTCTCCAAGACTATGGGCTCTATTCTATTGCCCAGATGGTAATATTACACATATTTAAAGTTGTAAGTAAAGTTGCCACATATTCTATTAGCTAATTGCATCCTGTTTGTGAGTTACCCACCCACAATGCTGACAAGCCAAAGACGCAACTTAGGGCTAGCCTCTTCATTGAGTTTTTGTCATTTTAAACATTATGGGTGCAAGATAATTGAAGTCACACAAAATCCATATTTTGTTGGAACTTTACGTCTAGCTCGCAAATGAAGTTATACACACACAACTAGAAAAAGTATCACATTTCTAAAACAAATGTTACGAGTAATAAATAGGACTCGCCAGTTCTGATAGCTGTAGCAGCAATTAAACACACACACACACTACTGCACTTTAAAAGCATGGGAAAGCATGGCAATGCATTAGAAGGAATTGTCTCAAACTCACATAAATGCAATTAAAAAATATTATTATTTTTAAATGTTATTCATGTGCAATATGGATCCTGGTACTCAAGGGGTTAAAACATATCATGAAACCCACATGGACTAAAACAGATGCTGTAATGCATTGTCTGGAGTGCTAGAGTGCTAGCACGATGGGCAAACATTACTTATTGGCTCTCATTAATGTTTAGTCTCCAATTGCAAGTTACGCCTATATTCTATTATTTACTGACATCATGATGACATTCTCATTTCTATTGGTTGTGTCTAAGAAGTAAATTGTGGGCTTAGTTTAATATTGCCAGCTCATATAATCACGCCCCCTGAAATCTTACTTGCAAAGCCATGGTTTACATGTAGAGAGCTAATAAGTGATATTTGCCAATTGGGCTCGTAATCCAGCAATCTAGCACTCTATAAAATACATTAGATCATCTGTTCTAGACCATTTGGGTTTAATGATATGTATTGATATTACTCAGAAAAAAATAATATTTTTTTATTTGCATATTTGTGTGTTTGACACTGTTGTGCAATTAATTCTAATGTGTTTCCATGACTTCTGCTACAGTTCTAATAAGTGTTTGATAAACCCTTGTGAGTACTATTTAGTACTCATAATATTTTTGTAAGAAACTTGATATTTTGTTCAGTTGTGGGTTAGACTTTACTTGCAAACTAGAGTTACGGGTCTATTAGAGTATTGATTTTGTGTAACTAAGCTCAATTTTGCGTCTTTTGCTGGTGCGTAGTGATAGTAGGCGGGGAACTCATAATCAGATTGCGAGTTGCTAATAGTATATGTGGCAATTTTAAGAGCCGTTTTAAGCGTATTTAAATTTACGAATTGGCCAATAGAATAGGGCCCAATGTTATTAACATTTTTCTTAAAGTATGTATTATTTCTCAGTTTTTCTAGTAGAGTTTTTGGATTAGTTACAAATTTTCTTTCAATGTAGTCTGAAACATAAAGAAGGCATACTTTTCAGTTAGCAGTTTTCAGGTTTTTGAAAAGACCTAAAATATCAATAAACAATTTGAATTACTGTTCGGTCATTGCATTGCAATTAAGTACCTTAGAATTACTTTTATGTAGTCTCTCTATAAGCGCGAGTCTACAAACAGGTTAATATAAAAAATATATATATATATATATATATATATATATATATATATATATATATATATATATATATATATATATATTATGATTATAGATCATTTGTAACGCGCCAACATATTCTGTAGCGATGTACATATGTTAAGTTCAGACATAGATAAATACAAATTAACATATAGCAAAGCAAGGAGCTTTTGAGTCTTTGAGCTAGGAATCCAATGTCCATGGTGCATTCCCAAAGTAATTAGGATAGAAACTCGCAGACTTACAATCTAAGGTATAGTGAGTGTTAAAAGAGGGAGAGAGAGGTGATAAGCGTGTTTGGGTGGAAGGTGATGCGCTTCTTTAAAGAGATGTGTTTTTAGTGAGGTTTTGAATGTTTTGAGGCAGGAGGACAATCTGCTGGAGCGAGGCAATGAGTTCCAGACAATAGGGGCAGCACGAGAAAAGTCCTGGAGGCGGTAGTGAGTGGAGGTGACAAGAGTTGTATAAAGAAGAAGGTCCTTAGCAGAACGAAGAGGGCGGGTGGGGGAGTATTTGGAGATTAGAGCAGAGATGTATGGGGGAGTGTTATTGTTGAGGACTTTGTAAGTTAGGGTCATGATTTTAAAATTGTATTCTTGAGGCTAAGGGAAGCCAGTGGGTGATAATGTCATTGTTGATAGTAAGAGAGATATGAGGAATTGATGCTGTGGGAGAGGGAGGGAAGATTAGGAGTTCCGATTTAGACATGTTGAGTTTGAAATGGTGGGTGGACATCCACGAGGATATACTAGAGAGGCAGTTGGAGACGGGTGTTAGAAGAGAGGGGATAGATCTAGTGCTGAGGTAGATTTGGGTGTCATCTGCATAGAGATGATAATGAAGCCCAAAAGATTTTATTAGGGTACCAAGTGAGGATGTGTAAATGGAGAAGAGGAGGGGGCCTAGGACTGATCCTTGGGGTATGCCAAAAGACAGGGGGTGAGGAAAAGAGGTGTCAGAGAAAGTAGGTATGATGAGAACCACGAGAGAGAAGTGTCTTGAATGCCGAGGGAGAAGAGGATTTGGAGTAGAAATGGATGGTCGACAGTGTCAAAGGCAGCAGAGAGATCTAGAAGAAGAAGAAGAATTGAAAAGTGACCTTTTGACTTGGAGGTAAGCAAGTCATTGGTGACTTTAGTGAGAGCTGTCTCAGTGGAGTGGTGGAGCCGAAAGCCAAATTGGAAGGTGTCAAGAAGGAAGTTAGAGGAAATAAAGCTGGTAAGGCAGTTATAGACGAGCCCCTCTAGCAGTTTGGAAGCCAGGGGAAGCAGAGAGAAAGGGCGGTAGTTAGATACAACGTCAGAGTCAGATGAGGTCATATAACTATGGCTTGTTTTAGAGAAGATGGAAACATGCCAGTATTTAGGGAGAGATTGAAAATATGTGTGAGAGTGGGGATTAGTGGGGTAGAGAGGGGAGAGATGAGCCAGGATGTAATAGGATCCTGAGGACAGGTAGTGAGGCAAGTGGATGATAGCAGTTTGGAGACTTCATATTCTGTAGCCAGATCGAAGCAGTTCAAAGTGGCTGTGGTATTGGAGAAGAGAGAAGACTGGGTGTTGTTGGCTGGTTTAGAGGGTGGAGTGTGTGAGCCACTATGAAATGAGAGTTAATTGCAGAGGTTTTGAACTTGATGAATAAAATGGTTGGCGAAGTCTTCAGCTGTGAGAGAGGAAGGGGTGGCAGGAGGAGGTGGGCGGACGAGAGTATTGAAAGTGGCAAACATATACAAATACAAACAAAAAAAAGCATAAAGACAATTAATAGCAACAATTTTTTATAAACATAGCTTTAAGATAGATGCATGTCATAAAAAGGAAAAAAAGGAAATAAAAACATATTTCAGAAAGGACTGGTACATTGACCCTTCTGCATTACACTAGTTATGTTTGATGTGCACTACTTTGTTTGGTAAGGTATTAAATGTCTTCACACATTCTTATTCAACATTTAATGGTAAAGTTGTTCATAAAGTTATCCTCTGGAGTAAATTTTAACCCTCAATTATCGGTTGCTTCTATTTTGAAAGAAAAAACACTTATCATTACCAAAATCTTCCTCAAAGTTTGAGGTATTTATATTCTCTGCAATGGGCTTGTCAGCTGTTTGGATTTTCAACTGCGCTTTGGATTCTCAGTTAAGATGACCTTAAAAGCTAAGACAAGCAATCTGTCTCCAACTGTGTATGTTCTCTTGTTTCCAGCACTTTTGATGGAGGAACACAATTAAAGGAGACTTTAAATGCTTTTGCAAACTTTATTTTCATATATTTCCCCAGTAACATATAACAAAACACCAAAAATAAATAAAAGAAAATAGTGGGCCTAGCTCTCACCAGAGCACTACCTTCACTTTTAGACAGATCCCTCAATAACAGAGCTTCCATCCAGCTAAACCTGAATGGAACAAACACAAGCAGTCTAATACAGTGGTTCCCAAACTTTTCCTCAAGGCTCCCCAGACAGGCCAGGTTTTTGATTTAACAGTGTGTGAACACAGACGAGGCAATTATTATTCAACAGGAGCCTCTCATTTTCTCACCTGTATTCACACTGTTAAATCAAAAAGTTGGCATGTCTGGCGAGCCTTGAGGAATAGTTTTGGAACCACTGGTCTAATACTTTTTATTCAACCACTGCCCCATCTCCTATTTTTTAAAGTCCAAATTTCTCTTCTCTTCTGTGGCTTGCTCATCAGCTCCATGCTTCTGTTTCTCTGTCTTTGTCTTTTTACAGCTTCATACAAAACACTTCTCTCTCTGGGTGTCTCTTTTCGTGCAGTTCCAATAAACACTAATCTGTGTTTCTCTTTTTTTGGCTCTTTATAAACAACATACACAGTCTGGCTTCTCCTCCATGCAATTTTTGCACACAATTCTTGGAGGCCTCAATGAAAGCCTGCAGGCCTCAAATCTTGCTTCTCACAGTGCTAGGCTGCAATTCATAAATGGCCACAACCATTTCTCAGCTTCAGTGTATTGATTTCTATACACAGCTGAGCTAATCGAACTACTCCAGGAGTTAACTCACAACTTCTGGGGAAAAGGGAACTTCGCAAAACCTATGGCTCATACAAATCCCCGGTCTCACTCTGTGACAGACCAATGAGTCTGATGAAAACAAAATGTGTTTGTGGGCTGGAATATATGGGGTCTGCAGTTACAATCCAATCCCGTAATTACAGTGTGCTCCACAGCCCTTTGAGCCAATAGAAAACTGGCTAACAAATAATGATTGACAGGAAGAGATAATAAAGCTGCGATCGTGACACCCATGCGTTAACTGTGTTGTAGTTTCTCATGAAGTAGCATTCCGTTCCCGGAGTTGGTGGTTGAAGCATTGAGAGAGAGAGAGAGAGAGAGAGAGAGAGAGAGAGAGAGAGAGAGAGAGAAAGTGGGCATTTATTCAGATCAGGTTCTTACATTTTTATTGATTTCTATGTCTAATATTTATTTTACACTTGATCTTTGAAAACACATATTAACTGATAACACATAATATAAATATGCATAGAGAAAAGATTCATATATAGATAGGTCACTACAGCCACACACCCTTACCCTCCACCCTATTCCCCAACAATTAAAAATTACACACAAAACATACATTTTCTTTCCCTCACAAATATGTACACATATACTAATTTTGCTTTACCCATTGGGACAAGGATGGCCGTGTAGGACTGTGATATCTAGAATGAATAAATAGATAATAGCGTATAGGGCAGCAATCCAGTTTATTAAAGTGCAAAAATAAACTGAAGGAGTAACTCTGCTTAAAAAATAAACAAACAAAAAAAAAATCAACATAAAAGGACTGAATGACATACGGGAACACCCTGACTAGCTCTGAGCAGCTTATCTGCTACAGGTGGAAAACAAGACACAACGCTGTCTTCTGGTAGGAACTCAAACTCCTTATCTACTCTGTATGGAGTAGTTCTCGTGAAACTGACCTGGATATTCTGTCTGTTCTCCTTAGTCTCGTGGGGTTTCATTTGTAGCAGACTGTTGATGTGAGGGAAGTCCCGCCCCAAGACCACAGGATATGGGAGTCTAGGAACCTCACGCCTGTCATTTTTGCTCAGATCCCTTGTACCTCTATGCAAAACATCTTAGTAGGATACGCCACCGTTTTTTCCGAATATTAAAGTAACTGCTCTCCCAGAGTCTATGAGGCCCAGATCTTTTCTCCCGTTAAGCAGGACTTCAGTTGTAAAAGGGTGTACTGTCTCTGTTAGTCCTACTAGTGTTATTAGGTCACATCGAGGTGTTTTGAGTTTGAGCTCACATTGCATGGGTTCCTCAGGACTCAGGGCTATTTGACCAAACTCCTCACAATGAAAGCACTTGACCCTGCTTCCAAATGTTTTCGGTCTTCCTCTTGGGCTATACCTGGGTCTTTCTTCTCCTCTCCGCCCTCCGGGACCCCTTCTATCAGATCTTTGGACATCGGGTGGGGGGCCCCGAAACTGCCAGTGTCTCTCTATCAGGACCTTCTCTCTTCTCGAGGTACTTCCAGCCTGCGATTCTCAGATACTTTTTTACAGGCCTGATACCGTTCTGCCCAGTTAATCATTTCATTCAGGCTTGTTGACCCACCCAATCTCTCCTCTCTTTCGGTAAGGCCCTCCAATATTGATCCAGGACTAGGGTTTCCACTGTTTGTGCAGGTGACTTCAGTTCAGGGCAGAGCCATTTCCGGGTGACATGGAGGAGATTATATAGTTTTTGCCTGGCTGGTGGCTGGTGGCTATATCTCCACTGGTAGTATCTGTGGGCCCTCACCGCAGGGTTTACTCCTTTGCGGGAGAGGATCTCTTTCTTTAGCACTGTATAGTATGAGGCCTGGTCAGCCGTAACGTCATAATAAGCCCGCTAGGCGGTACCAATGATGAAAGGAGCAAGAATTTTGGCCCACTGGGCTAGAGGCCAAGCCTCACACATTGCATTTCTCTCGAAAGTCAATAAATAAGTCTCTATGTCATCCTTCAGACTCAACTTGGGTAACCAGTGGCTGGCTCTAACTCCTGCATCAGGTTTCGGACACATGGAAAGTTCTTCCAAAGCGGCCTGGGTCTGGTTCACTTGAATGGTCAACAGCCTGTTGGTCTCCTGTTTTAGCCGCTTAGTCACTTGTTGAGCCACAGCTCCCATCATTAAGGACTTCATCAGATCTTCCATGTTGGAGGCGGGGCAGTCCTCGAAACAGGACAAAAAGAGAATATTGCACTTCTTATACTAGTGCGACACGGATGACCATGTAGGAAAACAGGACAAAGCGCTGTATTCTGGTAGGAACTCAAACTCCTTATCAACTCTGTATTCTCAAAATGAGAAAAAGTGACTTTTATATTAACACAGTCTTTTACCCTGTGTGGGGGTAACTTAAAGGTAATGGTCCTCTGACCAAAGGTAAAAGGAGGGTCAGTTACTCAGGAAGTATGCCATAAAGTTCTCTCAGGTATAGTATTACAGCAGTATCCCACAGGTACTTGAAACAATGATTTCCTCTCAGTCCCCCAGCAGAGTTGGTATGGCATAAAACAGCAATTTACTACGACTGCAGTTCTCTTTGATTACCACACTTACTGTGTACACCAGACTCTCTCGTTCGGGTTTTCTGGCAGAACCTGGTATTTGCAGCTCCAAGAGACAGTAGTTCAGCACTAATACACAGCTTCTGAAAAGCAGCTCACCCTCCCCTGGCTGTGGCTTCCTGGACTTTAAATAGTGTAGCTGCTGGACTCGGTGCAGTTAATTGCCTTAACTCCCTGAGTGCTGGACACAACAAACTGTTCAGCCTGTTGCTGACATAATGGCCCTCTATGAGTTATCCACGGCTCCTACTGACATTCCAACACCATATATTATTTTTGGGATTGAGATGGAGGGTGGAGAGAGGAGGGGAGCTGTGGGGAGAAGAGGAGAAAAGGAGAGATAAAGAGAAGTAGCCCTCGGGAGTGGAGGAGAGAGTAGTGGTGGAGAGGGGAGTGGAGGAGAGAGGAATGGTGGAGAGAGGAGAGGTGTAGAGGAGAGAGGAGTGGTGGAGATGGGAGTTGATGAGAGAGGAGTGGTGGAGATGGGAGTTGATGAGAGAGGAGTGGTGGAGAGAGAAGTAATGGAGAGAGGAGTGGTGGAGAGGGGAGTGGAGGAGAGAGGAGTGTTGGAGAAATGAGTGGTGGAGAAAGGAGTAGCGGAGAGGGGAGTGGAGGAGAGAGGAGTGGTGGAGAGAGAAGTAATGGAGAGAGTAGTGGTGGAGAGGGGAGTGGAGGAGAGGAGTGAAGGAGAGAGAAGTGGTGGAAAGAGGAGTGGAGGAGAGAGGAGTGGTGCAGAGAGAAGTAATGGAGAGAGTAGTGGTGGAGAGGGGAGTTGAGGAGAGAGGAGTGGTGGAGAGGGGAGTGGAGGAGAGAGAAGTGGTGGAGAGGAGTGGAGGAGAGAGGAGTGGTGGAGAGGGGTGTGGAAGAGAGAGGAGTGGTGGAGAGAGGAGTAATGGAGAGAGTAGTGGTCAAGAGGGTAGTGGAGGAGAGAGAAGTGGTAGAGAGAGGTGTGGTGGAGAGGGGAGTGGAGGATATAGGAATTGTGGAGTGAGGAGTAATGGAGAGAGTAGTGGTAGAGAGGGGATTGGAGAAGAGAGGAGTGGTAGAGAGAGGAGTGGTGGAGACGTTTAATGGAGAAGAGAGGAATGGTGGAGAGAGGAGTGGAGGAGAGGGGTTTCAGTTGCCCATTATAATTTGCACATCTAGCTCAGGGTCGGAGGGGGAGGGGCCTGATCCTACGGGGGAGGGAAGTGTGGAGGAGGGACAGGCCTCAGGATCAGAGGAGAGAGCACAGGATTCCCGTTCACATTTGGGAGGGCATGAGGCAAGGGGCAGACACAGGGCCCATAACTACATGCACAAGGAGATGGTGGTCCTCCTCTGTGCCATCCGTGAGTGCCCCACTATCCTTGTGTGGGGAGGAAAGCTTGGCCCAGACCCAGGCATGGAGGAGGTAGCAGCCACAGTCACAGCAGTTGGCTTGTCAAAAAGGGATGTCAGGTCTGTGAAGCACCGCTTTGATGACATCCAGGCCAAGGTGAGGAGGATGATGGCCAAGGAGGTCCATCTATGGCGGTGCCCACTGCAGCGTATGGGGATACAGGCCGCAGCCGGAATCAAGATAATGTCCTGAGCCAATTACAATCAAGCTCATGATCCAAAGAATAGATCACATCTAGCAAATGATAGCTACTCATAGTAGAAATTAATTGAAACATCCCTATTCAAGACAAGGTGTCAGATAGTTAGTAATGAACAGAAACCATTGTATCTTTTAACATAGAGAAAACATATTCCATTCTTCTCTCTCTTTTGGCCGGCAGGAATGGGTCCAGTGGTGGGCCAGAGGCGGGAGCGTCAGCTCATTCTGAGCCAGATGTTGGGGGCCGTACCCCAGCCCAACACTAGCCGGAGCAAGAGAAGGAGGACACAAGAGGAGCCGAGGGCTCAGGATATGAGGAGGAAGACCCAGTCATCTGGGCAGTGGGGTCACTTGCTGAACCATCAGCTACACCCATGGCATTTGACCCCACTGCCCACCTCCTCCAACAACTTGGTTCACCACCCGGCCCGTCCTATTGGACCGATGAACGTGGATTTCCACCATCTCCTCCTCCTCCCAGTAGTGCCCCAACCTGTCTCCCGCCATCAAAACCAGGCCCACCACCACCTCCACCATAAGTGAGCAAGACTCCAGACAGGCCTCAGCCCCACTCCACTATGTCAGCTCCTCCCACAGGACCTTCATCCCAGGGACCACCATCGGAGGCTGCCCAGGGGGAAATGCTGGCCCTCATGTGTCAGCTTGTGGAGAGCAATCAGGGTATCCAGGCAGTATCTCCTCCAACCAGGCGGAGGACTCCCCTGCACAACTACAGCCTGGTTACTCCTTACCTCTCAAAATTCCTCCACCACCTCTGGTGCCGCTTCCTCTTGGGGGGATGCTTCGCCCTGCAACCCCCCTCAACTTGAGAGAAGGCAGCTGCCCATGGAAGGTTGGGGCCCTGTTTTAAGGCAGAGGAGGATGTTGGGGCTCCACATATGTTTGGACCTTCTCAACAGCACTCCTCAGTGACAATCTATTGGTCCAAATGTTAACCTAATTTAGCCTGGCTACAGAGTATCGGATAATGGCCTATGTGATGGTGATATTTTGTATGCAGATGGCTACTGCCGATCACATGTCCATGATCCTCTTCTCTGTGGACACCTAGGGTTCTGTTTAAAATTTCACCAATTGCTGGTCACTGAGGAATGCTGTTGAGAAGAGATGCTGCAGTCCCCATCTTTTTTAAGGAGTTATTCTTTAACATTTTTATGTTCTTTTTTTATTTAAGGCACACTTCAGGTCCATGAAGGCATCTTCTTCATCTGTAACATTGTTCCAAATATGAAGTAATTGTAATATATTCACAGTGGCTCTCAGATAGACATTCCTTCAATGACAGCCCCTCCTAATCATGTAGTTCACACAATATTAAGTTAATCATATATCCAGATTTATAAGACATGATTGTTGTTAGCTTAAATTTAGACAAATACAGATATGTGCTAACACCTGTATACCAGATGAATGTGAAATCAATGTTGCTAAACAATATCAGATGGAGAAGGTGATAGTACTCCTGGACCACTGGCAGTGGTCATATCTAAGCATTCATTGTGAGATGGCACATCATTATTAATGGTCATGGCTACTGATATATCATGGCAACTAGTGAATGGTTACAAATGCTTGCAGATGGAGACCAGGTAAGTTGGTATATTGTTACAGTTAAAGTATTAACACTGCACTGTACATTCAGTTTATTTTATTTTTTTATCCTCCTCTGCCTTTTTTTCTGATTTTTATTTTGGTAACATACTGTGTGTCTGTAACTGGATTGTATTACATAGTCCAGACGTTTATGTATCTGTTTAATTGAGCAGATGAAGACCAGATGTAAGTGATTAGATTAAGGATTTATGAATTTCCTTTTCTTCATCAGATTTTGGTTACAGTGGTGTAGTGACCACATTTGACACTATTAGATGTGAGGCATCATCATCATTATTATGCAGTATTACATTTCACCCTTTAGGTATGCCCTTTTTCCCAAAAAGCCTCTTGCCCTTCCGGGATCCGCCCATACCTCACCCATGATATTAATGCGCAGCCGCAAAGAGTGTGCTCTATGTATATAATAAAGTTTTGTTATACCATTTTCACCATTTCTGTGTGTTTTCAGTGGTTAAGGTTTTGGAGCATCCACATACATTACATGTATTTCACAAAAATACAGTATCTATATACAGGGATCATCTTCCTGTATACCCAAGAAGGGGCACCTATCAATTAATACATATCAGGCCTGTAATCTACCCCTGACATGCAGTAACCTAATTATCAGGGAAAGTTATCTTATTCTGGGTTGTTGACCTTACAATAGTACATCAAGTAGGACAATACTGGAGACCATCTATCCTATTTGCTTACATGACCTGTTTATCTTCATTAGGCTCCTGTCACTCTAATCTGATCCTCTATAGATATATTCATGTCAGGCAATGTCTTTCTGTTCAGAGTGCACCCCTTATGTCCAATATCCCTATACTTTTTTGGGGCTTCCTTAGGGACAGACCAGAAGATTCATAGCAAACATCCACATAATATTTCAACAACCTACATGTAATACATGTAATAATCAGCATACATTGGAATAATGATACATTACTGGAACCGAGCCATGGAACAACATACATGTCACCGTACACCCTGAAGTCAAATGCATAGTGGAACAGCACCATGAGGCCCCAGAGCATAGCCCATCCTTTCACATACTGTTGCACATATCACCGAACATTTGCTTGCAGTGTGCCATCCTTATCAAATAATTATACATACTTACTGTCCAACATATTTTCAGAAATATATGTATTTTTTTAAGTTATTTGTTCTTTGGAGAATGTTGTGCAATTAACTCTGATGAACGTCCCTGTTTTTGTATTGTTGAAAAGTGGTTTAATGTTTTTTGTTTTTTTTAACAAATCATTTTTTATTAGGCAGTGGTAAATCACATTACATTTTATACACTTTCATAACGGGCATATACATCAATCATAGATATAATGATTGCTAATACCCTATGCCTACTCCTGGGCTCAAAATCTTAAGATAACCAACTGCATAACCGTTAACTTCAGGAACCCATGATTCTGTTCCAGTTGAGCTATTTCATATCATGTATCATCAATACATTCAAAGCCCCAATTTGTGTGTGTGGTAGGGGGGGGGGGGGGGGGGGTAAACCATAAAACAATACATCCACAGATTGTCCAGTATTATTAGATAATAACAGATATTACTTCCGTCCACAGTCTCCAGGACCGTCCACTCTCCAAGGCCTGATAGGATCTCCAGTGCCTGTTTTTTTTTTTTTTTTATACAGTATATATATATGTATATGGAAATACCCACTGATCAACAGCTCCCAATTGACTCCAGCGAAACAATGTTGGGTTCCATTAGCCATGGAGCCGAAATATCCATAAATGTTGTAACAGTGTCCTCTAATAAATGGGTTATGCGTTCATTAATCAGGATAAAATGAAATTTGTTCTTAACTGCCTACAAGCTCAAATTATAGGATTTCCACTGTACAGCAATGTGGCTTTTCGGGGCCAGCATTAGAAACTGTAACAGTTGGCTCTTCTGTGACATCAGAAGTAAGCTTGAAAGGCCTAGTAGGCTGACCTCAATGGATCTGTGTATTTTAGTTTTAAAGATTTTTTAAGTTAATTCAAATACCTCTGTTTAAAGACACTGTACTTTAGGACACACCCATCATATATGCAAAAATGTGCCTGAGTCCCCACAATCTCTAAAGCATTTAGAGTCCCGGGTTAATCCCCATTTAAAGAGTTTAACTGGAGTATGATAAATTCTATGTAGAACCTTAATCGAGGTCTCCAAAATGCTATAATTTAGAGATCCTCTTGTAAGACTGCGCCAACTATGCTCCCAAAATTTTTGGTCTAGAGTGTATCCCAGGTCCTCTTCCCATAATTGCATATATGTTAGTTTTTGTGACTGCGAGGTCTCATTGAAGGTGTCTTGTAATAAGCTTATAACACTGCTAAGTCTAGTGAGCCAGTTAGTTTCTGGGGTTCCTAAAAAATGTAAAGTGGAGCATACAAAATGACTGAGTCTGCAATAGGCATAATGCTCTGCCAAGGGCAAGCTATAATTATCTCTTAAATATTCAAAAGTAACCACTGCGAGATAGAACTAATGAGTGCTTAATAAATGGATTTTTTTTATTTTCCCAAGGGTACTACTTGGCTTTGAAAGTCAGGTAATGTTGGTCCATGCATATGGAGACATGTTTACATTTTCTTTAAGGACCCACAGTGAATGGTGTTGAGAGAAATGTGCTAGGGGAATAAACGAAAGCTGTGCCGCTTTATAATACAATTTAAAGTTGGGACACGAGAGCCCCCCTTTTGTTTCATGTTTGTACATATTAGATTTTTAAATTCTCGAGGACTTGTAATTCCAAATAAATGTAAAAATTTGATTTTGAAACCTCTCCAGATCCCTATAAACGACTGGAATCGGAAGCATGCGGAATAGGTATAAAAGCCGGGACAGAATATTATTTTTAACCGCATTTATCCTACTCAACCATGAAATTCTCCCTCTCGACCATCTCTGCAACCTAATATCATATCTTTATATAAAGATATGTAATTAGCTTTATACAGATCTGCCAATTTACTGGTTATATTAAAGCCCAAAAACTTAATATGTGATTTAGGCCACAAAAAATAAAAATTTTGTTTGAGATATTGAATTTCTGGTTGGGAAAGAGCAATACTTAATGCTTCTGTCTTAGCAACATTTATTTTGAGTCCCGAGAGGTTTCAAAATTGATAAGAATTTGTAGCAGTTCCAGAATTGAGGTGGCAGGCCGCGTGAATGATCCTAAGAAGTAATCCGCAAAGAGATAGCACTTGAAATTATGGTGGCCAATCTGAATCCCATGAATATCTGGTTTTGATCGTATAGACTGAGCTTGTAGCTCTATTGCTAAAGTGAAGAGTAAGGGTGAGAGGGGACATCCCTGTCTGGTACCCCGTTGTACCTTAATTTGTACCATGGAGTCACCTGGTAATTTAAACCTAGCTTTGGGAGATCTATAGTAGGTCTCTATCAGGTCCATACATTTCCTCCAAAAGCCACATTAGATTAATACTGCTTTAAGATAAGGCCATTCTAAGGTAACAAAGGTCTTTTCTATGTCTAAGGCCAATAAGCAGGTTGGAATACGGTTTTGGGATGCCCATGTTATCAAATTCAAAGTTTGCCTAATATTATCCCCCATTTGTCTGTAAGGGACAAAGCCCACTTGGTCCTTTTGAATGAGTCTGGGAAGGAATTGAGAGATTCTATTAGCCATCAGCTTTTTTAAAGATATAAAATTGTGATATCTCCATTTAGGAGTGATATTGGGCAATCATTTTTAACTTCTAGGGGACCCCGACCTTCTTTGGGGAAAAATATCATATCCGCCTGATTTCATTCTTGGGGCATTGGGTGAAATTTGATTAAATAGGTTTGTTAAATGGTGGGCAAGAATGTCAACATATTTCCTAAAATAGAAGTTGGTGAACCCATCCGGGCCCAGGGCCATGCCACCCTTCAAGCTATTTATAGTCTTCCTGACCTCTGCTTCCGTAAGCTTAGAGTTAAGGAGATGATGATGACAAAGTGGGCAAATCACATGAGCTAAGAAAGGCAGATCTCTGCTGCTGGTGCGAGCAGGATGAAAATATCTTTTGGAAAAGGTCCAAGAAAGTTTTTTGTATATTATTAGGGCTAGCCGTGATATCGCCTGCAGAAGTTCTGATTCAAAAGATTTTTGACTGAGAAATTTTGCTTCTGAGTTTTCTGGCTAGTAAGCTGTACGATTTATTAGCCTTGGCATAAAACCTGTGATTTGTCCATCTGATTGCTTTTTCAGTGTGATTAGACAGTAATAAATGTTATCTATTTTTTGACGTAGGGGCTTGGAGGGACTTTGTTGGTTTAGTCTTTCTAGGTCTATCAAGTCCTTCTTTAGGGACTGTTTCAGTTTTGTTTGTCTTTTTTTTCTACAAGCGATTTTTATGAGAGGGCCCCTGATAAAGGCATTGTGAGCCACCCAGGACCATCCCATGTCTGGTTGATTGGTTGAGAAATATAGCTCATGATTCCTGGCTTTTTGTTCTGCAAAAATTGGGTTTGATAAAAAAAATTCATTGAGGTGGAGGTTTACTTTTCTCACCTAGATCCACTGAGACACTAACCTGGGAATGGTCAGACCACAGGCACAGATGGATATCTGCCTTATCTATATGATCTGATAGGGACAAATCTATCATAATAGCATCTATTCACGAATACGTCCCATGTACTGAGGAATAAATGGTATAAACCCCTCTCACCCTGAGGTAGCAGTATCCATGCATCTAACAAGTGCAGGTAATTGAGTAATTAGTTAATTTGCTTCAATTTATTTGAGTACTTGCCACTCCCGTCATGTCCCAATCTGTATAACTTAGTATCCAAGACCAGGTTAAGAGCTCCCCCCAGCACAATCCTCCCTAGACCCCCTGACTTTAAATATCTGAGTAGACTAATAAATGATTTATGCGGGGTAGTAGTTTGGGAGTAAAATGATACAAGAGATAGTCTCATACCCATAAGTGTACTTGTCAAAACCACAAAATTACCCCCTGAGTCTACTTTCTTGTGCTTAATGTTAAATGGAATTTTTTTAATGTAATAAAATAGCCATTCCCTCCTTCTCGGTAGGTTGGGTTGTAGCTACAAAAATGGGATACGTTTTATGCAAGAATTTAGGAAGTCTTTTATGCGTGAAATGTGTTTCTTGTAAGAAAATCACATCAGGATGTAAGGGTTTATATGACAGATATGCCTTGCGCCTCTTGAACTGGGAGTTAAAACCCCGGACATTATGTGAAACAAAAACAAAAGAGGTGTCTGTCATGGTACCTCAGGAGGTATGGAGACGCTCTACCAATCCCAGTTATTATCGCTATAGAGCCATGCCACCATATGAACTGGAAACCTTACAGCAAGTGGAACTGGCCCCGAAGGCAGCAGAAGGATCTCATCATGTAGCCTGGAATAGCATGATGAGGGCCAATACCCATAAAGCTGTCCTGCCAGGCCTTGAAGTGAGTCACCTCTGCAATCCGGTAGGGATTCTGCAGCACCGCTTTCAATGCTCTGTCTCTCCACCTGTCTGCTCCTCTGACCCATCAGTTGGCTTCCTCTGTCACGGTGCGCTGTCAGTGCCTCTGAGCTGCTACCGGGTGGATGCACCAGTTTAGGCGCTCGTGTAGTCCACTTGGTGTCTCCCACCCGGGGGAAGGAAGAAGACAGCCAGGTCTCTCCTGGATTTGAGTATATGATGCCTCACCCGGAGCTTGGCCAGCCAGAATCCACGTTGCTTCTAAGTTCACGGAAGCCTTACATATTATTATATAGTTACATAGTAATTAAGGTTGAAAAATAGACTTTCAGTCCATCAAGTTCAACCTTTTAAGATCTTCTCTGATCTGCAATATGTGTACTAAATATGAATTAGTTTTTAATTAATTATGAATCAATTATTTAATTATTTATTATATATTCATGGAGAACACGTCTGAGTCAGTTACTTGCAGGCCATGCCTCCCGGTTTACTGTATTTTTAATGGCTGCTAGGCCAATTTTACGTCTTTGAAAAAGCGAGTCCTATTTGGAACCTGTAATATTCTTTTGCTATATTTGCCATTTACAGACTAGAAGGCAATTGTGGGCTTTGTTTAATTGTTGCAATTAAATGGCACTGGTAACATTTGCAGGCTTGAAACATCAAGGGATGAGAAAGGGCAAAGTTATGTTTTTGACAACTACAGTGATTTTGAGCCTGTAACTCACAAATCGATTGCTGGTAGCTAAATGAAGCCAATTAAATATCAGTAACTTTTATGGGCATCGCTACTAGGCTCCAGTAATTGCGATTTTGACAGTTAAATAGGGGCCATAGACCACAGTACTCAAGAGGGTAATTCAAACCAGGAAACCCATATGGCCTACTACAGGTACATAAATGCATGTTTAAGGACTAGTCACACCGCAAAAAATGGTCATCAACAGCATTGATCCTGACCACATCACAGTACTGAAAGTGATCATGTATGTTACATCCATGGGCTCCCATTTAATACCCAGCCCGTAATTACCTTCACACTGCTTGTATGTCTGCGGGTTCGAAATTTGGTGCAGTTACAGATGTATTTAATTGACTCAAGCCTGCAAGTACAGGCTCACAGCCCCAACATGCAAACCATGAACCTGTACATAGCATTTCAGGGCATGATCATAATCAATTAAGCAAGCCCTTAAGTTACAATTTAGACAGAGCCAATAGTAAATGAGACCGTCATCATGACATCAGTAAAACATGGAGTTTAAACTAAAATCAATTAGTGTTTAGAAGTCCGATCTGCAATCCCGAAATGTAGAAATCAATAAAAATCAATAAATAAAATACATTTATTTGCATTTGCAGTGTTACGAACAGGTGTTTAATCCACTTGCAAATTCCATCTAGTACTCATAGAATTTGTGGGTTTGAAGCCAATTGCGGACTTGCTAAATTGGATTTCGCATCTTTAACACTGGTAACATTTACGGGCTTGCAACATCAAAGGACAGATAGGACAGAGTTACGTTTTTGACAACCGCTTTTGAGCCTGTAACTCGGAATTGGAATGAGAGTAACTAAATGTATCCAATTAAATATCAGTAACATTTACGGGCTCCATTACGGGGGCCACAATAAGGTATATCATCTACACAATACTGTTGGGTGTGAGAAATGTCATCATGAGCAGCCTAAGGCCTTAAATAGATGAGTGGATGGCATCGATTGTCGCTAAAAATATGTCGGCAATCAATTTTTGAGGGGAACGCAGCAGGTATATTACTATATAGAGACAGAGAGTTATAGGCATATGGAACTGGTGATATAGTGCCAAATCATGATAAGGGTATTGCATTAATGTGTATTAGCTGTTGAAGAAGGCCAGCAACAGCACCAGGAGGCTATTGAGAGGCAGATGAAGCCCCAGGAAAATGACTTTCATCAACAGGAATCTTAGCTATATCTGTGAACCCCCAAGTCATTGCTGTTGTGCATGTGAGAAGATGGATACCAATAATAAATATGTTAAACATAGCTAGTGTTATTGTATTAATTAATTATGAATATTACATGTGATTTGTTTAACACCACTTCAATGGAACGGTGATCCAGAACACTGTTACAATGTAATTATTTGATAGTATTAAAATTTTGCCATATTAGTTCAGGAGTAGTGATGTCGTGAACATCAAATTTTCGGTTCGCGAACAGCGGACCCGAACTTCCATCAAATGTTCGCGAACGGGCGAACCCCGCAAACCGCCATAGACTTCAATGGACAGGCGAATTTCAAAACCCACAGGGACTCTTTCTGGCCACAATAGTGATGGGAAAGTTTATCAAGGGTACTAACACCTGGACTGTGGCATGCCGGAGGGGGATCCATGGCAAAACTCCCACGGAAAATTACATAGTTGATGCAGAGTCTGGTTTTAAGCCATAAAGGGCATAAATCACCTAACATTCCTAAATTGTTTGGAAATACATGCTTTAAAACATCAGGTATGATGTTGTATCGATCAGGTAGTGTAAGGGTTAAACCCGCTTCACAGTAACAGACCAATCTCGACGTTTAATGCACCGCAAACAACCGCAAACAGTCCCTTTGCACAACCCCAAACTCCCCATTTGCACAAGGTTGGATACCAAGCTAGCCATGTCCCGTTTCTTGTCCTCACTGATGTCATTGAAGGTCTCTTCCTCCACCCAGCCACCAAGGGTCCTCGAAAGGTTAAAACAAGCCCCCTGGGACGCCGGCTGTGTTTGGTCTTCCACCTCCTCAAAGCCACCTTCCTCCTCTGACTCCTCTTCTGCAGACTCCCAGAGTCTGGGGGCTTCCACTGCCCAGCATGGAATATTATACACAGGTCAGAGTCTGGGGGCTTCCACTGCCCAGCATGGAAGATTGTACACAGGTCAGAGTCTGGGGGCTTCCACTGCACAGCATGGAAGATTATACGCGTTGCCCCTGTCTGTGTTATTATAAGGTGTGTACTGTTAAGTAGTACTATTCCTATCGGTTTAATCCCTGTTACGTCCACTATCAGGGGACGTGTATATGGCATGGATTTTTGGAAGCGGGAGATGGAAAAAGATGCTTGGTCGGTCCTCCCACTTCAAATTTGGGGCATTGCGCGTGCAATCTAAGGTGCCACCAGATATGAGTGTCACTGTGCACTTGCAAAAGTTGGCAGAGTAGATGCAATAGGCTTCACACACACGCCTGTAGGCAGGCAATTGCTATTCAATCTATTACAGTCAAAGAAGTGTTGTTTTATGTCACTGAGCACAATATAAGCTGTGAGCCTGACACAGGCAGGCAACTGAAATTAGATTACAGGAAAAAAATGGTTGTTTTCAATGTATGTTTCTCCACCAGGTATGAGTAGTGAAAATAAGCACAATATAAGCTGTTAGGTGTTAGCCTGTCACACACACACGCTGGCAGGCAGGCATAGATTACACAAAAAAAATAATAAAATAAAATAAATGTTGTTCAAAGTTTCCTCAATGATAACGTTTAGGGGGCGAACCGAAAAGCGTATGTTTTCGCCGTTCGCGGCGGCCGCGAACATGTGAAAATCGCCACGAATAGTTCTCCGGCGAACTTTTCGGGACATCACTATTCAGGAGACATCTGGCAACCAAGAGTTGTTCTGTTTAGACGACAATATTTTTGAAAGTAGATAAGGCTAAATATTTCATCATGATGTCACACGTATTGCATATAGCATCTATTGTGTGCACCATTATGTGAATAAGTGTTAAATTACCGTATATACTCGAGTATAAGCCGAGTATTTCAGCGCTTATTTTTAAGGCTAAAAAGGGCCCCCTCGGCTTATACTCGAGTCACTCCCCCTAGTGTCTCTCTAACCCCCCCCCCGCGTGTCTCTCTACAACCCCGTGTCTCTCTAACCCCCCGTGTCTCTCTACCCCCCTGTGTCTCTTTCCCTCCCCCATCCTCATCCTCAACCCCCCTCCTCCTCAAGAAGCAGGTAAGTGAGGGGGAGGTATTTAGAGGGGAGACAGGGAGGAGGGGGTTGGGGGGGATGATGAGGAGAAGGGGGTTGAGGGGGGTTGAGGAGGGGGTTGATGAGGAGGAGGGAGGTTGAGGAGGAGGGTTGAGGTTGGGGGGTGAGGAGCGGGATGAGGATGGGGGGTTGAGGAGGGGGGTTGAGGATGGGGGGTTGAGGAGGGGGTTGATGAGGAGGAGGGAGGTTGAGGTTGAGGAGGGGGGTTGAGGTTGAGGGGGGTGAGGAGGGGGTTGATGAGGAGGAGGGAGGTTGAGGTTGAGGAGGTGGGTTGAGGTTGAGGGAGGGTGAGGTGGTGGATAATGATGGGGGTTGAGGATGAGGATGGGGGGTTGAGGATGAGGATGGGGGGTTGAGGATGGGGGCTTGAGGAGGGGGTTGATGTTGAGGAGGGGCGTTGAGGTTGAGGGGGGGTGAGGAGGTGGTTGAGGATGGGGGGGTTGAGGATGAGGATGGGGGTTGAGGGGGGAGGATGAGGATGGGGGGGTTGAGAAGTGAGGTTGAGGGGGGTTGAGGTGGAGGATGAGGAGGGGGTTGAGGATTGGGAGGGAGGTGGAGGAGGGGGTTGAGGATGAGGAGGGAGGTTGAGGATGGGGAGGGAGGTTGAGGATGGGGAGGGAGGTTGAGGATGAGGAGGGGGGTTGAGGTTGAGGAGGGGGTTGAGGATGGGGGGGTTGAGGATGAGGGGGTTGAGGATGGGGGTTGAGGATGAGGGGGATGAGGAGGGGATTGATGAGGAGGGGGGTGAGGAGGGGGAGTGAGGAGGAGGGAGTTTGAGGTTGAGGAGGGGGGTTGAGGTTGAGGGGGGTGAGGAGGGGGATGAGGATGGGGGGGTTAAGGATGGGGGCTTGAGGAGGGGGTTGATGTTGAGGAGGGGGTTGAGGTTGAGGGGGGTGAGGAGGTGGTTGAGGATGGGGGGTTGAGGGGGGAGGATGAGGATAGGGGTTGAGGAGTGAGGTTGAGGGGGGTTGAGGTGGGAGGATGAGGAGGGGGTTGAGGATTGGGAGGAAGGTTGAGGAGGGGGTTTAGGATGAGGAGCAAGGTTGAGGATGAGGAGGGAGGTTGAGGATGAGGAGGGAGATTGAGGATGAGGAGGGGGGTTGAGGTTGAGGAGGGGGTTGATGATGGATGGGTGAGGATGAGGGGGTTGAGGATGGGGGGTTGAGGATGAGGGGGTTGAGGAGGGGGTTGATGAGGAGGGGGGTGAAGAGGGGGGGGGGTGAGGAGGAGGGAGTTTGAGGTTGAGGAGGGGGGTTTAGGTTGAGCGGGGTGAGGAGAGGGATAAGGATGGGGGGTTGAGGATGAGGATGGGGGGGTTGAGGATGAGGATGGTGGGTTGAGGATGGGAGTTGAGGATGGGGGTATTGAGGAGGGGGTTGATGTTGAGGAGGGGGGTTGAGGTTGACGGGGGGTGAGGAGGTTGTTGAGGATGGGGGTTGAGGATGAGGATGGGGGTTTAGGGGGTAGGATGAGGATGGGGGGTTGAGGAGTGAGGTTGAGGGGGGGTTGAGGAGGGAGGAAGGAGGGGGTTGATGAGGAGGAGAGAGGTTGAGGTTGAGGAGGGGGGTTGATGTTGAGGGAGGGTGAGGAGGGGATGAGGATGGGGGGGTTGAGGATGGGGGGGTTGAGGATGAGGGGGTTGAGGATGGGGGGGTTAAGGATGAGGGGGTTGAGGATGGGGGGTTGAGGATGAGGGGGTTGAGGAGGAGGTTGATGAGAAGGGGGTTGAGGAGGGGGTTGATGAGGAGGGGGGGTGAAGAGGGGGGGTGAGGAGGAGGGAGTTTGAGGTTGAGGAGGGGTGTTTTGGTTGAGGGGGGGTGAGGAGAGGGATAAGGATGGGGGGTTGAGGATGAGAATGGGGGGGTTGAGGATGAGGATGGGGGGTTGAGGATAGGAGTTGAGGATGGGGGTATTGTGGAGGGGGTTGATGTTGAGGAGGGGGGTTGAGGTTGATGGGGGGTGAGGAGGTTGTTGAGGATGGGGGTTGAGGATGAGGATGGGGGTTGAGGGGGGAGGATGAGGATGGGGGGTTGAGGAGTGAGGTTGAGGGGGGGTTGAGGAGGGAGGATGAGGAGGGGGTTGATGAGGAGGAGAGAGGTTGAGGTTGAGGAGGGGGGTTGAGGTTGAGGGGGGGTGAGGAGGGGATGAGGATGGGGGGTTGAGGATGAGGATGGGGGGTTGAGGATAGGGGGGTTGAGGATGAGGGGGTTGAGGATGGGGGGTTGAGGATGAGGGGGTTGAGGATGGGGGGTTGAGGATGAGGGGGTTATGGAGGGGGTTGATGAGAAGGGGGGTGAGGAGGGGGTAATGAGGAGGAGGGAGGTTGAGGTTGAGGAGGAAGGTTGAGGAAAACGTATTTGCTCCCCTGCTAATTTTGAACGTTTCTCCACTGACAAAGAAATGTTCAGTCTATAATTTTAATTGTGTGTGTATTTTAACAGTGAGAGACAAAAAAAAAAAAAAAAACGCATGTCAAAAAAGTTATAAATTGATTTGCAGGTCAATGAGGGAAATAAGTATTTGAACCCTTCATCTTAGTACTTGGTGGCAAAACCCCTGTTGGCAATCACAGAGGTCAGATGTTTCTTGTAGTTGGCCATCAGGTTTGCACACATCTCAGGAGGGATTTTGTTCCACTCCTCTTTGCAGATCCTCTCCAAGTCATTAAGGTTTTAAGGCTGATGTTTGGCAACTCGAACCTTCAGCTCCCTCCACACATTTTCTATGGGATTAAGGTCTAGAGACTTGCTAGGCCACTCCAGTACCTTAATGTGATGCTTCTTGACCCACTCCCTTGTTGCCTTGGCTGTATGTTTTGGGTCATTGTCATGCTGGAATACCCATCCACGACCCATTTTTAAAGCCCTGGCTGAGCGATGGAGGTTCTCACCCAAGATTTGATGGTACATGTCCTTGTCCATCGTCCCTCCTTTGATACGTTGCAGTTGTCCTGTCCCATTAGCAGAAAAACACGCCCAAAGCATAAAGTTTCCACCTCCATGTTTGACAGTGGGTTTGGTGTTCTTGGGGTTATAGGCAGCATTCCTCCTCCAAACACAGTGAGTTGAGTTGATGCCAAAGAGCTTGATTTTGATCTCATCTGACCACAACACTTTCACCCAGTTCTCCTCTGAATCATTCATTGGCAAACTTTAGATGGGCCTATACATGTGCTTTTTTGAGCAGGGAGACCTTGGGGGCACTGCAGGATTTCAGTTCTTCATGGAGTAGTGTGTTACCAATTGTTTTCTTGGGGACTATGGTCCCAGCTGCCTTGAGATCATTAACAAGAACTTCCTGTGTAGTTCTGGGCTAATTTCTCACTATTCTCATGATCATTGAAACCCCACCAGGTGAGATCTTGCATGGAGCATCAGACCGACGGAGACTGGCAGTTATTTTGTGTTTCTTCCATTTGCGAATTATCGCAACAGCTGTTTTCACCTTCTCACCAAGCTGCTTGGTGATGGTCTTGTATCCCATTCCAGCCTTGTGTAGGTCTACAATCTTGTCCATGACATCCTTGGACAGCTCTTTGGTCTTGGCCATGGTGGAGAGTTTGGAATCTGATTGATTGATTGTTTCTGTGGACAGGTGTCTTTTATACAGGTAACAAGATAAGATTAGGAGCACTTCTTGTAACAGAGTGCTCCTAAGCTCAGCTCATTAACAGTATAAAAGACACCTGGGAGCCAGTAATCTTGCTGATTGATAGGGGATCAAATACTTATTTTCCTCACTGACCTTTAAATCAATTTATAGCTTTTTTCACATGCATTTTTTATTTTTTATTTTGTCTATCACTGTTAAAATACACATACCATTAAAATTAGAGACTGATCATTTCTTTGTCAGTGAACAAACGTTCAAAATCAGCAGGGGATCAAATACTTTTCCCCCCACTGTACATATCCACTATACTTTAACACAGGATGGGTTTACTTAAAGATGATATGGATACGCAAACCAGATTATTAACTAAATGTAATTCATGTTTATGTCCCTAATCAGTAACCATTAAAGACACAGGGGGCCATATTCTGTTAGCTACTTGCAAATGCCTTGAACTCATAAATTCGGCTTCAGTGTTTTTTTCTTATAAATGTTTATATGCATTCTAATGACTTAAGAATTCGTTAGTGCCAGTGACATATAATAGTTGTCAAACTACGAATCGTCATCATGCTTTGTCTGTGGCAAACAGCATTACCTGCCTTACAATTTTATTTCCCCGTAATTTTTTACGGGCAAGTCGCTAGTAAGAAATATTTGCCGAATATGTAGCAATATTAAAAGTGATTTTAGGTGTGTATAAAGTTACAAATTGAGCAATAGAATAGGGCCCATGGACAAATGGGGCCTCACTCAATTGAGACATTTTAGCCTACGAGAGCCTGTAATGTAGCCCTTAAACTAATCTGTTATTCAATCAGCGTCTTTTTGACATCCACAAACGGTCTACGGGTATCAGACTGAAAATCCCTGCGGTTGTTACATACATAACTTACATCTCATCTGAGCCTTTGATCTTTCACGTCCACAAGAGTTACGATTGCTAAAATCGCAAATTACTATTCAATTGCTACAATTCCTCAACCCCGCAAATGTTTTCACACCCGTAAATGGCAAATGTAGGAGAAAATACTACAAGTGGTAGAGAGGAATCGCAAGGGGGTTTAACCCCGGTCCATACCACTGTAAATGCAAATAAAAAGTAAATACTGCATTGTAAATGATGGGGAAAGCGATTAAATACATTAGATTTAATTGCACAACAGTCTCAAGCTCATAAATTGTCAATGGAAAATTTATTTTATTATGTGTCATTATGGGGTTGTATCGATCTCGGGAATCAATGAGTTAATACATATCAGGCCACCCACATGGACTAGAACAGTATCAGCATTCACTTTTATTATTTTGTATTTTGCGGTTTACGTTTAGGGGTCCAATCACATATTGGACCCCAAACGTTAATTGATTGACATGTAGCCTCCGTGTTTTACTGACCTCATGATGACGGTCTCATTATCTATTGGCTGTTTCGAAATGGGTGGTTGCGGTCTTGCTTAATTGATAATATTCCCGCCCTGAACTGCTAGTGCATGTTTTACGATTTTGGCCCGAAACTTGCGGGCTGGTTCAATTGAATAGCAGACTGCTAGGCCACAGCATGCCCGCAGACATACAGCCTGTATATCGTGAGATGCGGGGTTCTAATTGAACAAACCTCATCATTTTAAATTCATTTTTAGGTTACAGTACAAAAAAATCCATGGCTGTGTTTTCTTAAGTGTAGCATATTTAGGACTGTTTGAATTAGTATTTCACAAAATAATATGTTTATTTATAGTGACAGTAAATGAGCTGTACAAATGCCTCATATAAGGGGCACACTAATGGAACACACACTGCAGGGCTTTTCTCAATTTGGTGGGAACTTTCTGTCCCAAAACCGTCCTATGGTATGTATTTTCTATAACCGCACCTTCTTAAATGGGGTCTGGTCACCTTAGTCAACAGTGTTCAAGCTGTTGCCAATGTATCTACTGGAAAAGACTTGTTATAATGGTCAGGCAGTAGGGTTTAATTTATTTATATAGTAATTGATTAGCAATAAAATGCATATTTAGAAAATAAATCTTCTAAAACCTACATCTGAACTTTAGTATAGAAACCTCAAGTAGACCAGTAACCCCTGGAGGAAGGAATGAACAGAAGGGGGCATGATCACAGCAGGGAGGGGAGCAAGGAGGAGGGAGTGAGAAGAAACTTGGAAATATAATAGAGAGGGGTCACATCTTCCTCTATCACTTCCCTTTATGTGTTGCTCCCCTCCATAGCAGCAGCTAGTCAGCTACGGTCGATGTACATATTTTAAATAATTGCAGCTTCCTCAAGTGATTGTTGCATGACCTGATGGAGTTTATTCGGTCCAAGGCAATGGCAAAATACCCTGTGTGCGTCCAACATCAACTCTTGGCAGTCCTTTCGGACAAGACTCCTCCATCTTCTGAACTTCCGCCCGATGCTCCAACCAACAGCATCACCCCTTCACGGCATTGGAGCCTTTCTCCACCAGGGCCTGCCATTACTAGGAACCCGTCAAGACCTGCTGACCGTATGCCAGGCCTGGCAGCACAGTTAATAATTTTTGCCTGATCCACCAATGCCGCCATCTTCTTCACCGATCCAGTGTCGACTTTTGGTGGGAGCGCACACTTTCAGTTTCAGAACCAGAATGGACATCACAACATCATTTGACATCATAGAGCAAGCTGTATAATCAAAATGGCAGCACCCACATAGTTCAGAACACCTGCTTGGCCACCAGGGAGAAGGCAAGGAGGAAGCAAAGGCTCAACACTAGGATATCTCCACTGACCACCAATGCAGCAGCAGGGAAGCAGTCAACCCAATCAGGTTTTCTCCGATTTGTTTCTTACTCTCTTGCTGGCCCTCTGATGGTCACTTCTCCCTTTTTATTATCCCCTCTCCTTATTATGTTATACCTCCCTTCTATGTTGGTGCTTCTTCTTTTAATTTTTTTGAGTGTGTTTAGCTCTGCCTCTGTTCTATCTGCCAGATCAGGTCCTCCTGTTCTCTCCTCTCATGGGCTTAGAAGATCTCGATTTCTGTTAGTTCTGTCAGCTGCAAATCTATGCTTTCTTCCCACCCATCATAGAAGTCACCAGCGTTCCAAATCTATATCCTCTAGAGCTAGATCACAGGCTAGTAGATGCCATAGAGATAGTAGAGACAACAGATCTGTAACTCATAATCACTAACATGGTAGCTGCTGTCAATTTTCTTCTTCCAGGCACAGTGCAAGGAGAAGTCTTCGCTAGGCAGCTGGAGGATTGTCGGCAGCTGGAGGATTGTCGACAGCTCAAGAGCCTTTAACCTCAGCTGTAAGTTGAGAATGTCCCAGCATCTGCAGTGACCTCAACCAATCTGCCATCCTTGCCTGGGCAAAATATATCTCAGTCTCTATAAAGCATCCCCTCTGGTATCAGGAGAGTTTCAGTTGGTGTTGGGTGTTTCCTCTGTATGTTCTTGGATCAGCTAGAATCCAGACACAGTGGTTTTTCAGTTATCCCTGTTGCTCCCATTCCTTCCTTGGCATGAGGTTTTAGCTCCTGCTTCACTCATGCCCAATTTGTCCTAACTTCAGGTTTCGACCCATAGCCTCACTTCCCATAGCAAGCAGGTTGCCCCTTCTAAAGATCATAGAAAAGAAACACAAAAGGAAGGGGGTGAGGGGCGCGCACCAACTCGTAGTGCAGGTTACAGTGAATAGTAATACAAGGGAAAAAAACAAATACGTCAGAACACTCACATGTATAGACCTAAGGTATTATATCCACATTACAGGGAATTTCGTTCAATCTGCTTGAGTATTCCCGATCCACATGTAGTGCTGGTTAATGAATACCAGTTATATCAGGTCCGTGACATTTCCATGCATTTCTCTTCCTCTTTTGGAGTTTGAGTCAGGATCAAAATTATTGGCCAGTTGTTCAATGTAACTGAATATAGGCAGAATATAATATTGTCTCTGGGATTTTTTTCTCTATGGAAAGAAACTATTGCTTTCCCCCAATATTAAGGGACGATTGGTTATATGACCAAAAAACACCACAACTGGACAGGTACCAGTTAGTAGCCTATAATTTATGCTACTGCATAATTCCTCAGCCCCGTCAACATTGGCAGCCTACCAGAGGACTTGGCATGAATGGTGGCAATTAAAGACGTGGGTCTCTATTTAATTGCAGTTGCCTTCATACTCAGCATTATTTCTCCATGCGCCATCTATCCCCTCATCATGTCTATTGTTCTATGTTATTTCTCTTCGTCTCTATCTCCCGTTTCTATCCTTGCTTTCGCCCCTTTTGATGCCTTTCTGCTTTCTCCAAGATATATTTTTTATGTTCTTCTGTTCCATGATGTCTCTATGCTATATCATGTTTGCACTACTGTTATACACCACATTAAGCAATTACCGTATTTATTACATGCGCGCCGGGTCAAGAAGGAGCGGAGGCCGGAGCAGAAGCAGGTAAGTGAGGGGAAAAGGAGAGAGGGAGGTATTTAGGGGGGTTTAGGTTGAGATGGGGGGTTTAGGTTGAGGAGGGGGGTTGAGGAGGGAGTTTGAGGAGGGGGTTGAGGATGAGGAGGGAGGTTGAGGAGGGAGGTTGAGGATGGGGGGGTTGAGGATGAGGAGGGAGGTTGAGGATGAAGAGGGAGGTTGAGGAGGGGGGTTTAGGTTGAGGAGGGGGTTGAGGATAGGGGGGTTGAGGAAGGAGGATGAGGATGGGGGGGTTGAGGAGGGAGGTTGAGGAGGGGTTTGAGGAGGGAGGATGAGGAGGGGGTTGAGCATGAGGAGGAAGGTAGAGGATGATTAGGGGGGTTGTGGATGGGGGGTTGAGGATGGGGGGGTTGAGGAAGGAGAATGAGGATGGGGGTTGAGGAGGGGGTTTGAGGAGGGAGGTTGAGGAGGGGGTTGAGGAGGGAGGATGAGGAGGGAGGTTGAGGAGGGAGTTGAGGATGAAGAGGGAGGTTGAGGATGGGGGAGTTGAGGATGGGGGGGTTGAGGATGAGGAGGGAGGTTGAGGAGGGGGGTTGAGGTTGAGGAAGGGGGTTGAGGATAGGGGGGTTGAGGAAGGAGGATGAGGATGGGGGATTGAGGAGGAAGGTTGAGGTTGGGGTTAAGGATGGGGGGTTGAGGAGGGGGTTGAGGAGGAACAGCGATTTCTGAGTAAACTTTTGTAAAAACATATAATATCCAAGTTTCTTTGTTAAAACAGTTGCTTTTACTGTCATTTTACGTTATTTACCTTATAAATGTTAATAATATTAATTAAAAAAAGTTCTGAGCTACCCTTATTTTGCTTCAAAGTTCTTTATTTGAAATGTAAGTTTTTTTTCCTGAAATTTCCTTCTTAAAATGAGGTGCGTGTTATACGCCGGTGCGTGTTATACGACGATAAATACGGGTATTTCCCTTTCATCCCTGTCATTCAGTCTACATTTAGATTTATTGTTGCGGTCTGATAACGTGAGACTTTATTTGGTGGGATCGGGCACTGGTTTGGACTGTACATGCAGGCATTGTTAACTTCTAAAAAGCGCAAATTACTGGTGAATGTATATCCTTTAAATCTATACCAAGTCCCCTATACACTTGTAGATTGTATTGTATATAGTATAGTATGTGGTAAGTACTTTTGTACATATTTCTTACTGGCGATATCATGATATAGTATATCAGCTACTACATACTTTTGCTCTATATTTATTAGGCACTTATAACTCCTATGTTTATGGGCTTCTAGGTAGGTTTACCTCCAGTATTACTGTAGATTTATCATTATTTATTTCACTGTGTTAGACAATGTACTATTTTGATATAATACATTTTTGATGCGCATACCCATACATTTTGGATATGTCCATACTTGCATTGATCACTACTAGACTTTATCACTTTGTACCGTCAATTCACATTTTTATTTATGATAGTAATATTTCAGTGGCACTATATATCTTATATTACAGAAAGAACTTTGCTTATGTTTTGTTATTAACACTGGGTTATGGTTATGAGTATTTTTTATTTACGATAGCTTAGCTGTTGGATAGGTAATTCTAGCTAGATCTGGGGTTTGCCGGTAGAGCAACCCTCCAGGTAGGACGTACCCACCGAGCTCCTAGTCAGGCTATTAGTAGGATTTTTTGTTTTATTTCATTTCCTTTTATTTCGTTTTTTGACTGGCAGTTTATTGTTAGTGTTTTATTTTTGGTGGCAGGTATTTTGTTTTTTTATTTGAGTAATAAAACTCACTATTATATCATATATTTACTTTATCATTGGACCATATATTTCTTATCACCAGTATATATTCTCTCCCAACTTGTTTCTGGAGCTTTGTACTCTGTTATTTTATATTGTAATTAAAGTTAAGTTTTAATATATAAAGCAGTTTCTTTCTCTTCATTAACCCTTTTTTTGGGTGAAACTAGGGACTTCAGTACTCTTGTCTCTTGTAGAAATATACACAATTACATTTAGATACCATAAACATTAGTTTAGCAGCAAACACATAAAAATGTAAAATGGAATATGTTGGTGCACTGTAAATAAAGGGTTGTAATAATAATAATAATAATAATAATAATCACATATATAGTTCTCAGCAGTGCAGGCTTGCACAGTGAGATTGCCGCAACTGCAAGCCTCACGAAGCGAGGGCTGCGGTTGCGGCCAGGCAATGAGTGCCAATGGCGCTCATTGCGCTGGTGGAGATGAGCACCGTAGGCGCTCATCCCTACGACCCGTACGATTTAGGAAATGAGAGACAAAGGCACTCATTGTGCTGGTGGAGATTAGCATCCCTATGACCCGTATGACTTTCAAGCAATGAGCACCAAAGGCGCTCATTGCGCTGGTGGAGATGATCGCTATAGGCGCTTATCCCCGAGACATGCGTGATATCTTAGTTTAAACTCTCATTGCGCTGCTGGAGTTCAGCCCGAGACCTGCGGGACGCCCGCAAAATTACGCCCCGTACGTCTTAGTACACAAACCACGCAAAAATACGGATAGCCTGTGAGTAAAGTTGCTAGTGAAATTGAGACATATTTTGCTCGAAATTTGCCTAAGCGAGAAAAAAAATGGCAAAAAACTAAAAAAAAAAAAAAAATGAGGCGCAAGCATGTAAAAATGATTACCGAACTTGCAACACTTACCTGAAGCCAGTAACACATCGAGAGTCAGGTAGCACATAGAACATTGACGCCATTTTCTATGCACCAAACACATAAATTGAACGAAATAGCAGCTACAACGAAAATTGCGCATGCGCACTACGTTTAAAATGGTTTCTACTGGAGCTGGAAGTCTATAAATACTGGAGACGTTATAGAATTTTCTCAATTTCTCCTCAGGTGATGAACAGTGTGACTGTTCATTTCTCTGGTGGCGTTACTTCTGAAGCAACTTGTCTATCACTTAAGTTGAAAACCTGCAAATTACAGCAAATAGGTAAGCTATAATTAATTAATATTTAATTAATAAATTAATAATTAAAAAGAATGTTATGGTTTAAAAGAATGCAAATAACAACATCATTCATGTACAGAAGGATTTAGAAGACATTATTCATGTATAGTAAGATTTAAAAGATAGATCAATTATTAAAATTAATTAATAAGTTGATAATTAAAACAAATAAATAAATGAATAAAGATTTGAAATATTGCGAATACCAACACTATTCAGGTAGACAAGATTTAAAACACAGACAAAATGTTTCTGTGGGGTAAAATGGTGTAAATTGAAAATAAATAAATAAAAAAGGAGACATAAAAAATAGCTTTTATTAACACATATTTTACAAAATAATCTATGCTCTTATCAAAAAAAAATTATCATTAATATTTACAGTGGATTTCAACATTTGCATATTTCTGTCATTTCCAACAAACTCTGTCTGAAGATTGTCACTGACTAATTTGTAGCACTGCACGGTTTAACACAGACTGGAAACTCTGCAGAAATTTACAGTCCAGAAATTACACCAAACAGGTAACGTACAAAAATGTATTTGCTTAACAAAAATAGTATGGTCTTAGCAAAAAAAAATGTAATTGAAAAGTTATTTAAACATTAGCATTTCTGTCTGTCATCACAAACAAGATAGCACAGCAAATGGAGTATCTGTACATAGGACAACAATAAGCTGTACGCTCCATAGTGTTGGGCATTATGGCAGAGTGGCAAGAAGAAAGTCATTACTTTCAGCAAAAAACAAAATGGCATGTTTCGAGTTTGCAAAAGGGCATGTGGGAGACTACCAAAATGTATGGAGGAAGGTGCTCTGGTCTGATGAGTCTAAAATTGAACTTTTCGGCCATCAAAGAAAACGCTATGTCTGGCGCAAACCCAACACATCACATCACCCAAAGAACACCATGTTTTTCAGCAGCTGGGACTGGGAAACTGGTTAGAGTTGAGGGAAAGATGGTGCTAAATACAGGGATATTCTGGAGCAAAACCTGTACCACTCTGTGCGTGATTTGAGGCTAGGATGGAGGTTCTCCTTCCAGCAAAACAATGACCCCAAACACATTGCTAAAGCAACACCTGAGTGGTTTAAGGGGAAACATGTAAATTTGTTGGAATGGCCTAGTCAAAGACCAGACCTCAATCCAATAGAAAATCTGTGGTCAGACTTATAGATTGCTGTTCACAAGCGCAAACCATCCCACTTGAAGGAGCTTGAGCACTTTTGCAAGGAGGAATGGGCAAAAATCCCAGTGGTAAGTGTGGTAACTTGTCTTCCTTGCATGGTAATTCAGGACTTCCTTAAACAGGCCTTTGTAGGAGGGCTGAGAATCTTTACTTCCCTCCCACAATTGCTCATGGACAGGATGTGATGTAAATTACATCATCTCAACTAAGGATATATCCAGGCAGGAAACTGGTGCTGCTTCCTGTTTGCTTCCTGGATGGTGATGGAGGTGATGTCAATGGTCTGACCGTGGGTAAGATCAAGCGTTTGGGGAAGGGAATTACTATATATATAGGTAGATAGATTTAAAAAGGGGGTGTTGCTCCGTGGGTCTGGGCTGTTGTGTTTGTAATACATTTATAGTATTGTGTTATCTGCCTTTTAATAAATACCTTTTAATGTAGACGAACCTTGTGTAATATTAATTTGGTGATACACCACATTTGGCGACCACGAATTTTAGACTTCTACAAAGGTTATTTATCACATTAATAGATAGTCAGATTTATTTATTTATTTATTTTTTTGTGGGGAAGGAAAAAAAGTACTTTGTCTAATTATCCTCTGCATGGGAAATCAAGTGCTGATTGTGTGTGGAGTCTAGGATAAGCCTCCATTTTTATATAAATATCGTACTAGCTTCTGAGTTGAGTTGTTGTGCTGTTGAGTACAGGCCTAGCCCTGCATTTGAATAGAATCCATGCGGCTTCTTTGTGTATTTGAATGCTAAATTAAGCCTCCATTTTTAATATATATCGTACTAGCTTCTGAGTTGAGTTTTGTTCGTACTAGCTTATTTTGATACATAAAACAAATATATCGTACTATATCGTACTAGCTTCTGAGTTGAGTTGTTGTGCTGTTGAGTACAGGCCTAGCCCTGCATTTGAATAGAATCCATGCGGCTTCTTTGTGTATTTGAATGCTAAATTATGCCTCCATTTTTAATATATATCGTACTAGCTTCTGAGTTGAGTTTTGTTCGTACTAGCTTATTTTGATACATAAAACAAATATATCGTACTATATCGTACTAGCTTCTGAGTTGAGTTTTGTTCGTACTAGCTTATTTTGATACATAAAACAAATATATATCATACAGGTTCTTTTTGTGGGTTTATCTGAGTTGTTGTGCTTTTGAGTACAGGCCTAGCTTTGCATTTGAATAGAATCCATGTGGCTTCTTTGTGTAATTAAATGCTAATTCAAGCCTCCATTTTTAATATACAAGCTTGGGCACCAGGCCACAATTAGTTTGTTGTGTGTTTCAAATACCTGAGTTTGTTAATACTATTATTTTTGTTTTGTTTTTGGTTTTTTTTTCTCTTCTTTCTTTTTCTTTCTCTAGTCCTTTATCATAGTACAGGCCTGGAGAAAAATAATAAATAAACCATTTTAAATATTATATATATATATATATATATTATTTCAGGCGTGCATTTTAATACACTATAGGCTTCCATACCTTATACATTTTGGGTGTCTTGCATATCCTAGTTCGGGTTTATCTCCTACCCTGCAGGCCTTGCTATTATATTTTAAGTTAATTAGCAAGTATTACCTTCACCATACTAAGGTAAGTATAATTTGCATTGTGGGTACTAATCTATTTTTCTACATATTACACCTGGCCTACTGAATAGTCATCAACTATTGTTGGCTACTCAGAAGCATGCTACTTTAGTTGCAAATTGATTTGGATTCTTACTTGGGTGAGTAAAAGAGTAGGAATGTCTTTTCAAGGGGCCAAATACTTTTCCACAGAAGTGCGTGAGTACTTTAGGAAACATATTCAAAAACATGATGGTCCATATGAGCTTCCAGAGCCAGCAAACCCAGACAGTGAAAAAGAAAAGAGATTAATGGATGTTCTAACACAAATTGTAAATAACAAAAAGTATAGAACAAAGAAGAGAAAAAGTTTGGTCACACAAGCTGTTGTAGCCACAATAGGAGGCCTAATAGACTTAGTTGTAGAATTACGGCAGCATAATTTGGAAACAACAAATAAAATGGAGGAAGCAATGGACAAAAGGGATTGTTTAAAAATTGCAGCTTTGACAACAACTCCAATTGTTGGGGAACTAGAAAGGGAGTTAAGGGAAATAGAAAAGCAGAGGGATGTTTATGGAGTAAAAATAACAGAACTTCAAAACATAATAATGGACTATAAAAATAAAACAAAGTTAGAAGGGATAAAAGGAGTCAGAGACATTGCCAAAATATATCCAGATCTGGATATGTTTGTGGCACAAAATAAAGAACCAGTGCCGAAAATGAACCAAGATAGAAAAGATTTCTTATGTTATTCTGTTCCACAAGTAGATACCATACCACAAGCACCAGTTATTGTTTCAGAATTATTTAATGCAAGGCAAACACCTACAGGATTTTCTATGCAGACTCGACCGATGTCTATGGCAGATAAAGACAATTTCCAGAAATGGTGGGGAAGTATGCCAACTAACAACTTTAATACGTTTACACATTGGTTTATGAGGGGAGCAGATAGAGCTAAAAAAGGAGGTCTTAACTTAGAGGAATGGACAGAACTGTTAGAATACGCTATGGGTCCTTTGGCTAGTAGACTATTGGGATTTAATAACAGTGTGTCTGATCAGGCAGGAAGAATTGCTGCAACTAATTTCTATCTACTTAGCATAGAAAAAGAAATAGCAAATATTACCATGAGGCCAATAGATGGTCCTAGAGAGGTAGCTCAAAGGATATTTTCTTGGTATACTCTACGACAACCTCAACAGCCTCTAGTGCTGGGCTCACCAGAACATATAGCAAAAGTAATGGAAGCCCTTCCCCGGGAGTGTCAAGAATTTATCAGGCTTTTTGATCCAACACCAACAGACTTGGAAATGGTACTAACTAGAGCTGATACGTGGTGGATCAAGCATCCTTTCACAGAACAGGCCTGCTCTGTTTCAGCTGTAAGAACATTTAAGGTCGAGTCTGGTAGAGATATAGATGGTAATTGGAGAAACCAGACGTGGGATGTACCCCAGAACAAGAAGGATGATCAAAACTGGAGACCAAAACAGAACTTTGACAAAAGATGGAGAGATCCACCTAGGGACTATAGGAATAGGGATCGCAGCAACTGGAGGGCTAATCAGGAGGGAGAGAGAAACGGTAACATGGGCTATTGGGAACTCAGGAGACAGAAGGATAGGATAGAAGAGGAAAATCACATACTTAAAAACAAGGTAGCTGAGTCAAAGAGGAAATTGAAGGAAAGTGAGGCAAAGATGCAATATAGTGTTATAAAAGAGGGACGGAGTAGAAGTGAGTCACAATGACAAATCCCAACCCCTGCGCCTCAGCATCTCATTCACTCAGCTAATTTAACCATGGATGAGGCAGGTCGGCCTACCAGTTATACAGTCATCGCAGGGGTAGGGAAAAATATGTTGGTAGATACAGGAGCAGCAGTTACAATGACCAACAGGGTCAAAAATGGGGATTCTTCAGTAAGTAGTATGGGAGTTACTGGAAATCCACAGGAGGTTAGAGCAGGTCCAATTGATGTAGCAGTTGGAGAAAAAACAATACAAGTAGAAGCAATAGTGGGTTGGCCAGAGGAAATATTGGGAATAGAAGTTTGTGGAAGACAGAAAAGGTGAATCAGGTAAGTACAGAGTTGACGAAAGGGGTTGTGCTCCCAATGGCATATATTGTCTCTCCGATAAAAAGTCCGGAAAAAAACAAACTGAAACTAGACGGACAACCAAAATGGCTGCAGAAGCTAATCCAAGACATACCTGTTTGGGCTACAAATAAATTAGACTGTGGAAGAATGAAAGGAATGGTCTTTTTGGAAGGAGGAGACCCACAATGGCAAAAGCAATATCCAGTCCCAAGAGAATCTGTGGCATCAATCACCAAGATGATAGAAATACTGGAGAAAAGTGGAATAATTAAATCTGGAAATGGGTATGCATGTAACTCACCATGTTGGCCTGTGAGAAAAGCTGTGTTAAAAGGGAATAGAGATGAAAAAGCAGCCTCATCATGGAGACTTACCATTGATTACAGGGCCGTGAACAAACTTGCAAAAAGAATGGCCCCTGTTGTTTTTGTTATGTATATGTTTCTAATGATGGAATCTAGTGTTCCCACAGAGCAAGGCTGTATAAGAATGAAGATGCGTGTCAACAGAATATTGTGGTGGATCCTTGTTCCAGGATGGATAAGTATAAGCTGTATCAGTAGGAATGGGGAGACAGGCAATAAGGCCAGAAGATACCGCAAATAAGGGAGAGAGTTTGAAAAGATTGGAGTTACATTATGTTCAAGCAGATAGATTTATTCAGGGAATTGGAAGTAAAAGAGGGTGGAGGGTTACAAGTAAACATTATTTTGCCACATAATAGTACCAGGGGATTAGCTCTTAGAGCTCCAATACAAGGGAGGTTTACAAATATTACAGTAGTAGTGAGTAACTTAACATTAGAAGAAGGTGGAGAATGGGACGCTGCAGTTATAGCTGCCCAGCCTGACCTAGAGGAATTCTGCAATTTTGATACTGGAAAGGGGTGTGTTCTAACAATAGATGAAGTATTTGTCTCTGTAAAGGAGCTGCAACGTTGTAAAGATCAGAAGAAGGTACCATGGCCAATAGGCGGATTGGTGGTGGTACCAACACATGAAACAGTTGTGCAAGGGGTTGGGTGGACTTACTACCCAATAATTCTAAATTTTTATGATTTTTCTATTCCTCCAAAGTGCCCGGAATCACAGCGGCAGTGGTTTAAGCAAAGTATACAAGAGACCATCATTGAGTGGACCGGAGCAGGGAGTCGAGAAAAACGGGACACACTTGCAGCCCTTTTAGGAGGAGTCGGAACTGGATTGGGAGTATGGAATTCAGCAGACATCATTGGAGTGAACAGCCGGATAAACTCCCTTACTGATGGCATGGGACATGCTATGAAAACAGGTGGAGTAGCTGACTCCCTTATAGTGAGTAGACTGACAGACAATGTTGATGACATACGCACCATTGCCAACAACCTGCATCTAGTTGAGGAAAATATTGCTTTCATTGCTAACAGCATTAAGAATGAAATAGTGGGAACTGCCATTTTCTGTTCTATGATTGGAGGAAAGCTGTTGGCAGATTTAAAGGAAACTCTTAAAGACATCCAGGAAAACAAGTGGGCAAGACAAATCAATGCAACAAGGATTATCACGTCATTGAAAAGAAAAGGAGTGGACATCACTGAGGACAATCTTAAATACAGCAATATTGAAGGCCCAGATCAATGGATGCCACATGGACTACAATCTGGGACAATAGGACTAATCCTGGCAATTCCCCGCTGGGAGGGGCAGGCGGAGCAACAGAACTTTATACATAGCATTGGCACGTTAAGTGATGGAATCTACAGGCAACACTTCCCATCAAAAAGACTGGCCACTATTACAGAATTGGAGATGGATGAAAGCTGTTGCAGGAAATCTCAACACCGATGGCTGTGCAGTTGTGTTTGGGAGAAAGGAGCTGAGGAGGATGGCTGGGTGCAGTTGATAAAAGAAAACCTGGTGCAAGAGGTGATCCGCATAGGGGACATTGCATGCTTTATCGGCCACTCTGAATATAGGACAGTTGATGAAATATGTTTGGTGGAAGAAGGGTCTTGTATCATGGTATTTCCATCAAGAAACCTTACCACTGAAATGATCAATTTTACTGCAAATGCAGATTGGACAAATTTCACAATGAAGCTTTTTACCTTGGAACTTCATGAGTCAGAGACACATCCAGTCCTACGAACACTGTCGCTGGTACTCATGTTCATTCAAGTATTAACGACAATTATAATAATATACTTTTGTGTGGCAATGAAACAAATGAGGAAGAAACTTGCAAGGAGGATATATAATAATGTGTCTTTTTCCTCTTCTTTCTCTCTCTCATACATTCTTCAATAAAGTTTTACATTGCACATACATAAACATTTATCACACACTCTCACCTAAATTCTATAAATTCTGTTTTTTGTGTAATATGTGGATTGACAGCCATAGGAAAGTACAGGAGAACTTATGTCGCTGAGGGAACTATTCCGGAGGGACGGTGGGTTGAATTTCTCCTGTATATCAGGTTTTTGCTCCCACTAGGTTCTCCTGTACTAGAGGGATAACTAGAAAACTGAGCAACATAGAAGAAGAAAAAGTGAGGGAATGTGGTAACTTGTCTTCCTTGCATGGTAATTCAGGACTTCCTTAAACAGGCCTTTGTAGGAGGGCTGAGAATCTTTACTTCCCTCCCACAATTGCTCATGGACAGGATGTGATGTAAATTACATCATCTCAACTAAGGATATATCCAGGCAGGAAACTGGTGCTGCTTCCTGTTTGCTTCCTGGATGGTGATGGAGGTGATGTCAATGGTCTGACCGTGGGTAAGATCAAGCGTTTGGGGAAGGGAATTACTATATATATAGGTAGATAGATTTAAAAAGGGGGTGTTGCTCCGTGGGTCTGGGCTGTTGTGTTTGTAATACATTTATAGTATTGTGTTATCTGCCTTTTAATAAATACCTTTTAATGTAGACGAACCTTGTGTAATATTAATTTGGTGATACACCACAGTAAGATGTGGCATGCTCATAGAGACTTATCCAAAGCGACTTGGAGCTGTGATTGCCACAAAAGGTGGCTCTACAAAGTATTGACTTTAGTGGGGTTATTAGTTATGCACATTGATTTTTTTCTGTTATTGTGTCCTATTTGTTGTTTGCTTCTCAATAAAAAAAAAACATCTTCGAAGTTGTGGGCATGTTCTGTAAATTAAATGATGCAAAATATCGAGGCAATAAAACACAAAAAATGCCAAGTGGCTGACTACTTTTTCAAGGCCCTGTATATATATATATATATATATATATATATATATATATATATATATATATATATATGTGTGTGTGTGTGTGTCATAATCGATAGCGAAGATAACAGCTGCCCTGGTCCTGTACAACTGGTGAAGTGGATGTTATGATGCTTTGCTTATGAAACATTGACAATGACTGTATTAGCAATTTATGCAAAACCCAGAAGACCCACAGACTGTTACAGAATGTTAGAAGTTTAAGTTTAAATATACATCTATTAGACCTGTTATGAATTTCAACTGCAATAAAATCAGTTCCTGATTTTTATAATGCATGAGCTTGCGTTCATATTTTTAAATGCTGCATCTGAGTAAGGGTCAAAGAAACATCTGCTACTTTGGTGAAGAGAAATAAAAAAACCTGGTAGATCTGCTGGGTAGGTTTGGCCATAAGCCTTATCAAGCCTGACTGAAGAAAGCAGATCGCCACACTTGGGTTTTGAGATGTGGCTGTCCCCAGTAATATTACAGCTGGGGAAAATCAAAGTAATGCTGCACAAAGCTCCCGCAGCCAAATTTACGTTTGTCAGTAGTTTACTATGCTCAAATAGAATAAGACTCTCAGTCTATCAGTAACTCTCAGTCTATTAGTAACACAATCTGTTTATATGGTTATCCAGTGGTAAAACCAATTAAACTAAAAGTTATCATGCAGTTATTACGTATTTTTAGCTACACGTTAGCATTTGGAGCCACTCGTTATCATAAATGAGGAGCACAAACAATAATGGCTCCTTTAGAAATGATTTCCGTATAAAGAAATTGTCCTGTGTCAAGTATAGCCCGTTTTTTATATTATTTAAGATTAAACCAAATTATTCTTGGGATGGAGTCGCTTTAATCATTTACCAAACATTATTCTCTTAATAAATTCAATAAACATATATTTACTGTGTATTGCTTAATGTGATATTGAGATTTATTTATGAAATCATGCTCTATGATATGGATTCTGAAAGAGGCATAAAACCAAGGTCTGGTATTTCTGCACATTGATGAGAAATCATTATGATTTTTTTTGTCTCAAAAGATTCAAACCAGAAAGGTCAAAATGTCAGTCTGATGAAGTCTGAAATAGTTTTCCCATCTAGGGGAGCTAAATGTGAGATTTAATATAGAACAAAAAGATAATTTAGCTCTTGTAGAACTGTAATACGGTCTGACTGTTACGACTTTACTCAATTATAAGTGTTTAGGTTGCATGAACACAGTCAATTCCTCTTCTGCTTCTTGGTTTAATTATAACACTTCCAAAAATGTTTCCAGGTTGCAATAAATATCTAGAGATCTCGTATTAAAAAGTAAATAATATTAGTACTACATGTTTTATGATTCCACAGTTTAATATATAAGTGATAATAGATTGTCAGATCATCAAATTCTACATGAAGTTTAAAACCATTAAATGTAATTTAGTTTCTTTAGTGTCATATAAATAGAATTTATGAAACATAATACTTTCAAATAAGACACACTACTGTTGCAGTTTTATTTTTTTTATTTATTTTTTTATTTTGCACATGGTGCTTTTAGTTGCTTGGAGTTACCAAAATATAGCTCATGGAGTGATGTAGCCATGAAATATGTAACCATTTTCTCTGTCAAAAAACACCTGATTTTCCACTCAGTTGCTGAGAACTTTAACACTTCAGGTACAAGGATAGCCATAATAGAAGGACTATGTAGTATGTGTTACATTTTCTGTGAGGTTTTTAGTATTTTGTATACATGCTAATTACTTTATTAAATCTAAAAATGTAATTACATTTTTGCATCCTTTTGTGCCTTTATCAGGAATCATCATAAAGCTCTGAAAATAGAGTAAACAGCAAATTAAAACTAAATTTATGTTTGGGTGTCCAATTTGCTGCTAAATTGTAAGTGGATAAAAATAGAACATTTATATTTTTAGCAAAAAGATCGCATAGCTTTTTTTGAACTTTGTATGGTCCATACATAAAAAATGTATGCTTTTATAATTATATGTTTTGGAGTAGTATAGAATTGTGTATGAGTTGTTTTTTCATTTCTGTTTTAGGAGCAAATGTTTTAGATATGAAAACTTTACCATTATGTTGTCTTTATTACAGACCCATTTATTTTTGGTATCTGTTGAATTGCTTGATGTAATGATTTCATATTTTGAACTCTATATATTTCTTGAAATACATGTCTTTTCGATATGGTTGTGCTTAGGAAAAAAGCAATAGAACCAAAATGCACAGTATCTCACAAAAGTGAGTACACCCCTCGCATTTTTGTAAATATTTTATTATATCTTTTCATGTGACAACACTGAAGAAAAGACACTCTGCTACAATGTAAAGTAGTAAGTGTACAGCATGTATAACAGTATAAATTTGCTGTCCCCTCAAAATAACTCAACACAGCCATTAATGTCTAAGTCATTGGCAACAAAAGTGAGCACACCTCTAAGTTGGAAATTCCCAAATTGGGCCCAAAGAGTCAATATTTTGTGTGGCTACCATTATTTTTCAGCACTGCCATAACCCTCATGGGCATTGAGTTCACCAGAGTTCCATAGGAGTCCTCTTCCACTCTATGATGACATCACGGAGCTGGTGGATGTTAGCGACCTTGCACTCCTCCACCTTCCTTTTGCGAATTCCGCACATATTCTCAATATGGTTTAGGAATGGTGGCCAGTCCATCACCTTTACCTTTAGCTTCTTTAGAGAGGCAGTGGCTATCTTGGAGGTGTGTTTGTGGTCGTCATCATGCTGTAATACTGCCCTGCGGCCCAGTCTCCGAAGGGAGGGGATCATGCTCTGCTTCAGTATACCACAGTACATGTTGGCATTCTTGGTTCCCTCAATGACCTGTAGCTTCCCAGTGCCGGCAGCACTCATGAAGTCCCAGACCATGAGACTCCCACTACCAAAAGTATACATCTATACTGAGGAAAGGTAGTTGAAATAATCCCTAAATGACAGATAAATGGATGAGACACAAAGAGCACAAAAACATTATTATGAGATGAAACCCTCAGTTTGAACGTAAACAGAGATGCAGAGAGAGTGGAGGCAGCATCTGACATCAGCTGTTTTTCCTGCCAGGCCCCTTGTAATGCTAAACCCCACTATAGAGCTTTTTTTGCCTGCCAAATCCCTTTTTAACACTCTGATTTTCTATAACACTGCCTCAGTATAATGCTGCCGGCACTGGGGAGCTACAGTTCATTGAGGGAACCATGAATGCCAACATGTGCTGTGACATACTGAAGCAGAGCATGATCCCCTCGCTTCAGAGACTGGGCCGCAAGGCGGTATTTCAACATGTTAACGAACCCAAACACACCTCCAAGATGATCACTGCCTTGCTAAAGAAGCTGAAGGTAAAAGTGATGGACTGGCAAAGCATGCCACCAGACCTAAACCCTATTGAGCATCTGTGGGACATCCTCAAACTGAACGTGGGGGAGGGCAAGGTCTCTAACATCCACCACCTCTGTGATGCCATTGTTGAGGAGTGGAGGAGGACTCCAGTGGCCACCTGTGAAGCTCTGGTGAACTCTATGCCCATAAGGGTTAAGGCAGTGCTAGAAAATAATGGTGGCCACACAAAATATTCACACTTCGGGTCCAATTTGGACATTTCCATGTCCCACTTTTGTTGCCAACGGTTTAGACATGAATGGCTATGTGTTTAGTTATTTTGAGGGGACAGCAAATTTACACTGTTATACAGGCTGTACACTTACAACTTTAAATTGTAGCAGAGTGTCACATGAAAAGATATAATAAAATACTTACAAAAATGCAAGGGGGGTACTCACTTTTGTGAGATACTGTAAGTAACAATCAGATAAAACATACCATATAATCCAATATTGGGGTTTCTTCCATCACAGATGTATCTCTCAAAAAAAATTAAAATACAATAGTACAATACTGTATGCAAATCTTGACAATGATAAAACTACTCACTTCTACAAGTGTAAAGTATAGTATATATATGCATCAATTTTAAAAATTCAAAGAAGGTTTTTTTACTTACCTTTCAGTTCGCTAATGATTTTGGGTTATACTGTACATGTGATGGAAAATCTTCTGTGCTCTAGCCAGTATCTGAGCAAAGCCGTGATTGCTAGATGAGTTGTTTAAATTTTGTGTTAGCCTTCTGTCTACAAACTGTATACACATAAACAGTATGCACAAGTAATCATGGTATATAGGATAAAAAGGACATACATTTAACCCGTGTAAAAATAACCTTTTAATCAAGATTATAATAAAGCCAATAAACCCCTCATGGAAATCTAGATGGACCCCCCCCCCGTGGGACACCTACATGGAAATCATAAATACTGTTCTACATTGTCAGTGAAATGAAAATTAAGTGAAAAAAAACTTTTTTGAATTTTTAAAACTGATGCATATTTTACTGCTTTATAAGATATTTTACATTATGTAGGTTCAAATGACCGACTCTCTGCCAAGTATCTAAGTCTAGGCTCTGCAAGAAAATTAATTGCAAGCACCCTGGCCGGCGCGGAGGCAGCCCCAGGCACGCCGGGTCTGACGCAGCGCTGCGTGACCCGGCCAGAGACTGGGCGCTTCTGATTGGCTGGGGGAGGAGGAGGGACTTGTGCCTGTTTCGCGAGCTTCCTCCTCACTCCACGTCGGCCATTGAGCTGATTCCCTCCCTCCCCTTGAGTTGGTGGTTAGTTAGGAAAGTAGCAGATATACTAATAAGGTATGTCTACGGGGTGAGGTTGGTTGAGCGAAGTTCAAGGAGCTTAAGTTAGGTTTAAAAAAAAAAAGGGGGGGGGAAAGAGTTGAAGGGTAAGGATTTCTAGGTTAGGATGCAAGTAGGAATAACTTTAGTTGGTGGGAGGTGAGGCACCCGGCCCACAGGCTTAAGTGGGCGTTGCCGTGCCTCATGGGCGTGCTTAGTAAAGCACTGGCAGGCTCTGGGCGCGGGCCCAGGGCGTGAGGTTACTGACCGGGCCGGGCTCCTCCTCCGGGATGTTTATTTGAGCTGTGATGTAACAATGTTAATTATGTTAATTGGTTATAGGTTTATGGTTGCTTTAATAAAGCTGTGGCCCATAATTTTCCCAAGAAATGCTGGGTCAGTGTGTTTATTTATTCTAACGCCCAATTGATCTTGCCAGGGTCATGCAAATGGTAATATAACTTTCACTGATGCAAACAAACCATGTTAGACTGTTCTTCTGGTTTCTTCAGACATTCCAATCTCAAATGGAAAAAAATGTGAAATGTATTATTAAAGATAAATAGGAATACTTACAGGGAGCTTGCAATCGTTGGTCTATTGAACAACTGAAGGAACTTGTCTATAAACCCAATGTATCTTAAAGTGAAGAGACTCCTCCTAAGGATCAAGTTAAATCAACAGATTAATTCATGGCATTATTCCTACCAACTCTGAAATAATGGAATGTGCTTCAACTGAAACTGTTTTTACACAATGACTGCTTACTTGAAAGAAAAAGGCATAATTTGTAGGACTGCATGTGCTAGATATTTTAGCTAGGGAGACTGGAGAAATAGAACTAATAAATCCAGTCACAGTCATTGATAGATGTGCCACACTGTCAAACTGCTTTATTGATTATTGATTCTTCTGGGCACAAGCATTGCAGAATTCACTGATTTATTTGACAAGATCAAAGAACAGTAGTTGTGTGACTGGATTATTTTCAGGTTGTAAATTAATATGTCTTTGGAGGGCATAGTTATAATGTAGAAGGTATCTCAGAAAAAAGGATTATGTGAAACATTGGAGACAAACAGCCTTATTAAATTGCAAGTCGGCCAATTGAATAGGGCTCTATATAAGCACACAGCATATTTTATTTACAGAAGTTTTTAGTTAGTGAACTTCTATCCAAAAGCAAGGTCTTCACTAACTACAAACTTCTGTAAAAAAATATATGTTCTGTCCTTTTATAGAGACTAATTCAATTGGCCAAATCAAAATTTAATAAGGCAATAATTATTGAATGTCCATATAAGAGAAAATATTTAATTGCAGTCCCTCCTTCTGAAAACAATGGAATTGCTAATTATAGCAGGTAGGCTACCAAGGACCTGCTATTCAAATAGAAACCTGCAAAGTACAGTTTCTAATTATGTGCTGTGATGAATGGAGATGGCTGTAGCCATCATATACTGTATGTGCTGGTCTGTCTGTATGTATATACTGTGTGCCACCTGACCTAAACATGTAGTATAAATTCCAGTAGTGCAAACAGATTTTGCTGAGTTGTTGGCTTGTCCTCTACAATACATGTTATACAAAATGTTTTTGGTTACTGTTTCTTCTTTACTGGTATATGACTTTGGATTTATTTATTGGACGCTTGTTTATCTTTTCTAAACCTGTTATGCCTCACAATTATTTTGGACTGATTGACCTTGATTTATGCCTCTGGACCTCTTGTTCTAATACAATTGGAAACTTCTGCAGTAAGAATTAAAACACCTGCTGTTATTGTTTACAAAACAACTCAGCCACTGATGGATTCTGCAGGAGCTGCTTCACCACTATTTGAATAAGCAGGGCATTTAGAATATTACTCTGAATATTAATTTTGGAGATCTGTAAGCTGGACCATTACAGTTACATGCTCATCGAAATTGAGTTTCAAACTGCTCCCATTGCCCAACAAAAAACTGCCAGCTTCTTATCCTGTATCTTTATTGGTAGAGATGTATAATCTAGAAGCACAGATGGTACTTCTTAAAACATTTTCAGGAAGCAGAACAGCATTCAGGGGTTTTCAGAATCCCTGTGATCTTTTGTTTATTTCAAAACCATGTACTTATTGCAATGGCTTTGTAAAAGTGTACAATGTTATATCCTTGTTACAAAAAGAACCTATGAAGTGGGCACATCAGCTAATGGTTTAATACATTGCACTTGTTATCTTTTGGGATGTCAATGTCTGTATCTGGTTACCCTCTACCTTGCACATTCATCCTGTGTTTCATATATCTTTACTTAAAACTGGTGATGGCTAACACTGTCTGGTCTTGTACCTACCCCACCTGATTGTCTTGGTTGTTGGCACTGCTGGATATGAGTTGTCAAGTATCTCAGATTTTGCTTAGTTGTTTGCATGTCCAGAATAGAATAGAGGACATTAGTGCAAAACGTGTGAAAGCCTCCCTTGCAACTTCTCTATGAATTAGGTACCTGTACGGATGAATGAAAAAGGCAAAAATATATGTAGATAGTATGATCAACTTTGTATAAACATTATATGTCTCTCCCTCCCTTAATAAATTAAGAGTCAATATTTAATTCAGGCCATTGATCTGCCACTAAACCTCATAACAATAATCTGTATACACAGAGGTAGAAATATCCTAGGCACCTGAGAGCCAAGACACCTACATTCTTTCTGATTTTATATATATATATATATATATATATATATATATATATATATATATAGTGGCATATGGAAAGATATAGAGAGGGAAATATACATAGGGAGACAGAAAGATAGAGAGAGCAGGGGGTAGAGAGAGATAGATAGATAGATAGATAGATAGATAGATAGATAGATAGATAAATAGTTCAGTTATGTAAATTAATTCTAGCATGTCTGGGATATGCTTTTTCTATGAAACTGAGCTCTCTACCTTCTCGTAGAATGAAAAGCTTCTCTTAGGATTACAAATTCTAATATTATCTTGCCATGGTTTCAGTCTACAGGAGGACATGTGAGTGATCTGAACCCAGTGTTTGCTGCAGGGAATGCAGAGCTCAGCTTGACATCCAAGGTACCAATGGCCTTACCTGATCAGTATATATGATGCAAAAATAATGTCTGCAGTATACAATCCTGCAAAATTAGGAAATCAACAATGTGATTAGTGCTTTGAAGGAAGAGTAAAGACACAATCTATATACTAGTAAAAGAGGGAGAAGGAAAGAGAGGGATAGAGAGAGGGATAGAGAGAGGGATAGAGAGAGGGATAGATGGATAGATGGATAGATGGATAGATGGATATATAGATATTTAGATATATAGATAGATAGATAGATAGATAGATAGATAGATAGATAGATAGATAGACAGATAGATAGATAGGAAGAGAGGGATAGATAGAGGAATCAATAGAGAGAGGGAGAGAGGAATAGATATAGAGAGGGGGGGTAGAGAGAAAGGGGTGGATAGAGAGAGAGGGAGTGATAGATGGAGGGAGGGAGAGAGAAAGAAGAGGGGATAGAGAGGGGGGCTTACGTCCTGATCTAATATGTATTCATATGTGTTTTATTTAATTATTGCATGTCATCAACAAAATGGAGGAACTTCCCAGCATAAGAAAATTCAGCAGAGCCAGCACCACTTCACCCTCGTCAAGAAAATGCAGGCACTACCCAGCATAAAAATAGTGACCAGAACCAGCACCACCTCAACCTCATCACGATAATAAGTAAGTGAAGTGACAGAAAAACAAACAAATGGGTGGAGTCTGCGTAAGTGGGCAGGGCCTATAGAGGTAACATGTTGTGAAGGGGAGGGGTTTATAATGTTGGGTGGAGTAAATGTAAGGGGAGGGGCCAGGTCTCTGTCTTCCACCCCACCAACTTGGAAAGTCATCAGCCGCTACTGGACTAATCACACAAGACTTCAATGTTCAAGATTAAAGTACGTTTTTATTCTTGTTAAAAATGTAGCATATATTCAGAAGGAAAAAATACATATATATTTAAAATAAAACACAATAAACTTTCCTTAAAGAGGAAATGTGTTGAACTGTCAGTTTTACATTGTTTTACTTTACTACGATAATCTTTAGTTACAGTTCTTGTGTAACTGCGTTAACTGTTGTTGCATAAACAGAATAAAAGACAAATAAAAAGACATAATGATTTAGAAAAAACAGAAATGTGACTCCCTCATATGGAAAGTGTAAATACTAACTTGTAAAGCATTTTTCAATATTTATATATTTTATCCCTGAAATGTATTTATACAAATATGAAATGAGAAATAGACACTACATTTCACAAGAGAAAGTCTCCATCCAGCCTCATTATTCAGATCTGCTATTGCAAAATTTTGATCTTGGGCTACGATATAAAAATTATTTCTGCTTTGTAGGGTTTTTTACTTGACATCCTGAGAGTGTAACATTTCTAATAATAACCATTGTGAATTTTTGATGGAAGATTTCAGCAAAATTTAATCACCACACTGTTTCCAGATAAAAAACTAATCCTCAAGCAAAATCCTCATGTTATCTTAAATCATATTCAAAGGCACCAGAAATATAAAACAGGGCAGTGAAAAGGAGCTACACTATCAAGGAATATCAGAGATTTATGTTGACATATACAAATACAAATATAAGGGATATTTACAGTGTTTTAAACAGGATACATCTATAAATGATTAAATTGAAGTTTATTTTTCTAGCAATTGTCTATTTTATATTCCTTACAACTCTAGAAACACATAATTAAAGATTTTAACAGGAAATAACAATTAGGTCCATCGTGCCTGTTCATTCTAGTGAGCTGAAAAGCATTTTCTCATAAATTGCAGAGACAACTTTATGCATAAGCTAGACATACTTAAATAAACTGGTAGCAAGCACTTTGATTGTTAAAATGACTTTTAGTTCTAGTTGCAAAATTTTTAGATATATTTCTAATTTAGATTTATGTATTGTAAATGTAATGTTTATCCCTGCTTAAACTACTATGTAAATGTAATGTTGATCCACCCGCCATTTGGTGGCCCAATGTATACAGTATGTGTCTTACAATGTTATGACTCAAGCAGTCATAAAATCATTTTTTTTATTTTTATTTAAAATATCTGCAAGTCCATCTGCTCAGAAGGATGGCCTAAAATTTCTTACCAAACCCCTACTCAGTTGTCTGCACTGGCCACTACATGGATGGAGTCAGATAACGTCTTTCATCAGGACATTATTATTATTATAGTTCATTTATATTGAGACAAAATATTCCGTAGTGCTGTACATAAATTAAGTTCAGACAAAGATAAATACAAATTAACATATAGCAAAGCAAGGAGGGTCCTGTCTTTGAGCTAAGAATCCAATGTCCATGGTGAATTCCCAAAGTACTTAGGATAGAAACTCGCAGACGTACAATCTAAGGTTAGAGAGTGGTAAAAGAGGGAGAGAGAGAGGTGATAAACGTGTTAGGGTGGAAGGTGATACGCTTCTTTGAAGAGATGCATTTTAAGTGCGGTTTTAATTGTTTTGAGGCAAGAGGATAATCTGGTGGAGCAAGGCAAAAAGTTCCAGAGACTAGGGGCAGCACGAGAAAAGTCCTGGAGGCTGGAGTAAGAGGAGGTGACAAGAGTTGTAGAAAGAAGAAGGTCATTAGCAGAACAAAGAGGGCGGGTGGGGGAGTATTTGGAGATGAGAGCAGAGATGTATGGGGGAGCGTTATTTTTAAGGGCTTTGTAAGTTAGGGGCATGATTTTAAATGTTATTCTTGAGGCTAAGGGAAGCCAGTGGAGTGATTGTCAGAGAGGTGATGCCGACACTGAACATTCTCCTGGGCAGATTTTTTTCCATCACTGGCCACCAGGTTGGAGTGAAGTTAAGTAAATGTTTTAAATAGAAAATGGAATTTTATACTTGTATGTTTTGAGTGTAAGATAGGAACTGTAAATACTGAAATACATTTGTTTTAACCTCTAAACAGTAAAAGCCTTAACACCCTTGAGCAAGAGTAGTGAAAAGCAGGATCCAATGCTATAATGCTATATCTTGGTGTTGTGGTGCTGTTTCCTGTTCTAGAAGCTGGACCACATAACAGTGTAGGCCAATAGAAAGCCGCTGGTATGCTATGTGTGCATTTGAATGATGCAATACTCAGATTCACAGTTTGCTGCACAGTGACACTCTCTGGGGGATTGGAAAAGTGAGAAAGGCCAACATGCCACCTACAGACAAACAGAGGGAATTTATAGAAATAGTAATAGTTCTTAACCTCTTATAATCGAGAAAACAGGTTTTTCTTTATGCTAGATGCAAGTTATACTTTTGAAAAGGTCTTATTTTTTTTATGACTACAGTGTCTCTTTAAACTGAATAGACTAACCCTGCCTCAGAGTCCATGTAATTATTTCATAATATGTTTAAAAAAGTGAATGAAAGGTTCTTCCAATCACTAACTACACCAGCTGATTATTTCTGCCCATGAAAGTGATTAAAATTACATTTCCATTTCTAATTTTCCATCTCAAATATATCATTTGTATGTCATTGGTTTCCTTGAAGATACTAATAACATGCTGCTTGGATATAGTGTTTGATGATTTTAGTGTTTTGCAGTTTCTTGATTGTGAGCCAAGTGAGTTAATTAATTTGTGTTCTGTCCTTTGTATGGGTGCTCTAATTGATGAATTGTTTTTAAACATCACCTTCATAAAACTCTAGTTAATAAATGCATAAATTAATATCATCGTTGCAGCTAAACAAAAGTAACGTTAACACAATAATTAACATAACTTGTGGGTATTTAGCTCACCAATACGTTTGCCAACAGATACATCCTTTATCTAAAGTCAATTTAGAAACATTCTAGTAATCAAATTAAAATATATACAAAACATTCAATAACAATGACTGATTAAAATGTCACCATAGAATGCTATCTAATCTTTACATGAATCAATGAACATAAAATTACATATATTTTAAAAGAACTGTATGTTACATAAAATAATATACTTTTTGTAATGGGTTTTGTTAAATAATAATTACTTTTCCATAACCATTCCACTGGATTTTCCACACACGTATGCACAATGCATGTATGTTTGAAGGTTTATATACAGTTTTTATTCATGAAATATTAAAGGGTACTTTCAAGAATATACTTATTCAGATGTTCGTACAGATATCCTAAATAAAGAATAATAGTAAAAAGAGTTAAATATTAACAATAAAATATGTTACAACTCTATAAAATAGCTGCTGCTAACACAAAGCTTAAGAGAGTCTGGTCAATTGGCTTCTGCCTATTTCTGTTTTTGATTAACCTTTAGAAAGGTTAGTGGATCATTGCTCAGACTTGACACAAATGTATGAGGTAGTGTCAAAGGTCTGCTGGCAGGGGTGTAGGAGGCAGAATAATTCTGATTGGGTACAGCTCATTGTATACACCGGACGTAAAATAGCGTATACATACATACATACAAACATAGAAAAATATGGGCGGGATTGGTCCCCCCAATCCTTCCAATTCCTAAACCCATAGCTGCTAAGGGAGAAGACAAGATCAGAAAGCCAGATAAAAGAATATTTAGTTGAAGTTTATTAGATTATCATGAGTAAGATAAAAAGGGAAAAACACAAAACCTGTACTTTACTATAGCCACCATCCCTAGACAATGTGGCTAAGCATGGATTCTTGGTGGAAATCACACTGAAACTTCAGCCTGGCACTGGGTACTGACTGAGTGGTAAAAGCAATGCTCAGCAGGTTTCCCCAGCTCTTTTGGCTATCAAAAAGCTGTTTTATTTGAAGCAATGGTCATTAAAATCACAGTCTGTGACAACTAATTAAATACTAAGAACCACATTCAATTCCAAGCCAGTAACTCCAATGTGAAGCTCATAACGGCTGCGGGCTTGAAATTTTACAAAGTTACGGTGCTATTAAATTAGAAAGGCTGTGTGCTACGAATTGGAGACACAAAACTGTAAACCATTTGTCGTCCGTCAGATGTGAACGTAATCAATTAAGCAAGCCCGTAGTTACGGGTTTAGATGGAGCCAATGGAAACAGAGATCATCAGCATTGCGTCACAAGAAAATGGAGGATGGATTTTAAAGTCTTACGGGGTTCAATTACGAGCTACCAGCGAACACACATTCCAGTCAAGATGCAATATTAATAAAGCCGCAAATATGATATTCTATCACATGCGAGTTACAGTATATGTATTAACACATTGATTGCCGCAATCGATATAACACAAAAAATATACATGAAATTAAGTATTTTTCTGAGCCGATTTGGGAGCTTGAGAATGTTGTGCTATTAATTCTAAGACCTAACATCACTTTCTCTTTTAATATTAGTAGTAGTGTGTTTTTATTTGCATTACAAGTGCTACGTATTTTACCCCCTTGTGAGTCCTCTCGAGCAAAGGTTCGGCTTTGGGCTCCATTTGCTTGTAGCAGTTTGCTCGCAAGTTACTTTGTTGCAATTTAATAGCATGATTGAAAACTTAGTGGTTACGGGCTTGACACATCAAAGGATTTTACGGCCACGAAGTTCAACGTTGTTCAACACGTAGCCTTTTTTCGACCTTGCTGTGTCTTAACCCGCAAGTCGTCCGTGGCCTGCGTTACAGGGTTAATTTAATAGCAAAAATCCATAAGATCTACGTTACGGGCTATGTTTTAACAAGTAGCCTGGATTTAATGTGGCTCTAAGTAAGTATATGAATAAAGCAAACACGCATTGTCCACAACAGAAGGAAAGGAAATGGCAGGTGGGTGTCAGATAGTTTTCAGTTTGTGAACAGATATGAGTGTTGGTAGCGGCCAGGAAATATCAGAATAGCAATATGTGATAATGTGATTGGTAAATTTATAATAATGAATTCAGAATATGAAATATTAAGTTCTAATTAATCATGTATAAACGACTTTTCACACCCATGATATCTAATGCAGTGATATTCCTCACATCAATATCACTGTGAATGACATCAAAGATTTCCTCATGATGCGCATGACGGCATAGCACTGATAGAAGCTGAGAGCACTCTCAGTCTCTCTGTGTCAATCATCCTCCAGAAGAAACCAAGCAAAAACAATCCCCTACTAGAGCACAGACTCAAGAGGTGTGGGGAATATCTGGGCAAAGCCGCAAAAGTGGGTGTGCTATAAAATCAAACCCTTGGACTCTAACGAGCATAGAGTTGAAAGAAATTAAATAAAATGTATAAAGAAATATTTAAAAATAAAATCAATAGCATACCAATGTATAAAGATATGTAATGTTCTCATTCCTGGACAGCAAGAATGTACATGAGATTTCTGTGTCTTCTGTTATCCATGATTCATTGTGTTCATTTGGGCAAAATGGCATTTGAGGATACCTCATAGAATCGTTCTAATCCAGCTTAAGCATTCAAGACAACATTGGCCTCAAAGTGATTTATACTTCGAACACTTTGAAAAGATCTGGTCTAGTGGACAAAAAAGTAAAAAGCAGAAGTGATCTTTCCCTTGGGTCATATAGACTGGAAAAATGTTTCAATGGATACAAGTGCCTCTGGTTGGGGTGCAGTTGTGGAGGAAAAAAAGAGCTCAAGGAAAATTACCTTTCACCTATCACCATATCTCATTCAACATTTTAGATTTAAAACCTTCCATTTCAAACTTCAATTCAGTTTCCATAGATAAGGTTCCAAGTTGACAAAAAAGCTGCTGTCTCATATGTAAACAAAGCAGATGGGACAAAAACCAAAGGATTACTCTCAGAACTAGATCCTATTTTCTTCTGGGCATAGAGAAATCTGTCAGATGTCTAAATTCCAGCAAACCTGAGGCACATTTCTCAGAAGAAGAACTTTTCACAAAAATGAATGGCAACTAAACCCAGATGTCTTTGCAGATCTAATGGCCTCTCCTTAGAACAACCAGCTAAATTGTTTTGTTCTATCCTGAATCTGAAGCCTTCACATTTCCAATATGCCTTCTCTATACCCAGGGTTTTTCATCTAGCATATGTCTTTCTCCCTTTTGCTCTTAACTTCAAGGTATTGCATAATATAATTTAGGACAAAACAGACATAGTTACGGTTATTCCATTCTGGCAAAGACGGCATTGCTTCCCTCTCCTGATAACTTAGCCTATTTATCTTCCTCCTCAAATCTTCTTCTTCAGGGTACATTTAAGCATCCTGACTTCAGTTGACTAAACCTTTCAGAATGGAGATTGAGAATCACTCACATAAGAAGCAGGGACTTTCAGATCTGGTAATAGAGACTCTGCTGAAAACTATAAAATATTCTACCTCATCTACCTATCACAGGATTTGGGAGATGTTTATTTAATGGAAAAGTGATAAGCAACTAGATTATATGAAACCACTAGATTCTGCAATACTCTGATTATTCGTACAAAACATTGAAGTATCCAGAAAAAGAACATGACTGCAAAGTTTTAAAATGTGGCTATATTCCTGGATTGTCAATGGTAGCATTAGTTATTGGGTAGTTTCCAAGTTTCACACTTTTTACAGTGGCAAGGAAACCAACAGACGTAATTATTCGCCAAAGACAACACTTTTATTTAGACATAAAAGTGAAGAATTAAGCACTTTTCTCCCAAACGTGGCTGGAGGAAACAGAGACATCCTGTTTGTAGTGTTTGATGAAGGTGTAAAAGGAGGACCAAGTAGCAACAAATATTATCTGCAGATACTTCAGCCCTAGCTGCCCATGAAATAGAAATTGCTCTAGTCGATTCAGCCATGATGCCCTCAGTTAATTGCCTGTATGCCAAACAATAGCATCTTGAAACATCCAGTACAATCTGCTTGTTAATCATGGATGATGCAGTCATTTAACCTTTCCTATAGCCATAAGTAAAAGACAAGTAGACTTCCTCCATGGATCAATGAATGATGATATTCTGAATCAAACTGTTTATGGTGTCTTATCACCATGTTCCTACCAGTAAGCCTGATGATTTCTGTATTCTGTTTGTATCCATTTTCCTGCCTGATCCTGTCTGTCTCTTGTCATCTAGTTCATATCCAGTTTGTCCAGTCTGGTTCCAGTTTTGGGGTCTCAAATCAGTGTCCACATCTACATCAGCCCAGCAGGTCGCTTATGGAGCATATTCATGGAAGAGTCTCAAGTTCTTAAAAGGAAACATCGTGTAATCACTGGTGAAAATACTTTACTCACATCAGATCAGATGAGGATCTGATGCCTCATATTTTGAGGTATAAAAGTTCAGACTCCACTCACATATTTATGATGTTCCTGTTTTTGGTAACCTGCACTAGAGATCTCCTCCCCACCTTCCCTTTTTGTGCTCTATCTACATATCTTCAAAACACCTGTGTGAACAGTGTCCAGAGGAGTAGCTGCACATCACGAGCTAAAGAGTTACCATTATGATCAAGCAGGACAGAATTTGATTCTGAAATATAATATTTTACCACTTTGAAATAAAATCGTTAACCGTTAAGAGTACATCTCAAAAGCAAGAGTGATTCTCCCAGCTCTAAGACCAATTTATTGAGATCTAAGATACCCCAACAGCACCAACTGATCTTGATAGCAGCCTATGTCCGGGCCTGTATGATATAATTTAGCATTAGAACAAAAATATGGTGTATTAATGTATCACTTTTATACTTTGACTGAGCTATTACTATTACTTAGCTGTGTAAATACATATGGAAATTGAATCCACCTAGGGTTTATTAGCCCTTTGTTTGCTTGTATTTGCTTGAACTGTTAGCACAGCATTGCAACAATGCATCCCTTGAAGACTGCTTATTAAAGCTGAAATTATTGTTTATTTAGTATAAATTATTATGACAGTTATAACTATTTGCTATAGGACATCAACCATCATATTTTACAAATTACAGATACACACATTTCATTAGGATATGTCTATGGAAGCATTAAATATTGTTTAGCTCTTCCCTTATATCTGCTTGGATAGAAAGAAACAAATAGGCCCTTTAAAAAGAACCCCCCGTCCCCAAAACAGCAGTATTCTTCTTACACATACGTACATACATAGATTTTTCTTTTGGATTTACTAGGGCCTGAATGTTGACCAGGGCCGATCTAGGGAGAGTTCAGACTCAATTTTCCTGAAGACCCTATGCTAAATCCATGCTGGTAAGATTAGGGGTCTTCCTCTTTATACAACCAGTGGAAAGGATATATAAATATTGAAATATGCCTACTCCTGGTGGATATGCTCTGTGGCAGGGAGAGTTCAATCTGACTAGCATGTCTTTCAATTGTACTTTATGTGTGTCTTGACATTTATTAGCCATATTAAATCCCAGCCTCGAACATAAAATGTTTGCACTTAAGCCCTACGTGTTTCAAATTTGACAAAGTTACGATGCTATTAAATTAGAAGGGCTGCAAGCAACGTGTGAGATAAGCCAGCTTTTAGCCCAGTCTCTCCTACGTTGCATGCATGGCCCTGCTAAGTTCAATAAGTCAAACACGCTGAAATGTGTTTGAGTCAGCCAATGGCTGAACACATCAAGTGAAAGCCTGCGAGATGATCTTGAAGGCTCCCCACATCATCATTTGCTGCGGGGGTTCTGATCAGGATCTCCGCGGCAGTGTCCCCATATCACCCCTCGCAGTGGGGGTCCCGATTGTCACAATCGGAAACCCCTGCTGCATTTTAAAATTTCCTGCAGCTGGTTTTTAAAGGGCCTGCTGCACACTATTGGCCAATCTCGGCCGTGGGTGTACTAACATTAACCCCCCTCTATGCTGGGGGTCCCCATTGGGACCCCAGCAGCCTCCCCGCATTAACCCTTGCAGCGGGGATCAGGACCCCTGCAGCATTCAAAAACTTAAATTTCCCGCCTTGCGAGTCCTGAAAGGACGGTAAAGGTCCTTAAAGGGCCCACGCTAAATAAAAAATTAACACCTGCTGCGTTGGTACTATAAGTACCCACAAAGGCATCTATAATTACCCTATCGCTCATGGGGCTCAATACAGAGCCCCATGAGCCCTTAATTAACCCTATCACTCATGGGGCTCAATACAGAGCCACATGAGCACCTAATTACCCCTATCACTCATGGGGATTAATACAGAGCCCCATTAGCCCTTAATTAACCCGATCACTCATGGGGCTCACAACAGAGCCCTATGAGCACCTAATTAACACTATCACTTCTGGGGCTCAATACAGAGCCCCATGAACCCTTAATTAGCCCTATCACTCATGGGGCTCAATACAGAGCCCCATGTGCCCCTAATTAACCCTATCACTTATGGGGATTAATACAGAGCCCATGAGCCCTTAATTAACCCTATCACTCATGGGGCTCAATACAGAGCGCCATGAGCACCTAATTAACCATATCAATCATGGGGCTCTATACAGAGCCCCATAAGCCCCTAATTAACCCTATCACTCAGTGGACTCTATACAGAGCCCCATGAGCCACTAACTAACCCTATCACTCATGGGGCTCAATACTGCCCTTAATTAACCCCATTAGTCTCATAAGGGTCTATACAGACCCCTATAGGACACTAATTAACCCCTATAATAACACTATAAGTGACATGAGGGTCCTCCAGGACCCTCATGACACAAAGTCTAAGCACTACACTACACTATTAAACCTAACTATACCCCATTAACCCATACTAAACCCTGTTAACCCTATCTGGACCCAATAACCATATCTAGGCCTATTTAACCTTAAATGTGCCTTTCTAACCCTAACTGCACCTAGTAACCCTAACTGGGCCTACCTAACCCTAACCTGGCCTATTTAACCCTATCTAGACCTATTTAACCCTGTCTAGTCCTATGTAAGCCTATCTAGTCCTATTTAACCTTAACTCCTCCTGATTGGCTGATATATAGAATGTGGTTATATAGAATGTAGTTAGGAGTTAATGTAATGTATATAAGGGGTTAATGTATGTACTAAAGGGTATATAGAATGTAGCTAGGAGTTAATGTAATGTATTTAGGGGGTTAATGTATGTAGTTAGGTTATATATAATGTAGTTAGGAGTTAATGTAATGTAAATAGGGGGTTAATGTATGTAGTTAGGGTATATAGAATGTAGTTAGGAGTTAATGTAATGTATTTAGGGGGTTAATGTATGTAGTTAGGTTATATATAATGTAGTTAGGAGTTAATGTAATGTATTTAGGGGGTTAATGTATGTAGTTAGGTTATATAGAATGTAGTTAGGAGTTAATTGATTGTAGTTAGGGGGTTATTGGGATGTAGTTAGGGGTTAACTTGATTGTAGTTAGGGGTTAATGGAATGTAGTTAGGGGTTTAATTGAATGTTTTATTGTATGTTTAATTGTCTGTAATGTATTTTTTTGGGTAACTTAGCTTTTTTATTTTTGATAACTTAGCTTTCTCTTGTGGTAAAGTAGTTTTTTTTTTTTTTGGTACAGTAGGTTTTTATTTTTGGTAAAATAGTTTTTTTAATATGGGTAATGTCCTTTTTTATTTTGTGTAATGTCCTTTTTTATTTTCTGTTATTAGTGGGGTAATAGGGATTAGGGTGGTAGGTAGTGTAGGGTTTAACAGGTAGAGGGGGAGGGTTTACTGGGTACATTTGGGGTTAAATAGGCCCAGTTAGGGTTAAATATGTCTAGATGGGGTTAAATAGGCCCAGTTAGGGTTAGATAGGCCCAGTTAGGGCTAAATAGGCCTAGATAGGGTTATTGGGTCCAGATAGTGTTAATGGGGCTTAGTATTGGTTAATGGGGTATAGTTAGGGTTAATGGGTTAATGGGGTAGAGTTAGGGTTAATAGTGTAGTGTTTAGACTTTGTGTCATGAGGGTTAATTAGTGTCCTATAGTGGTTTATATAGACCCCTATTGGCCTAATGGGGTTAAATAGTGTCCAATAAGGGTCTGTATAGACCTTTATAAGACTAATGGGGTTAATTAGTGGCTCGTGGGGCTCTGTATTGAGCCCCATAAGTTATATGGTTAATGGATGGTTCATGGGGCTCTGTATTGAGCCCCATGAGTGATGGGGTTAATTGGGGCTCATGGGGCTCTGTATTGAGCCCCATGAGTGATAGGTTTAATTAATGACTCATGGGGCTTTGTATAAGCTTTCTACCCAAAAATATGTTGTTTAAGGTAAGTTAATTTAAAAAAACTTAATAAAAATATATGCTTGCTGATAATATATTTCATTATATTTCAGCCTGTCTGTCACTATGAAATATCCTTGATTCTGACTTGCATGTCAGATACCAATATTAAGAAGTAAAGCTCTGTCATAAATGCTTGTTGTAGCTGCTGAGAGTTCTCTATAGACATCCTTACGGAATTCAGATAACTAGTATGCACCCTGTATGTGTATGTGTGTATACATATATATATATATATATATATATATATATATATATATATATCGCATATATAGTTGTCAGCAAACGGGTTGTTGGTAACGCTTGTGGGCTCGCGTATACGAGCCGTGGCACTTAGAAAAAGACCATTACGGACTCGCAAAAATAGGACTTTAAAGGACAAACCACGAACAGCGGCAAACATTTAAAAAAACACAAAAAAAAAAAAAAAAAAAACCTTACCCACACCAAGGGGGAACACCCAGGACCTCTGCAACACTGCTCAAATCTCGAATTGAATTCTGTCAAATTTACAAAGTTTAGCCACACGAAAATCTCCTAAGCGAGAGAAAGAATGGCCGCCGAAAAAAACAAAAACAAGGCTACACGACCCCTAAACCCGCTAAATCCCACAAAGCAAATACGGCTTTTACAAAAACCCGTACGACCTACAACATACACTATTAGCAAGGACGATTCATCATAAAAACCCGCCTACCACATACACCTTCGCCGCCATTTTACAACACTAACTTACCGAATGCGGAAGTACCCAGCTACACTAACGGCTTCCCTTCACGCACACAGCCTATTTACACTACATACTTCACACATTGCTGACACTTACACCTCAGCTTCACAACACTAGAAAGTTACATTGTATGCTGCACGAACATGAAAACAGATTGTCAGCTCTTCAGTACAATGCTTCCTGCATGTATTACTTACAAATAGATAAGTATATTCATTTATTAATTTAGTACTTATTTAATTAGCAGCACAAAATACATATACACAAATAACCAAAAAAAAACCTATCGCAATAAACGCAAAAGACATTTACTGCGCGCTTCACAACGAGCGCCAATGCTGCTCATAATACACAAACTACACCACGGGACAGCCTCACAATAAGCACAAAAAACAGATCAGCGCCGACCTTACAATGACAGCAAAAGCGCCTCTGATAAAAAAAAAATACAACAACAATGAGGTTCCCAATGAGCTCTGCCGAAGGCGCTCAGTGCGAGACTCGCAATCAGCGGCAAGATCTCACACCACCATAAAAATAATGTCTGCCCCAAACAACATTCCTTGACATACAATTCTATTGCCGTCATGTATATATATATCAAATATAATAGTTGTCGTAATTGCGAGTTTGGCGGTAATGCTATGTTAAAAGTTACGGGCTTACGCAAAGACACTCATCGTGAGGCCTGCATGACCTTGCTGCAATAAGCAGTAAAGGTGCTCATTGCAGGCCTCGTGTGGATCGCCAAAGGCCCACAAGACTTTAAAAAAGGCCTTTGGCGCTCAGCGCGAGGCACAAAAGATTTTAAAAGTGGCTGGCAATGAGCGCCTTCGTCGCTCATTGCCAGGCCCACGATGACCACTGAAGGGGCTCATCGAGGGGCCTGCAAGACTTTGAAAAAATAACCAACGGCACTCTTCACGAGGCTTGCAAGACTTGAAAAACGGATAGATAGGCTCTCAACGGAAGCCATGCAAGACTTGATCAGGGAGAGAGAGAGGAGAAAGACACAGGGGAGGGAGAGGGGGGAGAGGGTGGAAAGAGACACAGGGGGGAGAGAGGGAGAAAAAGATTCACAGGAGGGAAATAAGGGGAAAAAACACAGGGCAGGGAGAGTGGGAAACAGACACATGGGAGAGTAGAGAAACAGACACGGGGGTCAGAGAGTAGGGAGAGGGTCGCAAAGAGCGCCAAAGGCGCTCATTGTGGATCTTGCGATGAGTGCAGAAGGCGCTGAGTGCGAGGCATGAAAGTGGCGGGTTGGACGATGTCTGTAATGAGCGCTCATTGCAGGGCTCACAATGAATTCCAAAAGCCGTTTTTTGGTGCCATATTCTCTCAGAATGAAACCTACATATCAATTATGTACCCCAGACTGACCACAGCTTTATTGATGAACACAGCAGATTTATACACAACACAGCCCAACCAGTCTCCACCAACCCCCACACTGACCACATGGGGAGAACTGTCCATCAAGTGATTTCACCTCCCTATTCACACCCTTGATCCTGGAGCTTACTACCCCATTCACAGTGTAGAAAATTGAACTCTGCAACTGCAAAACCCTTGTTCTGTCAAGCCCGTAACTGTTACATTCGAAAATCGCTATTAAATTGCAATGAATCCACTGGCGTTCAAACCCTTAACCCGCAAATGGAGCCAAAAAGCCAATGGGTACCAGAGAGGACCCGCAAGGGGGTTAAAGTCCTATCTATAGCACTGTAAATGCAAATATACACACACTACTGTACTTATAATTAAAGGGAAAGTGATGTTAGTTATTAAGCTTGCAAATCTGCCGTATAAAATACTTTTTTTTATGTGTTATATCGACCCGGCAATCAATGTGTTAATACATATAATGGAACTCACATGGACTAAAATATCATATTTACTGATTTATTAATATTGCATTATTTCTGGAATTGAAGCCCGTAAGGCTTTGAAACCTAACCTCAATTTTTCAGTCTAAACCTGTAACTACGGTGTGACTAATTGATCATGTTCACAGCCCCACACAACATTAAATATTAATGCTTTATTTTTCAAATCTTTATACGGATTTCAGAAGGATAAGCGTACAAAGAAGTTGATCATGCCATGTTACATTTCTACATATTTGCAGACAGTACAGTTCTAAGATGAGGAAACAATATGTAAACTTCAACAATTTTCATGATATAAGCACATAGAAGGTTGCATAGTCAATTAGTATTTGATGAGGTGATGACAACAGATTAAACTAGTGATCATTTCTGTTTATAAAGGTGAGAGATTCCGAAAAAATAAATATAATAACCAAATAACTACGCAGCATTGTATACACAATTTAAGTTTATCAGCTCTTAAACTACCGTATATACTCGAGTATAAGCCGAGTTTTTCAGCCCTTTTTTAAGGCTAAAAAGGGCCCCCTCGGCTTATACTCGAGACACTCTCCCCCCCATGTCTCTCTAAACCCCCCTTGTCTCCCCCCCCCCCATGTCTCTCTAACCCCCTCTTGTGTCTCTTCAAGACCCGGAAGGAGCGGAGGCCGGAGCAGGTAATTGAGGGGAGAGTGGGGGGGTATTTATAGTAGTTTTTTTGGGGGGGGGGTTTAGAATGAGGGGGGGTTGAGGATGGGGGGTTTAGGTTGAGGAGGGAGGTTGAGAAGGGGGTTGAGGATGAGGAGGGGGCTGAGGATGAGGAGGGCGGCTGAGGATGAGGAAGGGCCTGAGGATGAGGAGGGGGCCTGAGGATGAGGAGTGGGGCTGAGGATGAGGAGGGAGGTTGAGGATGAGGAGTGGGGCTGAGGATTAGGAGGGAGGTTGAGGAGGGGTTGAGGATGGGGGCTTGAGGTTGAGGAGGGAGGTTGAGAAGGGGGTTGAGGATGGGGGGGTTGAGGTTGAGGAGAGAGGTTGATGAGGTGGTTGAGGATTAGGAGGGGGCTGAGGATGAGGAGGGGGGCTGAGGATGAGGAAGGGCCTGAGGATGAGGAGGGGGCCTGAGGATGAGGAGGGGGCCTGAGGATGAGGAGGGGGGCTGAGGATGAGGAGGGAGGTTGAGGAGGGAGGATGAGGAGGGTCGATGAGGAGGGAGGATAAGGAGGGAGGTTCAGGATGGGGAGGTTGAGGAGGGGGTTGAGGATGGGGGGGTTGAGGTTGAGGAGGGGGGTTGAGGATGGGGGGTTGAGGATGGGGGGTTGAGGATGGGGGGTTGAGGTTGAGGAGGGGGGCTGAGGAGGGGGTTGAGGATGAGGAGGGAGGTTGAGGAGGGAGTTGAGGATGAGGAGGGGGTTGAGGTTGAGGAGGGAGGTTGAGGAGGGAGGTTGAGGAGGGGGTTGAGGATTAGGAGGGGGCTGAGGATGAGGAGGGGGGCTGAGGATGAGGAAGGGCCTGAGGATGAGGAGGGGGGCTGAGGATGAGGAGGGGGGCTGAGGATGAGGAGGGAGGATGAGGAGGGGGTTTGAGGAGGGAGGATGAGGAGGGAGGATGAGGAGGGGGGTTCAGGACGGGAAGGTTGAGGAGGGGGTTGAGGATGGGGGGGTTGAGGTTGAGGAGGGGGTTGAGGATGGGGGGGTTGAGGTTGAGGAGGGGGGTTGAGATTGAGGAGGGGGGTTGAGGAGGGGGTTGAGGATGAGGAGGGAGGTTGAGGAGGGAGTTGAGGATGAGGAGGGGGTTGAGGTTGAGGAGGGAGGTTGAGGAGGGGGTTAAGGATGAGGAGGGAGTTGAGGTTGAGGAGGGAGGTTGAGGAGGGGGTTGAGGATGGGGGGTGAGGAGGGAGGGTGAGGAGGGAGGTTGAGGAGGGAGGTTGAGAAGGGGGTTTAGGTTGGGGGGGTTGAGGTTGAGGAGAGAGGTTGATGAGGGTGTTGAGGATTAGGAGGGGGCTAAGGATGAGGAGGGGGGCTGAGGATGAGGAAGGGCCTGAGGATGAGGAGGGGGCCTGAGGATGAGGGCTGAGGATGAGGAGGGAGGTTGAGGATGAGGAGGGTGTTTGAGGAGGGAGGATGAGGAGGGAGGATGAGGAGGGAGGATGAGGAGGGGAGTTCAGGATGGGGAGGTTGAGGAGGGGGTTGAGGATGGGGGTGTTGAGGTTGAGGAGGGGGGTTGAGGATGAGGGGGTTGAGGTTGAGGAGGGGGGTTGAGGAGGGGGTTGAGGATGAGGAGGGAGGTTGAGGAGGGAGTTTAGGATGAGGAGGGTGTTGAGGTTGAGGAGGGAGGTTGAGGAGGGAGGTTGAGGAGGGGGTTGAGGATGAGGAGGGGGTTGAGGTTGAGGAGGGAGGTTGAGGAGGGGGTTGAGGATGGGGGGATGCGCTTTTCGGTTCACCCCCTATACTTTATCATTGAGGAAACTTTGAAAATCATTTATTTTATTTTATAATTTTTTGTGTGTAATCTATGCCTGCCTGCGAGCATGTGAGTGTGACAGGCTAACACCTAACAGCTTATATTGTGCTTATTTTCACTACTCATACCTGGTGGTGTAACATACATTGAAAACAACCATTTTTTCCTGTAATCTAATTTCAGTTGCCTGCCTGTGTCAGGCTCACAGCTTATATTGTGCTCAGTGATATAAAACAACACTTTTTTGACTGTAATAGATTGAATAGCAATTGCCTGCCTACAGGCGTGTGTGTGAAGCCTATTGCATCTAGTCTGGCAACTTTTCCCAGTGCACAGTGACACTCATATCTGGTGGCACCTTAGATTGCACGCGCAGTGCCCCAAATTTGAAGTGGGAGGACCGACCAAGCATCTTTTTCCATCTGCCGCTTCCAAAAATCCATGCCATATACACGTTTCCTGATAGTGGACGTAACAGGGATTAAACCGATAGGAATAGTACTACTTAACAGAACACACCTTATAATAACGCAGACAGAGGCAACGCGTATAATCTTCCATGCTGTGCAGTGCAAGCCCCCAGACTCTGACCTGTGTATAATCTTCCATGCTGGGCAGTGGAAGCCCCCAGACTCTTGGAGTCTGAAGAAGAGGAGTCAGAGGAGGAAGGTGGCTTTGAGGAGGTGGAAGACCAAACACAGCAGGCGTCCCAGGGGGCTTGTTGTCACCTTTCAGGGACCCTTGGTGGCTGGGTGAAGGAAGAGACCTTCAATGACATCAGTGAGGACAAGGAACAGGACATGGCTAGCTTGGTATCCAACCTTGTGCAAATGGGGAGTTTGCGGTTGTGCAAAGGGACTGTTTGCGGTTGTTTGCGGTGCATTAAACGGTGATTGGTCTGTTACTGTGAAGCGGGTGTAACCCTTACACTACCTGATGTTTTAAAGCATGTTATTCCAAACAATTTAGGAATGTTAGGTGATTTATGCCCTTTATGGCTTAAAACCAGACTCTGCATCAACTATGTAATTTTCCGTGGGAGTTTTGCCATGGATCCCCCTCCGGCATGCCACAGTCCAGGTGTTAGTCCCCTTGAAACAACTTTCCCATCACTATTGTGGCCAGAAAGAGTCCCTGTGGGTTTTGAAATTCGCCTGCCCATTGAAGTCTATGGCGGTTCACCGGGTTCGCCCGTTCGCAAACATTTGATGGAAGTTCGGGTCCGCTGTTCGCGAACCGTAAATTTGATGTTCGCGACATCACTAATGCTGGGTTTCACTTTTTGTGTTTTTAATTCCATGACAAAAAGCTTGCTAGAAGGTTTCATTAAAGCATTATTACCTTGAACATGTGTTTATCAGTAATTAATGCACCTTTAAATTGAACAGAGTTTGTTTGATACTATTGGCCAATGAGACTTTGGCTCTTCCAAACAATCAATATATAGGTAATAAAAATATATGTTAATGTTATCGAAGATATAATTTAATAAAAAGTTAAATTTTAAGAGACCCCCTTTGTATGTTGAAAACAAACTCTTAAGAAATGAATACAGTGTAAAAATTGTGTTTGGAGATTTGAACTACATTTGTTTTTTAAATTATACAAATTATTCCATAATAATGTATATGTTAGTGTTAGATATTTTATATAATTGAGTAAAGCATAAGTCAAAGTTTATTCCAACCAAATGCAGACTTATTAAGATTACAGTAGATGAATATATATATATATGATTTTTCAGGCTGAATTGACATATTGATATATTATTTATATCTCCAAAACATTTAATTTTCAGATATGAGATGAATTAATTTATATAATTCAATTTATAGATTTAAGAGTAATTTCTAAATAATGAGATTTCTAATATTGTGTCCTTCTCCTTAGAATAGTATATATATCATAGTTATTATAATGGTTTAAGGCACATCAAAGTTTCCCTGTTCTTAGCTTTTTCTAATCTAAGACATGCTGCTTATATCAGAAACACACATTACATTGAGTCATTCTATACACATACAGATTTATTGTATTAAAAAAATAAAACTTGTTTTCCACCCCCCAGAGCTGCTTACATATAGCCACATTAAATTCCAAGCCCGTATCTGCAACATGAGACCTGAAGGCTCGATATTTAGCTGAGTTACTGAGCTATTAAATTAGAACATGCTGAAAGTTACGGGCTTGAGACGCAAACCTGTAACCCAATTGTTGAACGTTGGATGTGCGTCCATGATCGTGATCAATTAGTCAAACCTATAGTTATGCGGGGTTATGGGTTAGATGGAGCCAATGGCAACAGAGATCGTCATCATTACGTCACTGAAAAATGGAGGTTGGATTTCAAAATGTTCCCTCTTCAATTACGAGTTTTGATAGGACCCACATTCCAGAAATAATACAATATTGATAAAACCGTAAATATGATATTCTAGTCCATGCAAGTTCCATTATATGTATTAACACATTAATTGCCGGGGTTGATATAACAAGGAAATTAAACACAAATCAAAGTATTTTATATTGCAGATTTGCAAGACTGAGAATGTTGTGCTATTAATTGTAATACCTAGCGTCACTTTCCCTTTCATGATTTGTACAGTAGTGTGTGTATATTTGCATTTACAGTGCTAAAGATTGAACATTTAGCCCTGTGTGGACCCTCTCTAGCACCTGTTGGCTTCTTGGCTTCATTCGCAGGTTACGGAGTGCAGTTAATTTGTTGCAATTTAATAGCGAAATTGGGAACATAGCATTTACAGGCTTGACAGATCAAAGGATTTGCGGGCGCTCAGTTCAAATTTCCACGTCCCATCAGGTTTATCGCACCTGACCAGCCAGTCATTCGCAGGTAGCTTTAAGAGGCCAATTTACTAGCTGTAAGTCTTGCGGGCTATGGTACGAGCTACGGTTTTACACGTTAGGGGAATTTAATGTGGCTTATAGGCACATGATACCTTCCAATAGAAACACTGCATTCAAATAAGGATTTATACTCTTACTAACCTTCAAGCCAGCAGCAGCTCAATGCAGAGATCTATAGATCAGTGTCTCGCTCTCCGTGCTTCCTTCTACAGGGGGTCTACACATCCCATGATTCCTTTCTGCACAAACTGCCATCACTGATTGTTACATTGTATTAAAATGTATTAGCTGCCTGTGATTGGCCAGAACAAATTATGAATTTTATGCCAGTCTTAGCAGGGATTTTTAGGGGTGTTAACTAACAAAAGCTGCTGCTTTCAAACTTAAATGATTTAGCAAACATCAGGGTGAGTTTGTTCATTTTTATTTTGGTATTTTTGTATGCAAAAATTTTTTGCATGCACTACTGCTTCTCCTCCATCCGATGCATTCATGATCCATGAAATTTAGATATGCCATATTTTTAATGATTATACTTTAATGTAGATTATATTTTTTTAAATGTATTAGTTCATTTGAATGTTATCTAGATATATGTACTGATTGTATTGCTAATATGTACAAACATATTTTATATTTTTTATTTAAAAAATATTTAAATAAATTTAGCATTAAATATGAACTGTACTTATATAACCACAGTGTGTAACATACACATAGAGTGGGAGGTGTGCAGATGGATTAGCCCACAGAAACATAAGTTATGACCTCACACATGCGCAGCTGCAGTTATGAGTGAGTTAAGCGAGAATATGCTCTCACTAGTCTATGTATAATCTTGGAAACAAATCCAGCATCACATACTTGGAGACTATTTCTAACACTTTAAGCAAGTTTAATTAAGATTATAAATTCTTTGGGACAGGGACTGTATAGAGACTTTATGGTCTTTATGTTAAATGCACTTATATTGGCATGTAATTATGTTGTATCTTGTCTCTAATGCATTGTGTACATTGATGGCACTAAAAAGATAAATATACAACACAATACAAAACACTTTACAACAAAATAACCATACATGAGTGTACCTATGTAAATTGGGTATAACATATTACACAGATTTCCAGTACGACATGTTTCTGTTCTTTTGTTTCTCTTTTGTGTTTGTTATTAATAATGGATTTTGAATCTTGATGAATGATACCTTGATATCTGTTATAATTTATTTGTCTGGACATTACAAGCCGGACAATATTATTTTGATATTTTAACACCCCAAGGGTCAATACATAGGAACTAATACTTAACTGTTTAGATTACTTTGTATAAAATTGTAAAGTTATTGTTAATATATGTCAGCCTATCTAGATTAAGTAGTTAGACATAAAGAAAAAAAATTATATTTACGACTAGATTAATCTTCATTAGCAAAAAAAAAATATATTTATTATTCTATTTAACAATAAACAACTTGTTGAGACAATATTCGTTTAAGTATGAAGAGTGTGATTTTAGTCATTGAACATAAATAGTATAACCATGCATCAGAACTTATTTTTTAATTTTTGCATAGCAAGAAGACTTTTTAGCTTGACTTAAACTTTCTCCAAGTTGTATAGTGCCATTACTAAAGCAACAGGTGTGAACAGATAATGAAATAATATCATCTTAGTATGAAAAGGAAAGCTATTTATAGAAGAGAAAGTGCTTGACTGTGTGAGGGCAAAGAGTGTATTGATCTAGAAAGCCTAAAAAAACAACACAGTCCCATTATTTTGTTGTTCTTCTGTCACACCTGAAAGGATAATCTAAAATGCCAATAAAGCAAAAGACTGACAACTTTTAAATCACATTATGTCACTGCAAAATGTCTAAAGTAAAATATGCAAGAAAAATGGCAGCACATTTCCTTGGGATCATGGCCCATTAACTGTAATGGGATGGTTTCATTACATTTTAATGATTTTCTTTACAGTTCTCTGATTTCAGATATGTTCTTCTGAACCCAGACAGTTACAGTTGGATTTCCTACTTTATTTCTTACTTACTTTAAAACACAATACCTGTGTTTTCTATTCTCCTACACAGTGACATTTGTATAGAATAAAATCAGGCTGGAACACATGCAACAAAAATTGAGATTAAATCTTAAGAGCAATTGCGTAACATGTAAGTACAATAACAGAACAGAAGCACAGGAAACCATAATTATCTTTCACATCTTTAAAGTTAGAGAGAGGCTGAGGCATTACAAATGTATTTTATTTCTTTCAGCAAATCATTTCTTTAAGAAAATACAAAACTAGATAAGAATTGTTAAAAAAAGCATGCCTATTGAGTTATAGGCGATGATGACGTATGAGCTACAAAAACAATTTAGTGTTCAATAGTCAACTAGTATTACTTACCAAATAATATGTTCAGCAACCAAAGCTTGACAATATACATGTTAAGTGCTACGCTCAGAGTGTTTTTAGTTAGTGAACTTCTATCCAAAGGCAAGGTCTTCACTAACTAAAAACTTCTGTAAAAAAATATTCTATATGCTTAGAGCCCTATTCAATTGGCCGAATCGCAATTTGATAAGGCTGTAAATCTCCCTAAATATTCTATCGCAGAATTATTGTGAGAGAACTTCCTCGACTGACTAGACAAATTCACTTATTACAGTAAATCTTTTAATTGATTTTTTTATTGCCAAAATATTAAAAGTTACTAATTCCCCAAAACCCCTTATCAAATCAGACTTTATTGAACACTTGCAAATTACTGCAGACCTGTAAATAGGAAAAATCAAAGGAAAATAAGGGTACGAAATAGCACTTGCAATAGTTTTAAAACCAATTTGCAGCGCCAGAGCAGCAGTTAAAAAGACAGTAAAGCATTTAAAATCAATTAAAAAACATTGGCGTTCATCATGATTTAATGTTTAACATTTAAATACACACATATGCGGAATTAAAACATATATTTATATTATTATGTCTGTGTCATCATACAACATCCAGGGTAACATACAACCCAGTCCTTAATAAATATCAGGAAACCACATGGTCTAGGAACAGATGCACTAATGCATTGTATATATCTATCTATATATATATATAAATATATATATATATATATATATATATATATATATATATATATATATATATATATATATATATAATGTGTGTGTGTGTATATATATTTATATATATATATATATATATACACAAACATATGTTTCCAATATATTTATTTTAAATAAATAAAAAAATATACATATATGGCTTCTTGCCGCATCTATTGGTACTTATTCTTACTCGTTATAATAATCATGACGTGCTCATTTTTTATTGGTTCCTAGAGCTGTGTCTCATCACAATTTAAGTGATATGCCTTGTTTACGAGTGAACACATACAGCCTTATTAAATTGTGATTCGGTAAATTTTAAAGGGCTCTATTTAAGCACACAGCATATTTTATTTACAGAAGTTTTTAGTTAGTGAACTTCTATCCAAAATCAAGGTCTTCACTAACTAAAAACTTCTGTAAATAAAATATGCTGTGTGCTTAAATAGAGCCCTTTAAAATTTACTGAATCACAATAAAATAAGGCTGATACTTCCTACACTGAAATCTTTTCCTGAAAAGGATTTATGGATGGTTAGCTGAGTGTCATAATATTGTCAGTGAAATGCTTTGAATAGATGTGCAACATAAGGCAAAACATCTCCCACAGCTGAGTTTACGTTGCAAAGCAATTTCCATGACTCTAATAAAATAGGCCTCATAGTTCTTACTATACAGACCTTTGTTAATAGTTTAGTATCTTTACGTTTTAATACAACAGTTCATAGATGATCTGAGGAAAATAATTGCAAACCTTATCCTTTTCTACTAAATAAATAGAGCCCAATCAATATCCCTAACGGAATAGAGCAAAATAAGCTGCTTGCAATTGCTGCAGCTACTTTTGCGCATATTACAAAGATAGCAAAATCGCTGTCACTCCAAACCCCACTGTAATGTGGGGGCCACGCATCAGGGCTGTTTGACCAGAGCTCCGATGCTTCTACAGTCCCCACAACTGCACTGCTGAGCAGACTAGATTTATGTCATCTCCGTAGTCTGTTCAGCAGTCCTGCAAAGTTTAAATACAACCCCTCACATACATATTTACATAAACCCCTTCCCATGTCAGGGAAGGGGTTAAGCTTATAATTGATCAGAGGTGGTTAAAACCCAACTGCTAATCACACCTACTAGCACTGATAACCCCCAGGGATTCCCTCCTCCCATGCAGTGAAGGGAACCTCCAGGGATTCTCTTCCACACTGACACCCAATCCCCACTCTAAGGCATCTGATAGAGGAGAATGAATATTGTATGAAAACATTGAACCTTGGAGTTATCAAAATATCTTGTAATTTCTGACAGTTGAAAATCAGGGTTAAAACCTACTCCAAACCCAGGCTAAATTACCATAAATTGTTTCGGCCAACTAAGTTAGCTGAACATTTGAATTAAACTCTGGGGTTTCTGTTTGTGCTGCAAAGTCATATCCCAGCAGTGACTTGGGGGCTGACATCAGTGCTCTCCTGTTAGCTGAGGAAGAAACAGCAGGCGAATAATGGGTTAAAATTGATCCCCCTAACGCTGCATGCTGATGGGGATCAGGGGCCTGTTTAGACACCCCACAGGGTGTCAACATAATGATTGGAGAGATTTTTAGATATTAATAAAAATAAAATGTTTCATGAGATGTACTGCATACATAAAGGCTGATTTTTGCCTATAGAGTATAGAAATGTATTAATCCATGATTAATTATGCCTTTAATATGCCTTTAAGTAAAGCCTAATGGCAATTATGTTAACAAATATGCCAATAAACCCTTTTCTTTCTTGATTGAAGCCATTGCCCTCACTGTTTAGGCCTGCACATGACTCTCAAAAAATTAAAAAAAGGAGCTCTGAAAACAAAACTATTCTCTAATTATAAGAGCCGCTCCTCTGAGGAGCTCCCCCACCATAAATGGCTTTTCTGTGCCTTTGCGGCTTAAATAGTCATTTTTGAGCATTCTGATTGGCTGAGATATCTGTCTAGCATATTTCAGCCAATGAGAATTGTTTTTCTCATATCATCCTGCTCTTTTATTAATTCGATTTTAACAAACCTGAATGCTCCAAATTATTCTGATTGGCTAGAATATGAAGAACACATATTTTGGCCAATCAGAATGCTCAAAAATTACTATTACTAATTACTACAAAAGCGTGACAAAAGCCATTTGTGGTAGGGGGAGCTCCTAGCGCTACGGAATAGATTGGGGCATTACAAATAAATGAAAATAATAATAATAGGATTCTGGCTTCAATCAAGAAAGATGAGGACGTGGATAGTTACTATCAAGATGTATAGCCTGATTGGTCCAGGGCAATAAAGTGAGGACCAGGGCTTCTGGAAAAATTGTGGAGGATCATTACGGGAGGTGAGTATTATTAATACTAGCTATATATAAATATATACATTTTCATTTTGTAGGTTTAATTTTTATTTTTTCATTTTTATTCATTTATTATTTTATCATAATCTTGTTTTTTAATATGTTGTATTTTTATTTTATTGTGATTAGTGTTTTATTATTTTATGTAATTATGTTTTATTATTTTTTGTTCTTAGACTTACTTTTTTATTTTTTATTAAATATTTCTATGGTATTATTAGTGGTTTTTGATAATAAAGGGTCATTTTTATTTTATAGTGTAGGTGTATTTTTTAAAAGACAGAGCACCATGGGGGTTAATTTTAATTTACTATGAGTTAATTTAATACGGGTTCATTTGTTGAGCCATGGAGGTCTTTTAAGGACCTTGTGGTATTGTATATTTATTAGGAGCCACAGGCGTCCTTATAGGACCCTGTGGATAGAGGGTCAATTTGAAATGCCATGGAGATCCTCCATGATATCGATAGCATAGAGGCTTTATTTTAGGTGCAATGGAGGTCCTTCTAGGTCCTCTATGGTATATAACTTAGTTAAGATTTGCCATGAAGGTCTTTGTTGTTGTTGTTTAGTCGTTCAGTCGAGTCCGACTCCCCGTGACTCTATAGATCACAGCACGCCAGGTTCATCTCTTAGTCACTGCCCCTCTGAGCTCTATCAAGTTTATGTTCATTGCTTTAGTGAACTCATCTATCCATCTCCACCTCTACCGTCCCCTTCTTCTCGTGCCTTTCCCAGCATCAGAGTTTTTTCTAGGGAATCCTGCCGTCTCGTGGCCAAAATACTTGAGCTTCAGCCTCATGATCATACCTTCCAGTGAACAGTTTTTCTTGATTTCCAGAAGTATTGATTTATTAGATCATCTTGCAGTCCAAGGGACTCTAATCAGTCTTCTCCAACACCACAATTCAAAGGCGTCAGTTCTACGGCGCTCAGCCTTCTTTATGGTCCAGCTCTCACATCAGTATGTTACTACAGGGAATACAATATGTCGAACTATGAGGACCATTGTTGATAGTTTCATATCTTTACTTCTTACTAGCTTGTCCAAGCTTGCCATACCTATCCTCCCCAAAAGCAAACTTCTTTTAATTTCATGACTACAATCACAATCTGCAGAGATCTTGGATCCAAGGATTACCTCTTCATTATCTAATCTTCTTCTGTTGAGTCCCTACCATTTTTGTCTTTTATCACGCCCACTTTGGCATGAAAGGTGCCTTTTAAGTTCCCAATTTTCTTGAAGAGATCTCTTGATTTACCCATTCGGTTGTCTTCTTCAATCTCTTTACATTGCTCTTTGTAGAATGTCTCCTTATCTCTTCTTGCTATCCTCTGGAATTCTGCATTCAGTTGAACAAATCTTTTACTATCTCCACTACGTTTCGGTTTTCTTCTTTCCTGAGCTACTTTCAGAGCCTCATCAGACAGTCAGTTTGACTTCTTACTTTTTTTTGTTGCTGTTTCCTGAATATTGTTGCAAACTTCGGTCCAAAGTTCTTCAGGCATTCTATCTTCCATGTCTAGTCCCTTAAATCTATTCTTTACTCCCACTGCATATTCACAAGAGATATGATTTATTTTGTATTTACTTGGTCTGATGGTTTTTCCTAATTTCTTCAGTTTAATTTTCAACTTTGCAGTAAGAAGCTCATGGTCTGAGCCGCAGTCAGCTCCAGGTCTTGTTTTTGCTGACTGTATAGAGGTCCTCCATCTTTAGCTGCAAAGTATATAGTCAATCTGTTTTCTATGTTGTCCATTTGGTGATGTCCATGTGTACAGTCATCTCAGAGGCTGTTGGAAGAGGATGTTTGCTATGACCAGAGAATTATCTTGGCAAAATTCTACTAATCTCTAACCTGCTTCATTTTGTACTCCAAGGCCAAATTTGCCAGTTATTCCAGGTGTATTTTGGTTCCCTACTTTACCATCTTTTCTTTGTGTTATATCTATGATGTGTTGAATGTCTTCGTAGAACTGGACAATTTTTGGCCTCTTCAGCATCCATGGTTGGAGCATAGACTTGGATCACTGTGATATTAAATGGCTTGCCTTGAATTCCAATTGAAATAATTCTGTCATTTATCGGGTTATAACCGAGCACTGCTTTGGCCACTCTTCGATTGACTAGGATGGCTACTCCATTTCTTCTGCGTCATTCTTGACCACAGTAGAAGATCCGGTGGTTGTCTGATGTAAATGTCCCATTCCAGTCCATTTAAGTTCACCAGTTCTCAATATATAAATGTTTAACCTTGTCATTTCATTCTTGACCTCATATAGTTTACCTTGGTTCATAGTTCTAACATTCCAGGTTCCTATTCTGAATTGGTCTTTGCAGACACATCCATAGATGGGTGTCTTTTCGGCTTTGGCCCAACCACTTCATTAGATCTAGTATTATTTGTACTTCTATTTGTACTCTTCCTCAGTAATGTGGTAGGCACCTTCTGACCTGAGGGGCTCATCTTCTGGTGCCATATCGTTATGTCTCTGGTTGTGCCTGTCCATAAAGTTTTCTTAGCAAAGATACTGGAGTGGGTTGCCAGTTTTGGTGGTCTTACAAGAGATTACTTTGTGGGCGCTATAGGGGTCTCAATAGAACACCATGGTTATAGTTAATAGTGGGCATTGGGTGTGATCAGGTCTCCCTTCACAGTGTGGGAGGAGGGAATCCCTGGGGCCCCTCAGCATGGGACGGGGGGATCCCTGGAGTTTCCCCATTTACTGTATTCTGTGGGAGAATCATGGGGATCCCTAGGCACATTGGAGGTAGTGGTGTTGGGGGGATTCAAGGGATCCCCCAAATCTGTGTGGTTTCAGGGAACTTTTTAACCCTTTTATGATGTAAAATATAAGGAATCAAGCCTTATTTCCTATTCCGTTGAAGGTAGATGTTTTTTTCTGACTCTTGATTCATTTTCATAGTAATTTTTCTGCTTCTTTGGTCCGTAAATTTAGGTTGGGAAAAAGGTTGTGTATAGCCACGTTAAAAGTGATTTTGATCGCTTTGAGGGAAATGGGAATGTGACAGGTCACCGTAAATTAGTAAAACGGAGCATTTCTGCCTATTTGGCACTGCTTTTGCGTATTGACGAAAAAAAGTATTTTATTGATTGGGACCTTATTTAGAGCCTTATTCAAGTGAGCAATTGTAAGTTGCAGTAGCCCGTAATGGAGACCGTAAGTTAATTTGCTATTCAATTGGCGTTTTTTTGCAAGTCGCTAACTGGCTATATGTTAAGGGCCATGAAATCCTTGCTGTTGTTACAGCCTTTGATCTTTCAGATTCGTAAGAGTTACAATTGCTAGAGAGGACAAACAAAGGGGTTCAAGACTTGTCCGTAGCACTATAAAAGCAAATAAAAAAATCAATACTGCGCTGTAAATGATGGGGAAAGCTATGAAAGACATTAAAATTAATTGCACAACAGTCTCAAGCTCGCAAATAGGGAATCAAAAATCATTTTATTTTATGTTTCATTTTGGGATTATATCGATCTTGAGAATCAATGAGTTAATAAATATCAGGCCACCCACATGGACTATACCAGTATCGGCATTAATTTTTATTATTTTGTGGTTATGCGAGTCTGATTGCATATGGGATCTCCAAACGCTAATTGATAAAAAAAACTCCATGTATTACTGGCCAAATGATGACAGTCTCATTTTCTATTGGATGTTTCTAAATGGGTAATTATGGCCTTGCTTAATTGATTATGTTCTCGCCCTGAAATGCTACGTTCAAGAGCCAGCAGCAGGCTCGCAGACATACGGCCTGATGCTGATACCGCAAGATGCAGGCTTTGAATTAAATGAGGCTCTAAGTAGCTGAGCAACATGCACTGCAACTCTCAGAAAAACATAAGATTCAAATAGGGTCCAAAGTTCAACATGCAAAGTAGATACTGCCCTGATGAAAGATAAAAGAAATGGCAGAACTAGGATGAAATATACATACCATTTAATTAGTTGATTGAAGATTTTATTAAACATTCTTCATTGTGGTTAAGACATTTCTTCTGTGCCTCAGAGACTGATCCAAAAGCAAGTTGTTTTTAGAGCTTCTGAACTCTTTGAGAAAGGTGAAGAAAACGTATTTGCTGCATGAGTTCTAAAGCATGTTCAAAAAGCATAAAATCAGATCTTTCACTTTGTCTTTTTTCAATTCTCTTTATTTTGTGTAATGTAAACACAACTATTTAAGAAGCTCTAGTGCTGTTGACCTGTCATTGATCTACATTTTGTATGATATAACAACAAGCTGAATTTAGAGGACCTGTAAAATATGAGGTAGAATCTACAGTTTATTTTTAAAAAGCTTTTTTGCAAAGTAAATGGAGTAAGAATTACCATTGATGAGGTCGAAACAACCTGCAAAGATAACCAAAGTGTTGTTCTTCAAATGAAATATCAGGGGCGGAGCAACCGCAGGTGCCAGCAGTACAATGCACCAAGTGCAATCTACTTTTTTGTATGTCAGGTTTTTGTCGTCCATAGTGTATGGCCTCCCCCCACATTGAGTCATGCCCCCTTGGCCCCCCTGTGCCCACTCAGCCTCACCAGGCTCTCCCCTCTCCTGGGCTACTTACCCTGATCCATGCAATTTATTTCTGTGCTTCTTCTGTGCGTCCCCTGCCAGCGTGTCTTGTTGCTGAGACAGGGAATCCCAAATTACGTCATATATTTATAATTAATATTAAAAATCTGTTTATAATCTATGTATAATCTACCCACAGACAGCACTGTTTCGATGTCACTGCCTCTCATCAGTGTGGGGCCGGTTCTTAGCTTGTGAAGAGATAGTATTAATCTGCATGTTTATTGTAGAATAGTAGTGTTATTGCTCCTCATGTAGTGATATTGCTCTTGTTCATTCAGTCCCTACTTGGGTATGCTTCCTTTTAAAGCTCTACAACCCCGAGATTTTTTTATTCCTATGCCGCTTCATAAACGTTGTATGGCCCTTTAATTTAAATAATGACAAATAACTGTACACAGAAACGTTATTCAAAACACTAACTATTCAAAAAAAACAACTCTTCTCACGTTTTAGATTTTATATTTTTTTATGAATTATAGATGCCGAAATCACAGCAGGACCAAGTTGCACCCCACAATATCACCCTTTGTTCCATTTCCTTGTTATATTTTGCTGTCTTTGTCTCTCTCCCTCTCATATATGCACATTAAAAGCTTTTCAATTACGCCTTTTCAGTACATGCTGAAATGAAAAATGTTCAGATTGTAGATGAAGTGCTGTTCAAATTGGTAGGCAAAACAACATAACCATAGAAAAAAAAGGTTTGAAAATCGAGCTATATCTTTTAGCAAGATTGTACCTATTGTGTAAATGAAAGTGCATTTATTAAAATAACTCTACAGCTTAGGAAGTGAGAATAGAAGAGACAAAGAGACAAGGTGACCCCATGGGGTTTAGCCAATTTATTAAAACTGCAAAACACAATAGAACTGTAATTTCAATTAGTGCTCTATCAAATATAATATAATTCATCTTACACAACCAGATGATGATAAAATTGCCACCTAGATTTTTTTTCTTGATTTGACAAAGTTAAAATGAAATCAGATTATGTTTTCCAACAAGTTGCATATTTCTAAAAGTGCATGTGCCTCTTGGACATGACAAATATCTGAGATGTTTTGAAAACTGATAAAAAATTGTGTTCACAATTTACAGCAAATTTATAATGAAAATTATTCAATTCATTTTTCTTTAGACAAAAAATGTGCTTTGAAATTGTTTAACTTATTTTGCAGGAAATAGAAACTATGACATGTATGTGGAGATCAGAACCATTTGGATGCTGTATTATATGAAAGGAGTTCAAAAGGCAGTTTTATAGAGGGTATCAGAGGTTGTTATTGCATTATGATTAAGCAAGTAGAATTTTCGGGTAGGTTCAGGCAGTTAAGGTGTGAAGCCTGGAAACGTATGTCACTGGGAGCTAGCTAGTCCAAAAGGCAATCAAGACTAATCACACATACTGATATAGAGGTAAACAATTGGTATTAGTCCTAGGCCCAGATTCAATTGAGCTTTTGTTGTTTAGGGGATTCCGTAATGTTGCTCGTAAACTAATTTGCTATTCAATTGCTTTTTGTGAGCCGCAAAAGATCTATGGTTTACAGGCTGAAAATCCCTGCAGTTGTCAAAACCGTTACTTACAACCCATCTAAGCCTTTGATCTGTCAAGGCTGCAAATGTTACAGTCGTTAATATCGCAAATCGCTATTCTATTGCTACAATTACCCAAGGCCGCAATTGTTCTCAAACCCGCAAACGGCAAATGTCAGCCAAAATATTATAGGTTCCAAATGGGACCCGCAAAGGGATAACAGACTAGTTTGTAACACTGCAAAAGACAATTAAAACACACCAATGGACTTTAAAACATGGGGAAAGCAATGGAAGGCATTAGAATGTATTGTACAAAAATTCCCAATTAATGTGTTGGAATAGTCATGCATATGCCAATATGAAAAGTCTTGCTGCAAGATGCTGAAAGCAATTAAAGACACACAAAAACATGAAACTGCCTTCCATATTATCCCTTTCTCGTTCACAGAGGCTCTAATGTGGACCCTACAAATAAAAAGATCAACCTATATACATTTCACTCATCACATCTACATTGGGAAAACAAATAGTGGACAAATTACACCGCCACTGGGGCTATATCAAGTACCAGGAGAACATTTTATTTTTGGTTGTTCAGTCATTTAGTGTCCAACTCTCTGTGACCCTATGGACTGTGGCACACTTACTTATGTTTCTATCTGTGCTTATCCACAAGGCTTGCATGGCAAAGATACTGGAATGGGTTGCCAGTTCCTTCTCCAGTGGGCTGTGATTTGTCTGACCTCTCTGCAATGACCTGTCCATCTACAGTGGCCCTACATGGCATAGCTCACAGCTTCATTGAAGTACACAAGCCCCTTTACCACCACAAGGTAGCGATCCAGAAGGGGACTAGTGGAACATATACCACACTAATCTACTCTAACCCATCAGGATAGGCTGCAAACACACATGGAGGCTGTGCAGAAACACGTGGAGCAACAGCCAACTCACCTCCATAATCTCTGCTTCGCCCATCCTGGAAAGTCCCACACCATTGCTGGTGGCCATGTGCCAAGATCCATTATCATTTGGTGAAATCCCATCAAGGGTTTTGCTATAAATCAATTCACAGTATCACCTGTCATATTGTTATCAGGCCTTCAGGGGAATCTTGATACTTCACAGTATCACAAATTGGACTTTGCATGTGTATTAACCCTTTATTTTATATATATATATATATATATATATATATATATATATATATATATATATACATATATATATTAAATGTTTTAAGCAAGTTAAAAACCCTGCTTCCAGAATTACACTGCATTCTGGGAAGCTGAGCCGCTACATGCAAAGGTGCCCAAAAACGCCTCGCTTTTCAATCCATAGCCATTTTAAAACATGGCTTCCTTTAAGCTTATGCCTGCTGTATTACACACCTTAATGCAAAGCTAAGGCTGGCTTTTACTCAATCTGAGAATCCTATCCATGTACAGCTGTTTCAAGCTTACTGGCTTTCATCAGAATGGAGCGGGATCTCAGCTTGGGTTGTGGATGTTATGAGTAGGTAGTTCACCTCAACAAACATTTAATATATGGTGGGCAAAAGAGCAATAGAAGCCCTCCACTGTACAGTAAATAAATAGTACATCTGTGTTCATGTGATGTATGTGGATGTCAATATGATCATGTGACCCATACAATTTCCTAGTGCTTAACACTAAATTTTAAGGCAAAGGAGATTCTTTAATAGGGAAATTTAAGGAGATATTTTGTGTAATCCAGGATTGAACGTCAATATTACAGAAAAAATAATAATTAAAAGGAGTCTATCCTAAGATAATAGCTGTAAGTCAAAAAGGTATCACTATCCCGTAATACTCTGGGATTTTTTTCAAAATGTGACCACCTTAATTTTGACAAATTAGATAGTGAGTTGTAATATCTATAGGGCTATTAAAAAGCCTCACATTTATATAATGATGTTAAAGATGATGTTAATATGCACGCCTCATATGCAAAAAGTATTTGCTAATCATAGGGATGCAGCAACATATTTTTCTTGTATAATGTTAGGAATAGACACTGTTTATTTTAAAAAAAAATTAGTGCACTAGTTAAAGAACAAATTAAAAACACTGAGAAAAAGACAGGGAATAGAGCATGGTGCCAAGTATATAAACGCAGTACAATATATTAGGGGAAAGAGAATATCACCTAAATCTCTATATACTCATATATATCACTTATAGCATCATCAAACCACAACATACAGTATAGGCTTTTACTGCTCAAGTGTAATGGAAAAAATGAAAAAGAGAAGGAGTATCCCTTATCTCCCCTATTGGCATAACATGTGCCAGAGTACTTGCGTTTTTAGAGTACCAAATGATGAAAGGTTGTTCTGTTGTAGCTCACAAGAGCATTTAGATTAAATGCACCATCCTCTCCCTGCTCCTAATGGTCCGTTTTGCCACTTGATGGGGCTTACTCATGGGCTAGTGTGTGTTTGGATCCATGGCCTATTTATGGCCTGAGCACTTAAGCGTTCACTTCCGGGTTAGCGTGTAACATGATGCACGTTGGTCACGTGACACGTGTGTGACATCATGACGTATTAAAAAAGAGAAAGAAAAAAGCTTTATTAGCAATGGCGGATGCAAACAGCATCTTAAGTCATTGCTTGAGTTTTTATTTAACAAAACCTAATTGAACAAACAGAGCACGCTAATACATAGAGTAATATAGAGCCTAAGGCTACATAAGGTCAATTTGAACAGTAAAAGTGGCAATTTACAGCAAGTATGAGAAAGCTTGAGGACCTACAATATATATACAGCAAAAATACAGGAAATAAAGTGTATACTAAAAAAGTTAATTAGTATGAGAGGGACTAGTACAATAGTGAACTAATCTAATTATTTATTTAAATAAATAATAAAGTGTATTGTATGCGGATGTCCCAAAACCCCAAACATTGAAATCACACTGACAAAGTGATAACGGTATAACAAAGCTTTATTTCATACACAAAGCACAATCAGAAATGTACCAGACTGTGGTGTGGGCGGATCCCGGAAGGGCAAGAGGCTTTTCAGGAAAAAGGGGATGCCTAAAGGGGGTAATGTCATAGTCTAGAATAATCATGAAGCCTACAAGGGTCACATGTGGTCACTACACCACTGCAACTGGAATCTGATGAGAAAAAGGATCATCAGAAATCACTCTATTTAATAAAGTAACCAGTAATGCGATAGCACTTACTGTTGGTTAGCATCTGCTCAATTAAATGCATACAAATCTGGACTATCTCATCCAAATCAGTTTCACACATACAGTGTGTTCCTATAAAAACAAAAATGAAAAAAAGGTGGTCTAAGGGGGAGGAGCATAAAAAAATAACACCAAAAAAACATGCATGTACAGTATAATGCTAATTACTCTAATTGTAACAATATACCAACTCACCTGATTTCCATCTGCAAGCATTACTAACCATTAACTAGTTCTCAGGATAACTCACTACCCATGACCATTAATAATGATGTCATCTCACAATAAATGCTTGGCTGTGACCAGAGTCAGTGGTCCAGGTGTACTATTACCTTCTCAATCTGATATTGTTAATCAACATTGATATCACATCCATTAGCTATACAGGCGTTAGCACATATTAAAGGATACTCATGATATCAGCAGTACATGAAAATATCCATTAATACGGAGAGGACACAAAGGTCAGGAGCCAGATTCACTGTCACTTACAGTACATCAGACACAAGGAACTGTTCTCATACTGATATTGAGGAGAGGATTGCATGCTTTACTAGTGCATGTATTAATGTTGGCTTTCATTAACATACCATTGTGAGACTTTGCAAGTCCACCGTTACAGCGGTATTAGTCGACATTTAAGCTAACAACAATCATGTATTAGATATCACATATTATAATTGTCCAACTACGATTCATCGTCATGCTGTTTGCGTAGTGCGTACGAATTAGCGATGAGCGCCGCAGGCGCTCATCACCTGGCGAGCCTCGCATAGCGAGGCGAGACGTTAAACCATAGCACTTAGGCAATGAGAGGCAATGACGTTAAACACGTCACACGCACGACTTAGAAAAAAAAAACACCTTGGAACCAACCTTAATGTAACAAACATCCACACGCAATAAAAATACAACTATAAACGGCAGACCCACGCCCAACTAAAAACAGTGAAAACACACACAAACTACCTAAAAAGCTTACCCATAGCAGGGGGGGGGGGGGGGCACCCAGGACCTCTGAAAGTGAAGTTACACCTCCATTTAAGTCCAAATTCCCGAGTTCAGACACACGAAAATCCCCTAAGCGAGAGAAAAAATGGCAGCCGAAAAGAACGAAAACAAGGCTCACAGCCCAGCCACGTACAAATTACCCAAGAAGGGATCCGAGATAAGCTCGGAAACCCGCATTAACCCCAGGGGATCCGAGATAAGCTCGGAGCCCTGCATTAACCTAACATTAACCATCGCAGTGGGGGTCCCGATTGCACACGATCGGGGACCCCCGCTGCAATCAAAATTCCAAAATTCCCGCGTTACACGTCCTTAAAGGACCGTAAAAGTCCTTAAAGGACCCGTTGTAAAAGAAAAAAAATATACACTGTCACCCTGTCAATCGTGGGTGTCAATACAGACCCCCATAAACCCCTCATTAACCCTGTCACTCATGTGGGTCAATATAGACCCCCATAAGGCCTTAATTAACCCTGTCATTAATGGGGGTCAATACAGACCCCCATAAACCCCTCATTAACCCTGTCACTCATGGGGGTCAATATAGACCCCCATAAGCCCTTCATTAAGCCTGTCACTCATGGGGGTCAATACAGACCCCCATAAGCCCTTAATTAAGCCTGTCACTCATGGGGGTCAATACAGACCCACATAAGCCTCTATTTAACCCCATCAGTCCCATAAGGGTATATTAAGACCATTATGGGCCTGTTACAACACTACATTAACCACATAAGTGCCATGATGGTCCTCAAGGACAATCATGACACTAAGTATAAACACTACACTGCACTATACCCCCCAATAAAACATTAAATATCAACTAAACACCCTCTACACTAACCTATTAACATCTACACTATCTAACCCCCACCACTTTAATTACAGAAAATAAAAAAGCCAGAAAGTCACACAAAAAAATCTACATTACAGAAAATAAAAAAAAACATTACAACCCCCCCCCCCCCTCACTACAGAAAAAAAAATTACACACCTGAAAAGGAAATACATATAATACAATACAATTACATACAATACAATAGAATTACATACAATACAATACACCCCTATCTAATATACATCACACAATCTATCTAAATAAATACCATAATCTAATATACATCCTATCTATATAATAATACATCCCCAATCTATCTAAATAAATACCATAATCTAATATACATGCTATCTATATAATAATACATCACACAATCTATCTAAATAAATACCACAATTTAATATGCAATACATCTTATGCTATCTATATAAAATGCATACCCCTAGCTAACATACAATAAATGCTATCTATATATAAACTAATCTAATTCTAAGCTAAAATAAAATAATTAAGACCACTTACCTTTGCAGATGTCCATTGAGATCAGCCACCTACGGAAAAAAAATAAAAAAAATTAGTGCAACCCTTTTACACTACATAAATAAACATTCTATACATTCTAAATATTCTACTCACCTTTCTGGCATGTCCCGTCCTTATTCTTTTCTTTTAATCCTTCTCCGGCGCAGCACCTGTTAAAAAAAAACATAACATTAATACACATACATCAAAATAAAATAAACATAATCTACATTCTACTTACCTCCCCACGATGTCTCCGGCCTCCTCCGGATCCTCTTCTGCCACGCCCTGTATAAAAAAAATAATATATAAATATACTTACATCTGCACTCCCGGACATCCCCGACGCTAATGAGGCTCCCAGAGACTTTTCCGGAAGAAAATAAGCAATGGCGCCTTCTGATTGGTTGAAAACGCTGTCTATCAAATTCACCCAATCAGGAGACGCCAATGTGTGAACCAATCACAAAGGGATACACCCTAAAATCCCACTCTGATTGGATAATGCACCTGTCAATCTTTATTTAAACCAATCACAAGAAGCAGATGCCTTCAGCCAATCACAATGGAATACACCCCCACAGGGTGATTGGTTGGAGCCTCTGAGCATTCTGATTGGTTGCACTAACAATAGCCAATCACAATGGAATACACCCTCACGTACTGATTGGTGAAGGATTCGCGCATTCTCATTGGCTACTGTTAATATCAGTCAATATTACAGCCAATGGGAAGGCGCAGTTGTCTTCACCAATCAGTACGTGCGGGTATATTCCATTGTGATTGGCTGATGGCAATAAAGCCTTAGGATTGATTCAAATAAAGATTGACAGGTGTGTTATGCAATCAGCGTTGTATTTTGGGGTGTATACTTTTTTCATTGGTTCACAATTGGGGTCTTCTCATTGGCTGAATTTGATAGACACCCTTTTCAGCCAATCAGAAGCCGCCATTGCCAATTTTATTCTGGAACACTCCGTAGAAAGCTCATTAGTGTCGAAGACATCCGCCAGGTCGGATGTGTCGCTTTTTTTTTTTTTTTAACGTGCGGATGCTTCCGGAGCAGAACACCAAGAGGCCGGAGACATCGCGGTATGGTAAGTATAATGTACATTGTGTTTATTTCACTTTGTTTTATGTTTACTAATGTAATGTTTTTTTTTACAGGAGCAGCGCCGGACAAGACGCAAAGATGGAGGACGGAACATGGAGGACGTGACATGCTGGGACATGACATTTTGGAACGGGACATGCTGGAAAGGTGAGTATAATATTTAGAATATTTAGAATGTTTAGAATGTTTAGTTATTTCATGTAAACGTGTTGTATTAATTTTTTTAATCTTTTTTACCGTAGGTTGCTGATCTGAAGAAACATCTCAAAGGTAAGTGGTCTTAATTATTTTATTGTAGCTTAGAATTAGGGTTGCTATATATAGAGATAGCATGTATTGTATATTAGATAGATAGATAGATAGATAGATAGATAGATAGGGGGATGTATTATTAGATAGTATTGTATATTATATAGTGGGATGTATATTACATTATATAGTGGGATGTATATTACATAGTGGGATGTATATTAGATAGTGGCATGTATATTAGATAGTGGCATGTATATTAGATAGGGGTGTATTGTATTTAATTGTATTTAATTGTATTGTATTGTATTTAATTCTATTGGATTTTATTTAATTGTATTGGATTTTATTTAATTGTATTGGATTGTATGTATTTTCTGCATGTATTGGATTGTATGTATTATATGTATTTCCTTTTCAGGTGTGAATTTTTTTTTTTAAATGTGTAGGGGGGGGGGGGTGTAAAGTATTTTTTATTTTCTGTAATGTTCTTTTTTTTATTTTTTGTGACTTTGTTTTTTGTTGTTCTGTAATGTACATTTTTTATTTTTGGTGATTTTAGTTTTTCTTATTTTACGTAATGTAGATTTCTGCTTTTTGATGAATTTAGTTACTTGAGGCACACAGTACACTCACATTGTGTGACAAACAGCATTTCAACACTTTCTTTTATTGACCGTCATTTTTTGACGGGCAAGTCGCTAGTCTGGATATACTGTATGATAGCTTTATTATTATGTGAGCAACATGCTAAGGGGGGGGGGGGGGGGGCCCTGAAGGAATGTCTACCTGAGAGGCACTGGGAATATCTTACAACTACTTAATTTCTTTGACAATGCTTGCAGATGCAGAAAATGCCTTCATGGACCTGAAGTGTGCCTAAAAAAAAAAAATTAAAAGAAGAACATCACCTGCAAAACAAGGCCCTAAAAAATAGGGACAGCAGCATCTCTTCTCAACAGCATTCCTCAGTGACCATCAATTGGTGAAATGTTATACAGGACCCTACGTGTCCACAGAGAACAGGATCATGGACCGTGTGATGGGAAGTAGCCATCTGCGTACAAAATACTACCATCACATAGGCCAAGATCCAAATCTACTGTATGTAGCCAGGCTAGATTAGATTACCATTTGGACCAAAACATTATCAATGAGGACTGCAGTTGAGAAGTCACAAACATATGTGCAAACCCTACATCCTCCTACATCCCTCCTCCACCTTTCATCAGGGCCCCAATACCCTATGGCTGGCCGCTGTCTCCCTAGTGGTGATGGGGGGGAGAGGGAGGCACCACCCCAGGAGGCAGCGAAATCAGCAGTAATGGTGCTGATGGTGGTGGAGGAGGTGTGGAGGAAGGAGAGGAACAGCCGGGCTGAAGGTGTGCGGGGAATGCCTCCGGGGTGTTTTGCATGTTTAGGGTCCTTTAGCCTCGTTTTCCTTTCGTTCGACGGCCATTTTTTCTCTCGCTTAGGTGATTTTCGGGTGTCTAAAGTCTGTAATTTTGGCCTAAATGGGGGTGTAACTTCACTTGCAGAGGTCCTGGGTGCCCCTCCTTGCTGTGGGTAATCTTTGTATGTGTGTGTATTTATTGTGTTTGTAATGTTTTTATGGTCGCGCGGGTTGCGTCCGTGTTTTTGGATCTCGTACGTCTTTCAGAAAATCCGTATGTGTTTGGTGGTGTTTTGCGTCTTTAGGGTCCTGTAGCCTCGTTTTTGTTTTTTTCGGCTGCCATTTTTTCTCTCGATTAGCGGATTTTCGAGTGTCTAAAGTCTTCTATTTCGACTTAAATTGAGGTGTAACTTCAGTTTGAGGTCCTGAATGCCCCCCCCCCTTGCTGTCGGTAAGCATTTTATGTATTTGTTGTGTGTATTTATTGTGTTTTTAATGTTTTGATGTGCACAGGTTTTGGGCAGTAAGGTCGTATTTTTGCGAGGTCGTAATGTGTTTTAAGTCCTGCGTCTCGTATTTGTTTCTTGTAAGTTTGTAAATTTTGCAAGGGCCACAGTTGCTGGCAAGGAGCGCAAGGCGCACCTTGCCAGCAACTGCGGCCCTCGCTTTGCGAGCCCGCATCGTTAGCAACGACCCACTTGCTCACAATTATATATGTGATGGTCAGCACAATGTAATTCCCAGATCTCTGCTGCCTATCCAATTTAGACCAACTATATTTATTTTAAACACTTAGGGCCTCATTCTATTATCGGCCGTAGGAGATGCGGGGCCGCAAGGACGGGCCACAAGCTATTTGCCTATTCTATTCCCTTCCGGCACGCGCCGGAGGAAAGCCTTTGATCTTAAACGGCCGCAAGAGTTTCGTCCGTAAGAAAATCGTGGTTGCTATTCAATTGCTCCGGGAAACCTCTCTGCAAGGCTAAAATAGAGCCGCAGCTTACTTGCAGAAAAAAGGTCCCGCAGGCACACAATTAAGCACATTATAAAGCCATAATAAAGCCATCCTGCACTCTGAGGAGACTATAAAGTGATTGTAGGTGTTAGCATTAATAGCACAACATTCCCCTACACTCAAATCCGTAAATAAAATGTTTTTTTAATTTATGTCGCATATCCATGTAAAAAGTCCAGAGGGCTTGGAGCATCTCAGATGCGCCCACGCTGCGGCCGGAAAATAAACAGTTAATGTAATCTCAGATTTGGGCTGATGTGCAAGCTTGAGAGGGGGTTGCTATTAATCCTCATGTCCCCCGTAATGAGCCCTAGCATTTACAGACCTTTACAGTGCCGTCTTGAATTTATTTTTGCATTTAAAGATTTCTGAGCGTAAGGGGATATCCTTGCGGCGCAGTATAATTGAATTGCAAGGTAACGGGAGCCCCGCAAGGAATCGCAGCTTTGCGGCCGATTTACGGCCGATAATAGAATGAGGCCCTTACAGTCTTATTAAATTGCGATTCAGTAAATTTAAAAGGGCTCTATTTAAGCACATAGCATATTTTCTTTACAGAAGTTTTTAGTTAGTGAACTTCTATCCAAAAGCAAGGTCTTCACTAAGTAAAAACTGCTGTAAAAAAATATGCTATGTGCTTAAATAGAGCCTTTTTAAATTTACTGAATCGCAATTTAATAAGGCTGTTAATAGTAAAATGATGCATGTGTTAAGCTGATTCATTGTTTTATTGGGCCTCATTTAATTGCGATTTGGCCAGTTGAATAGGGCTCTATATAAGCACAGAGCATCTTTTTTTTTACAGAAGTTTTTAGTTAGTGAACTTCTATCCAAAAGCAAGGTCTTCACTAACTAAAAACTTATGTAAAAAAATATGCTCTGTGCCTTTATAGAGCCCTATTCAATTGGCCAAATCGCAATTGAATGAGGCCGTAAGACATTTGGCTGTATTTGAATACTGAATATAATCAGTTTAGTTCCTAAAACAAAATGCTGTATTTACATAATATCCAGTTATTTGTAAGTTTTGCTCTTACTGAAACCATATAAACAGAATGCCATGTTAATATATCAATAAAGTTACCATAAGCAGATCTGTTTTATATGAATTAGTACATGCTTTTGATATGCTTATTAATTGTGGGAATTAACTAAAAGATCGATGGAGCTTTAGCCTGTATTAGCCCATGACACAGTTTCTCAGCTTATGATCCAATTTATTAAAACCCATTTCCAAATTTACACTAAGCTCAATGAGACTGGTAAAGAGTTATAGTGATCGGGGTATGTTAATGGCACCTAAAAGTCACTTCTATACAACAGGGGTTCTATAAGCACTAATGGTATATTATACTATTACTCTGGGATTCCTTATGGACCCCCATGGTACCAAAACCTGGCCCCCTGCCATGTTGCTCTCTATGAATCCACAGAGCACCCTAACTACTGCTATAGGGATCCTTATGGACCCCCAGGGACCCTATACCCTCAAGCGGGACCATAAGGAGACCCATAGTCCGTAACGCAGCCCCGCTTTTAAATAAATTAAATACAATTCAAAAGTGCCTAACATTTTTAAAAGGACTTACAATAAAATAAAAAGAGACTTACAGGAAAAATAATAAAATAATAAATAAAAAGTACTGCAAATAAAATGTTTAGCATGTAGGTGGGAAATCCTATTTACCCAACCTCCAGTGATGATCAGCAAAGCCCCAATTCCTCACTCTTTAGCTCTTGATAAAGTGGGCACATCCAAAACAAATAGACCTCTTTTTTTTTTCATTGAAGACCCTTGATCCTCATTTTCAGCCCACAGAAAACCTCTGCCTAAAAAAACTATGCCACACTAAAAAGAAAAAAAAACAACTTATCTAAAGGAGCTCCTCCAAGAAGCTCCACTGTCAACTATCAGCTTTTTCACAGAGCCCTCGCCTTAAACTCTATTTTATGGCTTGAGATTGGACCCCCATGGTACCAAACCTGGCCCCCTGCCATGGTGCTTTAATGAATCCACAGAGCACATTAACTACAACTATAGGTATCCTTATGGTCCCCCATGGACCCTATCCCCTCAAGCAGGTCTATAAGAATCCATAGTCTGAAACGCAAACCACGCTATTAAATACATTAACTAAAATAAAAAAAATGCTTACATTTTTTAAAAGGACTACAATAAAATAAAAAGAGACTTACTAGAAAAATAATAAAATAAGCCCTCATCGTATTCTCTATTTTATGGCTTCTGATTGGCTCAAATATACGGTATGCCCATTTTGGATACAGTTACAGAGTTATTCAATTGATCAAGCCCTCAGCTATCTGGCTGAAAGCATAAACCATAAACAATGCAACCGTAAGTAGCATTTCAGAGCATGATGATCATGATCAATTAAGCAAGGCCGTAACTACCGATTTAGAAACAGCCAATAGTAAATGAGACTGTCATTATGATATCATTAAATCATGGAGGTAAACGTCAATCAATTAGCATTTAGAAGCCCAATAAGTGATCAGACTCGCAATCTGGCAATGTACAAAATAATAAAAATGAATGAATGAAATGTTCTAGTCCCTGTGGGTGGCCTGATGTGTATTAACTCCTGGATTACCAAGATTGATATAACACAAAATGAAATGTAAAAAAAAAAAAAATGTTATTGCAGATTTGCAAGTTTGAGATTGTTGTGCAATTAATTCTATTGTCAGCGCTACGATCAGGTGTTTAACCCCTTTGCGAGTCCTATCTGGTACTCGTAGTATTTTCTTCTACATTTGCCATTTACAGGTGTGAAAACATTTGCGGGCTTGAGATATTGTAGCACTTGAATAGCGGTTTGCGATTGTAACATTTACGGGCTTGAAATATCAAAGGCTTGGCTGGGTAGGAGTTACAATTTTGCCAACTGCAGGGATTTTTAGCCTGTAACCCGCAAATCGTTTGAAGATAGGGAAAAAAAAGCCAATTGAATAGCAAATAGCTTTTGGCGCTCATCGCGAGGTATACAATGAACACCTTCGGCGCTCATTGAGATCCTCTCCCAACTCTCTCACCCCTGTGTCTCATTTGCCCCCTCTCCCTCCCCTGGGGGATTTTTTCCTTATCTCCCTCCCCTGTGTCTCTTTCCCCCCTCTCTCACCCCTCTAACTCTTTCCCCCCACTCCCTATCCTGTGTCTTTCCACCCTCTCTCCCTCTCCCTCCCCACCTCTCCCTCATTTGTGCTCCTGTTTCCATTTACGGGTGTGAAACCATTTACCGGATTGGGAAATTGATCATTTTCCCCAAGCCCGAAATGGGTTTCTGATTTACGGCATGAAAGAAAATTACGTCCGCCATTTTTTTTCTCGCCTAGCCATTCTGAGGCCGGCAAAAAACGCCAATTAAACAGCAAATTAGCTTGCAACCTCACTTACAGGCTCCCTGTCTCTCCCCCTGTGCTGTGTGTGAGGTTATAAGCTAATTTTCTAAAAAAAAAATTTGGTTGCCCCCAAATGACTTTCGAGTTATGGGCTTGAAAAAAATGGCAGCCATTAAAGCAATAATTATTTTGAAGCCTGTAACTCCTTAGGCGCTCATTGCAGCCCCGTCAAGCCAGTAACATACTGGCCTCGCATGAGCGCCTTCGGCGCTCATTGCAGACCTTTTCAATGCCGTAATTTTTGGGCCTTGTGATGGGCGCTTTTTGGTGCTCACCACGAGGCCTTTGGAGCTCATTGCGCATGCGCAAGCCCTAAAATTTAACATTGCGTGACACCAACTCGCAAATACCCCAACTATTATATGTGATTACAATGCTAGTGAAAACTCTACTTTATATTACTTATTACAATGACAGACTATAACAGACTATTTAAAAAGCTGTGTTGTGGGGGATAGAAAAAACAAGATCAGCAGCATAAAATCTTCCACATACCAATCTTCCAATACTTTGTACAAATAATACCAGCATGTTCAGAGGTAAATACCGTATGAATCAATCATCTATTATCATATATCCAAAGTATTGACAACATGCAGATGTGGTTTTATAACATATTCCAGGAGGTGTCAATCCTAAGCAGAGTGTTGTGCCACAGTTTATGAAATTGGCAGTCAAAGTGAAAATATTATTCATATATCTTTCACATCATTGTATTTGCGTTCAAGTGCATTTATAGAGAACTCAAAACAGGATCTGCATTAAACAAACATTAAACAAACATGATAAAACTAACACAGAATGTATACAAACATAGAACACATAACACATAACTTAAAAAAAATAATGTGAACTCAAGAAAAATTATGTTTAGGTCTTACACAATGCTTACAGGAGATCTGGAGGTAAGGGGGATAAATAGCAATGTCTGTCTCTCAATTCTACAGTCTGAGTATAGATAGCAATGCAACATAGTTAAACTTTTAATGGAATATCCCAATATTTCTACAACAGTGCTTTCTGCTAGCTGGACTTATTACTATTAAAGGAAATAACATAAATAAGCATCAATTCTGAAACACACCTGCAACCCAAAAATGACCATGTTTTCTCATATAGCAGAAATTAACAGTTAATACAAAGAAAATGTGAAATCTAAAATAAATGCCAGCAGATTTCAAACAACATGCATGTTTCATGCCTGAAAAAAAAAAAACATTAGAATAGGTGCACACCAACATCACTCTTGTACGTTAGAACAAAGAATGAGAAAACACAGTGTCTTTGTACTTTAGCAGCAACAGCAACAATACAGGTCATGATTACTTTGACTAGAGAATCAGAAAGAGATTACTGAAAGTAAGTACAATCTAATAATATATATAAAGGTAATGTGGGAACTGCCCATTAAATGCCACTTTCACGCATAATTTTACTTGTAAATAATCAACCATGTCAACTGTAAGTTGACTTCTTCCTTTATTGAAAGAAAAGGTAGGAGTTAGCAAGACTTCAAATTTACTTACTTCTTGCATACTGAATCCTATCAGCAATTCCCAGTATCAAGATTTTATGTATCAATGTTCTCACTCAACAACAATTTCTTTTTAATCTCTTGGGACCATTTATAATTCATTATCAAACTTTCTCCTGACTCTGTAGACTTAGGGACTGTCAGTTTATTTTCTCTTTATTTTTCTTTGTTACCTTCTGCCATTCATTCATATAACAATCTGTATATGATCCCACTCTGGATCAGGTTTTGCATGTATAGTATTCTTAAGCAACTTACTCATGCTTTCTTTAGAACTGCTAATAAATTCACAGACCATCATTATCCAGAGATACAAGCTCAACATCATTAACTAGGCATTCCTTGATAGCAATTCTACTACATTGATTAACCTATGTTGCCATCACATCTTTCAATTACTTGAATATCTAAATAAAAAGGGAGACAAAAGTAAACAAACTACTATGCAATAAATCATTTTACTAATCTTAATATAGGACTTGCATGTTCTGGAGCAATCAATCTCTATTTTACAACACAATTTCAACAATGCACACTAAAAACTTGTTCAAATAAATATTCAGGAAAACCTGTGATAAAACAAACAGGAACAGAGGCAGCTGTAACAAGCAAATCATTTACAGCAGAATTAATCAGCCTTTGTAATCACTATCTGCCCACCATCTCAAGTCGGTACCCACCATAAGTAACATACATTCACATCACCTGTATCAATCTATTTCCACAACACCGCTCTTAAGACTCTAGACTTCAAAAAATACACTTCAAATTGCAGATTTGCAAAGCTGGTTCTGCTTTCATTTATCTCCTAGTGGCTTTGACTGGTTTGTCTGGCTCAGCTGAGGGTGTTACAGAGGAGATATTGTCTGCCCCAGTTCTACACCCTTGTCAGTGCATCTTCTGCAGGCCTCAGCCAAGGAAGCCATTGAAACTAGTGATGTCAATGAAGTTTCTTTAATTTATAGGAAATCATAGGAAATGTGCAGTGGTCTGGTCTTATCACACTTCGTTTTAGACTTTAAATTAAACAAGCAAAATTAAACATGAGAAATGCAACTGTTACAAGTTTTGTGAGTCATCCGCCAAAAATGTCAAGGACATTAGTTATTTTATGTGCAAGGCAAGTAGTAATGTGTCTCAACAAATAACAAAGAAATGCTTATTATACAAATCAGCATGGCTGCACGGCAGAAGTACAAAATGGATGATTTTCTACCATATAACATAACAGAACATATTGTTCTCTATATTTTTAAAGTAGGAATCAACTGATAAAATTCTGTAGTAGGAGTCAGCTAATATAATTTGTAAAAATTTGTTGAGTATTGCCCATGACTTGAAGTAGAAAGTTACACACAACTACACTATAACATGATAAGTTAGTTGATTTTAAATATTTTAATTTGTCACCATTGTCAAAAACATTTCCATATTAGCAGATATGTATGTGTCACTAATACTTACCCACACCCTTCAGAATGTAAGTTTGCAAGTTTTCAATCTCTGTATATCTGATTCAAAGCTCAATAACATGGTCTTTCATTATTTTAATTATGGGGAAATTGTTTATACTTGTACCTAACCCCTGTATAGCTCTACAGAATATTTTGGCATGTTACAAATAAAGGATAATAATAATATTTATTTGCACTAATATAATTAATTCCTACAAATTATTATTTTTTTTTAAATGTTAGTTTCTAGAAGGTTGAGGTAGTTCCGTTTCTTCTTTTTTCGATATTTCACTTTTTTTGCAAGTATTTGGGTATTCTACAATAATTCCTTAATGAGGTAGGAGGTAACAACCTTTAGAGTGATTAACAGTTTATTCAGAAAGTGAAGGTCAGCAGCTTCTAGAGTGCAGGTGGCAGCTTTATTTCAGAATGTATAAACTATTGATGCAAAAGTCAAGGCATGACTCACTATGGTACACAAATAAAGCTAAACATACTGTAAGTTGAGCTAATGAAAAAGTGTTGCAATTTATTTTTGAATTATCATGTGGCATTATATGGTCTACCTATTTGCACTTCAATGGGAGTGCTTCACATTTCTCTCAATAGTACATACATACAGAAGTAATACATACAAAAAGAAGATGAATAAAAAGCCATTTTGTATACCATTGCTGTATATATAATACATAATATGGTAGCATGGAAAAAAAATTGAAAAAATACAATGCTTGTAATGAAATTGTTAAATGCAATCCTTTAGAAAAATGCATTATTTTTAAAAGCACCAAATCGATTGTGAATTAATAATTTCTTGTAACATTTGCATTTAGTGGCTTTCTAGTGAATCAGTGAAGAACACCACAGTGGAATATAGTGACAAAATTTGCTTTTTAAGCGCTACACTAAAAGTGACTCAGGGTCGCAACGGAATAAAGTGATATCTTAAAAGGATGCAAAACTTGGTTTAGGTTATATTATTGTAGGGACATGCTATTATGTAATTATGTATGCCACCTAATGGTAAAACCAGAAAGCTAGTTAAGATACATTGATAGCGCTATTAACTTCTTTAGTATGAGGGTCCAGATTTGTATTGGCCACTGAGCTTATATTGGATAGTGAGCTGACAGGTTAGATTTCAAATAATAGTTTAAAAAATATGTAGTTTAATATATTTATACATTTCATAATAAATAATTATACATTTCGGAATTTATATGTGGTGCCCCTAGTGTCTAATCTGCCCCACCCACGTGTTTCATTTTAATAAAATTAGGTTTGTGAGGAGACTGTAGAAAACAGCTCACTGGCTGCATTTGGCTCATGGTCCACCAGTTGAACAGCATTGAAATAAGAAGAAAAGTTCAATATGGCTTCTCTTTCTATGTGTGGTAGATCTTTACATATATCATTTTCATTGTAAAATTGGATTACTTTCTATGCTAGAAATCAAAATACTGCATTATTGTTCGGTTTTGCCAAAAGATGGGGGTGTCTTTAAAAACTATTTTCTAGCAACACAGACACTTATATAGCAGGAACTTTATTTGAAATTCTGTTGGCTCTCATTTTAGTTAGAATCAGAAAATTTTAGGAAAAGTAAAAATAAAAAAAACAGGAAAACACAATCAGTTTAAAGGAATAGTATTGACGCTTATATTGTATTGAAATTTATATTATATTGTGCTAACATTTTCATAATTATCATGGTGCCATATAATGCCACATGTGTTTTTCATTAAATAGCACTTAATTGTGGTAAAACCTTGACTCCTTTAGGGTGCTAATGCTGTGAGTTTTTATAATGTAATCGTATGAGGGGAAAGTTGTTTGTAGCATTAAAGGACCATAGTAATTGACACTGGCAAGTGGTATCTTGATAAAACAGTAACCGCCTATATAATAAAAAGAAGATGGCACATTCATCAAACAGTGCAAGACAAGGGGCAAAGCATGAAATTAACAACTTATGTTATGATACTAGTGATCATTTAATAAAGCTAAATTATCTCTTATATAGATCACATATATATCTACATGTCTACCTAATAGCCTAAAAATTGCATGTCCAATCATAAGAGAACTCTAGATAGATAGATAGATAGATAGATAGATAGATAGATAGATAGATAGATAGATAGATAGATAGAGAATTACAATGCTAGAATCCATGGAAGGATAATTACATATAAAGTGTACTATTTTTTTTACACTACAAAAACATATTCGGCTATTTTCAAAGATAGGATAATAGAGGTATTTTAAGGAATATGAGTCCATCTAATCTTTTTGCATCTGAACATGAACTATATAAAGAAACACATATAAATTACATTACATTTTAAATTAAATTGGAACTGTATTTTTAAGCCTTCATATTGTTTAGTCATACTGGACTAAATTAGATGAATTTCTCCATTCTGTTTTAATTAGGTACAATCTGACTCAAGGTTTTATGTTGCTTCCTTTCAGGCAAACTAACATTCATCAAACTGATAGGTTTATTGGTTTTCCTTCTCATTTTTACGTTACTGTATTTTCCCAGGTCTTCCAATGAAAGGAAGTGATTGTTGACCTTGAAGAATGATTGAATCTTTTAATTTAATATTGTCAAAGGACTAGGACTAAATGAACTAACACTGTTGAACTAGCACTGCATTAGTGCTATGTCAATAATTATGGCACCATTTATCAACCCATGATAGGTGTCTGCAGATGCAAAACTCTTGTACCGTGTGTTATTTCATTTTAGTGACCTCTAGTGGAATGTACATAATATTCACATCAATGATTTGCTATAGTTTCTTAATACATATTAAAATGTGAATGAAATAATGTACACTGCACATATTTATTGAAAATATAAACCTAAAATATAACCCTGTCAGACAAGAAGAAAACTGTGGGAGGCATATGTCTGTATTATACATAAAAAACATCATCATGCAAAATAGATGGAAACCTTTACATTGTTCAGCTGATGCTCCAAGCCATCATAAGCTGCAGGCTGCTGTCTCATTGTGTACTTATTTCTAAAGCTCAGGCAACCTGCAAACAATCAGTCCATAATTAGCTCTGTCCATACTCAATGAGCAGTCTTAAATCAGTGCTGACCAGTTGCAGCTAATCAGCTGAGCTGGAAAGATAACCTCTGTAGTTCTCCTGGAGAACAGAGATTTACAAAGTCTGTTACTCAAATATATGCCTAGTATGACTCTGTCACAATATACATACACCCTCCACCGTATAGAGTACAGTAAATAAATAGTAAATGTATGTTCTCATTTTAACATCTAAAATAAGATAAAAAAAATATTTCCTGCTCAGAATTCTGAGAAATACAGTTATTACACTGAATTCCAGGAACCTGGGCAAGGACATGCACATAAGCCCACAAAGGCTTTACTGTTTAATCCAATACCATTTTAAACATGGCTTCTTTATGCCAGTTGTATTAAACAGCTTTAAAGCATAGCATAGAATGGATTAAGCAGGAGTTAGAAGCTCTAACTATATACAGTATATAGGATGGGAGGATTCAGGGAATGGTATGTGCTCACTTGAGGAGTACATGAAGTGTTGTACTTGAACAGATGTTCACAGGGAGCCTCATACAATTTGGGGCTCGCAACTCAATCACAAACAGGCAAATTGGCTGGGCCCACAAGTTATGGCCCGATAGGCAAAATCAGAAATGCTGCCATCAGCAGCAGCATTAATTTATTCAAGCCATCATTTATTCAAGCCCGTAACCCCAGTCAGAAACAGCCATTTGCAATGGAGCTGTCATCGATTTGGGCTCCATATGTAATCACAGCTGAAAACCCTCATAACGAATCCCATGATGCAGGGTCCCCACATCAACCCCTTGCCTCATAGGGACCCCCGGAGTGTCCCTACATTAACCCTTGCTGTAGGGGTCCCGATTGGGACCCCCACAGCATTTAAAAATGTAAACGTCCTACTTATGGTCCTTAAAGGGCTGGCGGCACACAAATAGTTAATCCAAAGCCTCAGTGGCACTGTGAGTACCCCTGCGACACCTAACATTAACCCCTCCTAAGCTGCAGAATCCCCATCGGTACCCGAGCAGCATTTAAAATTTAAAAATTCACGCCATGAGCCTCTAATTAACCCCATCCCTCATGGGGCTCTATACAAACTCCCATAATTGTTCCTTTTAGTCCCATAAGGGTCTATATAGACCCTTATGGGAAAATAATTCAACCTCACATTAACACTATAAATGCCATGAGGGTCCTCCAGGACCCTCATGACACTAGGTTTAAGCACTACCCTTCACTACACTATTATCCACCCCAATAAACTGATAAATCTAAATTAACCCCTCTCTAACTAATTAACCCCCCTCTAAGTAATTAACTTCCCCTCTAAATAATTAACCCCCTCTAAGTAATTAACCCCCACTAACTAATTATCTAATTAACCCTCTCTAATTAACCCCTCCTCTAACTAATTAACCCCCTCTGAATAATTAACCCCCATCTAACCAATTAACCATATTTAACCCTCACCCTACCTAATTATCCCTATCACTAACCACTTAACCCTATCTAGGCCCAGTTATCCCTATCTAGTCCTATTTAACCATAACTGTACCTATTTAACCCTAACTGGACCTATTTAACCCTAACTGTACCCAATAAACCCTAACTCTACCCAATAAACCCTAACTGGACCTATTTAAAACTAACTGGAGCTTTTTAACCCTAACTGCACTAAATAAACCCTAACTATAGCCAATAAACCCTAACTGGCCCTATTTAACCGTAACTGTACCTATTTAAACCAAACTGGATCTAGTTAACCCAAACTGTACCCAGTAAACCCCTATCCTATAACCCCCCTCTACCCTATAATATAACCCCCTACCCTATTAACCCCTACACTACCATATTAACCCCTACACTGCCTACTTAACTCCTACTCTACCCTATTAACTCCTACTCTACCATATTAACCCCTACACTACTTACATAACCACCTAATAAAATCCATAACACCGCACTAAGTATAAAAAAAACATCACAGAAAATAAACAAACACTACAGAAAATAAAAAAATCAAATTACAACCTGTCAAAAGGAAAGGGTTAATAGTCTACTCACATGGCCAAAATGACCTTCTAGCAGCGTCCAACGATGCCCCTGTCTTCAGTCCTCTGGCCTAGGCACGGCCCATTCAAAAAGAATCTAGATGTTCCATAAAAAAAAAAAAAAAAACTAGTAATGGAGCTCCTCCCCTGAGGAGCTCCCTGCTGCAAATGGAGGTTCCTGCACTCTGATATAAAAAAATCCAAATGTTGCCTTCTCATTGGCTGAAATCTCTGTCAATCAGATTTCAGCCAATCAGAATGGAATAGAAATGTATCCCATTGTGATTGTCTGAAATAATTTGTGCCTTCTGATTGGCTGCTTACAATAATATTTCAGCCAATCAGAAGGTGTTGATGCTTGGAGACAAACTGAATGGGATACACCCCACATGGATGTATCCCATTCATATTGGGTAAAAGCATTTGCGCCTTCTGATTGGCTGATATAACCGCCAATCATATTTCAGCCAATCAGAAGGCGATACTGCTCTCAGCCAATCAGCAGGCAATATTGCTTTCAGTTAAATAATATAGAGAGAAGAGTACACATTTGAATCTAGTGGTGTCACAAACCTAAGTAAGGCTTTAATATCTGAGCATGGCATGAGATTGATCAATCACTCCAGATAAAAAATGATTTAAAAAAATATATATACTTTATTAAGTCAATTTAAAAATCGTTTGTTAAGCAACAATATAAAAACAAAGAGAGTGTGTTCCTGATGGCACAATTAGTAATTCAGATGTCCTGTTTGTGCAAATATGATCTAGTGATTAAACAAGCAACAGAGCACTTGGATGGAGAATCTAAATTTTAGGCTGTACCATTACACAAGGAAATTAAAATATCAGTAGATATTGTACATTAATATATAATGAGGTAAGTTAAAGAGCCATTAGAAAATGTATCATAAGTAAATAACATTATCATTTCAAATGTGCCTTGTACAGTATATAAGTACATCAATAGCGCTACAAAAACTAGATCACAATGTTCTCATATATTTTAAATTGATTTATTACCCACCGTTTGTCCCGTAATTACCTATCCAATATAATAACACTGCTCTGACTATCTAAGACTGATCCCACCAGGAATTCACTTACCCCCGTGTCCGGGAACTATGTGGTCTGCACAGGAAAGCTCTATATCAGTGCACAAGCTAGATGGTGATATTGCTGTCCACACGCCATGCTGCAGATGACGTCATCATCAGGAGACACACTTGTATCCAATGCACAAGTTTCGCGTGTGCTTCTCCAGGGATAGTGAGTGCTAGCTCTTTATTGAGGTAAGTTGATTGCTAACAGGTGTGCCCAATTGGTTTTTCTAATTGCAAGATATTTGCAAGTAACAACCTGAGAGTGAAAGCAAAAGGAGTCAAGTTCAAATTCAAGATTGCAATACTAATTATATGATAGAGAAATTTAAATTATATTCAAGTAGAAAGGTACACGATAATATAATTAATTGTATTAAAAGGTCATACAGAGTCAAATGCTTTCCTTTTTATAGACACTATCTCATGAAGCAACACTTAATATTGTGACATGGAGTCCGAATAAGTACCAGCGAAATTTCTTAGTAGTTAGATATATGTAAATAAATCAATCATAACTGACTGATGTAATACTGAATACCTATAACAAGTACATAAAGGCCACCTCAGTTGGTGTAATAAATCATAGTTCAATATAGTGTGAATTATGATGTCCCAAACAATGCATGCATGGAGTCTATAATACTTAAAATTACTTAGATGCTGAAAGTAAGTCCTCTAAAAGTATAAATGCAGTGTAGAGCAAATAGAAGTCAAACTGCATAGATGGATATAAGTGGTGGATACTATGATATTTGTGTGTGGCTTCAATTGTGCATACATGGAATATAGCTGTAAATAATGGTCATAGTGTAAACCTTATGTACACTAAGTTACAAGCGTATATCACATTAGGTAATCAAATATATATATATATATATATATATATATATATATATATATATATATATATATATATATATATATATATATAATGACTTGCAAAAGTATTCACCCCCTTGACTTTTTACCTATTTTGTTACATTACAGCCTTAAGTTCAGTGTTTTGTTAATTTGAATTTAATGTGATGGATCAGAACACAATAGTCTAAGTCTTTGAAGTGAAATGAGAAAAATATATACATAAAACTATTTTTTAGAAATAGAAAACAGAAAATTGGCATGTGCGTATCTATTCACCCCCTTTGTTATGAAGCCCATAAAAAGCTTTGGTGCAACCAATTACCTTCAGAAGTCACATAATTAGCTAAATGATGTCCACCTGTGTGCAATCTAAGTGTCACATGATCTGTCATTACATATACATACCTTTTTTGAAAGGCCCCCGAAGCTGCAAAACCTAAGCAAGAGGCACCACTAACCAAACACTGCCATGAAGACCAAGGAACTCTCCAAAAAAGTAAGGGACAATGTTGTTGAGAAGTACAAGTCAGGGTTAGGTTTTAAAAAAATATCAAAATATTTGATGATCCCCAGGAGCACCGTCAAATCTATCATAACCGAATGGAAAGAACATGGCACAACAGCAAACCTGCCAAGAGATGACCGCTTAGCAAAACTCACGGACCGAGCAAGGAGGGCATTAATCAGAGAGGCACCACCCTGGAGGAGCTGCAGAGTTCCACAGCAGAGACTGGAGTATCTGTACATAGGACGTGTGACAGATTCACTGTCACTCTCAGGATCCGTGCCTGGTTTTTCAATAAAATGGAGGATGCAGGAGCTCTTTAAATATTTAACCACACTTTACTGGTTGTTTTTACAGCATACAACATAAAACTGAAGGCAGAAACAAAACTCTAGCTTCTCATTGAAGCCCTGCATAACTGAACTATAGTTTCCCTTACTGTCTTATGTAGGCGTGCAAACATACAGTCCATACAACGGTAGCAGAGGTGTCTTTTCCTCTCACCTCTCTTAGGCACTGTATCTCCGGCCTCTCTTTCCAAAGCACATCCCTCCTTCGGTCATCACCTTGAGGGACTTTCTGTTCCTCTTATCTGCGTACTTTCTCTTCAAAGCTTCTGGCTTTGTTCCATTAGCTTTCAGTGCGGCCTCTGACTTCGGCCCTGCACACTTCAACACTCCAGCACTGTCAAAGAGCTTTCCACCTGGAGACAGCAACCGCTGGTCCTGATTGCAGCCACAGACAAGCTTTTTAAGGATCTTCTTAACCCTTTCACTCCTGGGGAGAATTCTTGAAGGGCTCTCTACTGCCCTCTGGTGACACACCATCACAGACGACAATAACACATTTACTCCATAGAGTTGGGCTTTATGGCCAGAAGAATTATTTTCAGCAAAAAACAAAATGGCACTTTTTGAGTTTGCGAAAAAGGCATGTGGGAGACTGCCAAAATGTATAGAGGAAGGTACTCTGATCTGATGAGACTAAAATGTAACTTTTCAGCCATCAAAGAAAACATATTACATCTCCCAAAGAACACCATCACCACATTGAAACATGGTGGTGTCTGCATCATGCTGTGGGGATGTTTTTTAGCAGCCGGTTCTGGGAAACTGGTCAGAGTTGAGGGAAAGATGGATGGTGCTAAATACAGGAATATTCTTGAGCAAAACCTTTACCACTCTGTGTGTGATTTGAGGCTAGGACAGAGGTTCACCTACCAGCAGGAAAATTACCCCAAACACACTGCTAAAGCAACACTTTAGTGGTTTAAAGGAAAACATGTAAATGTGTTGGAATGTCCTAGTCAAAGCCCAGATCTCAATCCAATAGAAAATCTATGGTCAGATTGCTGTTCCCAAGCGCAAGCCATCAAACTTGAAGGAGCTAGAGCAGTTTTGCAAGGATAAATGGGCAAAAGTCCTAGTGGTAAGATGTGGCAAGCTCATAGAGACTTATCCAAAGCAACTTGGAGCTGTGATTGCTGAAAAGGTGGCTCTACAAACTTTTGACTTTAGGGGGGTGAATAGCTATGCGCATTGACTTTTTCGGTTATTTTGTCCTATTTGTTGTTTGCTTCACAATAAAAACAAAACATCTTCAAAGTTTTGGGCATGTTCTGTAAATTAAATGATCCATGTTAATTCCAGTTTGTGAGGCAACAAAATACGACAAATGCCACGGGGAGTGAATACTTTTGCAAGGCACTGTATATGTTTATTATGATCCCTCACTATTTATAGAAGGTCACAAATATACATAGGATACCTAGAAGGATAGGAAATTATTTAGATAACATAAGTGCTTAGTATAAGTGTCCTAAATCCATCTGGTAGCAAAACATAATACCTCATAGTGTATAGAATGAGAAAAAACAATCTCTAAAAATAGATACAATAATATGGTGAAGGACATAGGGTAAAAATATATGATATTATTTCCTCACAAGAAGACACGAAAATTATTGTTCTCATTTAGACCGTAAGGTGTCACTGTGTGCAAAATAGCGATTCACTTGCTTTCAGCTCTGAGATGTTCAAGCTCCAAGGTACCTTTCCTAATCCCCAGGTTAATTTTTTGCAAAATCCAGCATGATAGGAGTGGTTTGGACTGATGTACCTCAAGATAGTGACATGCAACTGAAGTCAGGGTTTTACCCTACTGAAGGTCTGTTTCACTATTACGTATGTTTCCTCTGTGCTCACCTAATCTCTAACGTAATTCTCTGCTCGTTGTACTAACGTACCTAATAAAGCACAGGCATTCCAGGCAGTACACTACACCTTTGGTCCCACAATTGTAGAATCCTCTTAGACATATTGTTTTACCAGTCTTATCTTTCACAGAAGTTCTTTTGACCATGTCCAGGCAGAACTTGCAGTGGCCACATTTCATGTTTCCATCTGGAAGAGTTTTGGTCATTTCTTTTTTTCTACAGAAGTGACTTTGAGTCAGGTGATCTTTAATATTTTGCGATCTTCTCCAACCTGTGAGAATTTTATCTCCTATAATTGAATTCAATTCGTCATCTGTCCTCATGATGTTACTGTGTTTGTTCAGAATTGTTTTAATTCTTCGCCAATCCTCACTGAAAGTTGAGATGAATCTGATGGTTTCATTTCCACCTACTTTTGATTTTGGTGATAGTGGCTCTTCTCTGGAGGTATATAGTGCTCGTTGATAAGCTTTCTTGATAGAATTGTTACCTATCCTCTCGCTTTGAGTCTTCTACTTAATTATACAGATCTTTCTTTGAAGATATACAGTGTTGAACAGTTCCTACGAATCCTCAGAAATTCCCCAGTTGGTATTGCCTTGAGTGTTGTAGGGAAGTGTGAGCTAGTTTAGTGCAGGGTGCTGTTAGTCGCCATTGGTTTATGGTATAAATCAGTAACAATTTTGCCTGTATCATCTTTACTAATAGTGATGTCCAAAAAGTCAACATGGTGCATATCAAATGTATGTGTCAACCTAAGGTTGAGATCATTATTAATCAGTTTGCCTATGAATTCTTCAAAGTATTCCCTTGTTCCAGCCCATAGGATAAGAATATCGTCAATATATCTCATCCAGCTGATGACATGTTCTGTGAATGTCACATTGTCTTAAAAAAAAACATTGTACTGTAGCCATCTGAAATGTATATCACTGAAGCCCTCAGACAACTTAATGACACATAATGTTATAAACGTCTCCTAGGTGATCCCACGGCTGATTTTGTGGCGAAGTATGACAAAATGATTATTGAAGCGAAAGAAGCTACAATCATTGATACCAATGACTTTGCATTTCTTATCTCCAATAAACAAAGAACAGCTACTTTATACACGCTGCCCAAAGTTCATAAAAATTCACATGTACCTCCAGGAAGACCAATTATTTCAGAGAATGGCAGCCTAGGAGAATGTGCAAGCAGATTTTTGGATAACAAACTACGTCCATTTGTATTGAGTCTCGCATCATATGTACGCAACACTATGGATGTGTTGACCGCCTAGATGATGTTACATTGGACAGAAATACCATACTGGTGACATGCAATGTTGAGAGTCTTTATACCTCAATAAATCATAAGGCAGGCTGTGATGCCGTTCGTTATTTTCTATAGAACACCTCAATCAATGAGTTAATCATGAAATTGCTGAACTTTGTGTTAACCCATAATTACTTTGTGTTCAATGAAAGGTTCTATTTACAGAAACATGGCACTGCCATGGGCTTGGCCTGTGCACCCACTGACGCCAACATTTATCTGGGCTGGTGGGAAAGAGAGATGTTTTTTTCCAAAGACAATGTGACATTCACAGAACATGTCATCAGCTGGATGAGATATATTGACGATATTCTTATCCTATCGGACGGATGAAGGGAATGCCTTGAAGAATTCATAGGCAAATTGAATAATAATGATCTCAATCTTAGGTTGACACATACATGTGACATGTAGCATGTTGACTTCTTAGACATAATTATTAGTAAATATGATACATGCAAAATTGGTACTGATTTATACTGTTAACCAACCGCGACTAACAGCACCCTGCACCAAACTAGCTCACAATTCCCTCCAACACTCAAAGCAATACCAACTAGGGAATTCCTGAGGATTTGCAGGAACTGTTCAACACTGGATATCTTCAAAGAAAGATCTGTAGAATTACGTAGAAGACTCAAAGCGAGAGGATATAGTAACAATTCTATCAAGAAAGCTTATCAACGAGCACTATATACCTCCAGAGAAGAGCTACTATCACCAAAATCAAAAGTAGGTGGCAATGAAACCATCAGATTAATTTCAACTTTCAGTGAGGATTGGCGAAGAATTGATACAATTCTCAACAAACACAATAGCATCTTGAGGACAGATGCCCAATTGAATTCAATTAGAGGATATAAAATTCTCACAGGTTGGAGAAGATCGCGCAATATTAAAAATCACCTGACTCAAAGCCACTTCTGTAGAGAAAAAAAATGACCAAAACTCTTCCAGATAGAACCATGAAATGTAGCCACTTCAAGTTCTGCCTGTTCATGTTCAAAAGAACTTCTGTGGAAGATAGGACTGGTAAAACAATACGTTTAAGAGGATTCTACAATTGTGGAACCAGAGGTGTTGTGTACTACCTGGAATGCCCATGCCTTATCAGGTACATTAGTGTAACAAGAAGAATTACGTAAGAGATTAGGAGAACGCCTAGGAAATATATGTAATAGTGAAACAGACCTTCAGAAGGGAAAAATCCTGACTTCAGTTGCACACCACTATCTTGAGGTACATAAGTCCAAACCGCTGGATTTTGCAAAAAATAAATCTGGGGATTAGGAAAGGTACCTTGAAGCTTGAACTTCTCAGAGCTGAAAGCAAGTGGATCGCTATTTTGAACACAGTGACACCTTACGGTCTAAATGAGAACAATAATTTAGTGTCTTCTTGTGAGGCACTATTATCATAGATTTTTACCCTATGCCCTTGACCATATCATTGTATATATTTTTAAAGAAAATAATTGTTTCTCATTCTATACACTATGCGGTATTATGTTTTGCTACACTGACTAGTCCCTAAGAATTTAATCACCAGATGGATTAATGATACTTATACTAAGCACTTATGTCATCTAAATAATTTTCTATCCTTCTAGGTATCCTATGTATATTTGTGACCCTCATAAATACTGAGGGATCATAATATACATATATATATATATACAGCATATATATATATATATATATATATATATATATTTGATTTACTAATGTGATATACACTTGTAGCTTAGTGTACATAAGGTTTACACTATGACCATTATTTACAGCTATATTCCATGTATGCACAATTTAAGCCACACCCAAATCTCATAGTATCCATCACTAATATCCATCTATGCAGTTTGACTTCTAATTGCTCTACGCTGCATTTATACTTTTAGAGGACTTACATTCAGCATCTAAGTAATTTTAAGTATTATAGACTCCAAGCATGCGTTGTTTGGAACATCATAATTCACACTATATTGAACTATGATTAATTACACCAACTAAGGGTGGCCTTTATGTACTTGTTGTTGGTATTCAGTATTACATCAGTAGGTTATGATTGATTGATTTACATATATATAACTACTAGGAATTTTGGCTGGTACTTATTCTATCACCATGTCACAATATTAAGTGTTGCTTCATGAGATGACGTCTGTTAAAAGGAAAGCATTTGACTCTAAAGGACCTATTAATACAATTAGTTATGTTATAGCGTACCTTTCTACTTGAATATAATTCAAATCATATTCTTAGTATTGCAATCTTGAATTGAACTTGACTCCTTTTGCTTTCACTCTCAGGTTGTTACTTGCAAAGATGCTGCAATTAGGAAAATCAATTGGGCACACCTTTTAGCAATCAACTTACTTCAATAAAGAGCTAGCGTGTCTCCTCCTACTCACTATCCCTGGAGAAGCACATGCAAAACTTACGCATAAGATAGAAGGGTGTCTCCTGATGATGACGTAATCTGCTGCATGGCGTGTGGACAGCAATATCACCATCCAGCTTGTGGACTGATATAGTGCTTTCCTGTGCAGACTACATAGGTCCTTGAGGCAGGGGTAAGTGGATCCATGGGGGGATCAGTATTCAGCAATTCGGGTTTTTGATATCGGAGCATATGCGGGAATCTCCATTTGCGGCAAGGAGCTCCTGAGGGTAGGAGCTCCATTACTAGTTGTTTTTTGTTTTTTTTAGAACGTCAGGATTTTTTTTGATGGGCCATGCCTGAGCCGGAGGACTGACGACCAGGACGTTGCTGGACACCGCTAGAGGGGCAGTTAGGGATTATTGGGCACAGTTAGGGTCAAATAGGTCAAGTTAGGTTTAAATAGATAAGGTTAGAGTTAAATAGGTGCAGTTAGGATTTATTGGGTCCAGTTAGGTTTAAATAGGTCCAGTTAATGATAAATTGGCACGGTTAGGGTTAAATAGGTACCGTTAGGGGTTATTGGGTACAGTTGGGGTTAAATAGATCCAGCTAGAGTTAAATAGGTCCAGTTAGGGTTAAATAGGTACAGTTAGGGTTAATTAGGTACAGTTAGGTGTAATTAGGTCCAGTTAGGGTTTATTGGGTACAGTTAAGTTTTATTGGGAAAAGTTAGGGGTATTTAGGTACAGTTAGGGGTAATAAGGTACAGTAAGGGTTTATTGGGCAAAGTTAGTCTTAAATAGGACTAGATAGGGATAACTTTGTCTATATAGGGTTAAGTGGTTAGTGATAGGGTTAGTTAGGTATGCTTAAGGTTAAATAGGGTTAATTAGTTAGAGGGGGGTTAATTACTTAGAGGGGGTTAATTACTTGGGGGGATTAATTACTTAGAGTGGGGGTTAATTAGTTAGAGAGTGGTTAATTTAGATGTATTCATTTATTGAGGTGGCTGATAGTGTAGCGTAGGGTAGTGCTTAGACTTAGTGTCATGAGGGTCCTGGAGGCCCCTATGGCACTTATAGTGATAATGTGAGGTTTAATTATTTTCCCATAAGGGTCTATATAGACCCTTTTGGCACAGATGGGGTTAATTAGGGTTCATGGGGTCTGTATAGAGTCCCATGAGTGATGGGTTTAATTAGTGGCTCATGGGGGTCTGTATAGAGAGTGATGAGGTTAATTAGAATTGTAGCGCAGGTCCTTTAAGGACCTTTAAGGACCTGCGGTGGGAAATCGTAAATTCTAAATGATGCCGGGGTCTCAATCGGGACCTTCACAGCAAGGGTTAATGTGGGGACCCTCCAGGGGTCCGGATGGGGACGCAAAGGCATAAGGGAGGTTAATGTTAGGTGCCACGGGGGTACTTACAGTACCCCTGCGGCATGGTGTTAACTATTTGTGTGCCATGGGCCCTTTAAGGACCTGCGTCGGGAATTTTACATTTTTAAATGCTGGGGGATCCCCCGCAGCAAGGTTTAATGTGGGGACCCTCTCCGGCGGTCCCGATGGGTAACCCACAGCATAGGAGGGGTTAATGTAAACCCCGGCGGTATGGGGTTAACAATTTGTGTGCTGCCGGCCCGTTAAGGACCCACAGCAGGAATTTTTAATTTTTAATTGCTGCGGGGGGCCCGATCGGGCCTCCAGCATCATGGGCTTAATGTGGCGACCCTGAGGGGGTCCCGATTGGGAGCCCTGCATCATGGGGGTTTACTTTAGGAGTAGGGGGTGTTAGGAGCAGTGGAGACATTTAGGGGGAGGATACGTAAGGGCTTTTCAAGCTCTTGAGAGACCTCCTTGGTACCATTAACTTGGGCTTGGATTTTTGCCATTTGCAGGCTTAAGGGAGTGGTTAGTGTTTCATTCAGGTGGTGGATTAAAATGCTTCTTCTTTTCTTGCTGTTATAGTCCAGTAATATTGTGGTATTCTCCTTGCTGTGGAAATATTATCCTAGTCTCAGCCTCCTGAAGAATTATTCCATGTCTGATTACAGTTGTTTTTATCCAGTTTTATGTTTGGACAGAAAGATAAGCATTTAGAGAGAACAGAAGTCTGTGACAATTCTTGTCAGTAGAAGTTTGGCCAATGAACAACTGAGCTGAAAAAATGGAATAAAACCTTGCAACAGAACTCCCTGTAAAACATGACACAGCCACGTATAAAAACAAGACATATAACATCAGAGGGCTCTACTCATGTGCATCCATTAAAGTGGTATACTTAATAAAATGTAGTATGTGAAATAGACCGTTAAATTGAGTAAATCAGCCACAAATCTGCACCGAAGGAGGAATCTGCACCTATATTTTGTTAAAAAGAACAATTAACCCAGTTGAACACCATTTTACCCAGAAAGATCACTCCATACAAAAGCTAAAAATCAAAATACTCAAAGGGAACTTCAAAAACACACAGGAAAGAAAACATAAAATGAAATGAAGATGATAATATTCTTCAAAATTATAGATACAGAACTTAACATGGGGATTGGATTTTCTGACATGCTATCAAAATGTATTTTGATTCTGTCTCATTCTTTAACATGTTCTTCTATATATAACCTCTACCTAGGTACATCATAGTCCCTAGGAGTCTGTGTGGGGTAGTGTGAGCCATCAACAAACACTGCTTGACAAAGCTTGCTTGCAAACTCTCCCTAAGGACACCCATCATCCTTTATATTCCATAATGATCCATCTAATGGTGTTAAACAGAGACTAACAAAGCAACCATTCAGAGACAATGCACACCTGCTATTCTCTTCACTGGTTGGCCAATCAGAAATGGGCAAAACTATGAGTATACTCTACTCTGATTGGCTGTTAATTCTTCTCTGATTTATTATTAATAATCCATCAGATGGTGAGAAAGTCAAGTCCTTCACACTATTGGCATGTTGTTGACATTTGAATGCTAATATTAGACAGAGAACTTAGTTGCGCTTCTTGTGCTTCCATCATGGGAAGGCTGACTACTAAGGATTTTGTCTGTGGGTGTTTGTGATCCATACTTGCTGTATGGATTACAGTCTAATCAGTGTTACATTGTAGATATATAAGATACTGATATCGAGGACAACCATCCTCTTTATGTAAACCACACTTGCTGTACACCTTATGTACTGAGATTAAAAAATGTGTACCTATGATGTATATAATACAGCAAATGTTATCCAGACACAACTGTTCTGAATACGAAGTCCATAATATATAATAGCACTATTTAAATTGTACATTAAATCAGATGAGGGAGACAAAAAACTTGTTTAAAGTGCTAATTTCTGTTTTTATCTTTACGATAGGTTCAAATTAGACTTGCTGTGGTCAAATATAAAATTGCATTTTTATCTCTCACAATTTCATTAGGCTCCTTAAAAACTCATAAAATCTTTGCTTGAAAATATTACTATAGGACTTTTTTTTGCTATATTTGGTTTACACTTTTAGTAAGCACAATCCACAAGAAATGTGGCTCCATAATTTTCAGTTTACCATAAATTGCATAAGTATATCTTTGTAGATTTTTTTTCTCCAAAAAAGCTTGCATTTAAATCTGTTTGGCACCCTTTATTTTGGAATTATTCATAGCAGTAATGGGTATATATGGCTGTCAAGTATTATATTTTATAGAATATAACTCTGTATACTGCAGCTGGATTTATAGTTAATTGGTGTAAAGAGATTGAAACACATCATAAAGCAAATTCTCTAGGTAGCACATGTAATTTTCTTTGCAGTTTATAACAAAGACACTGATACACTTTGTGGGTGTGATATAAAATACATAATACCAACTTTGCTAAATATATATAAGAAGAAAATAAATAAGAAGGCAATTGTAGAAATCATCCTGCTATTTTCTAAAAAATGCTGTAATTCAGTTTTACATAATCATAAAACAGTGGTATTTCTCAAATAAAGAACCATTTTATGAAAATGATACTTTTATGTTCTAAAATTACTAAATGGATTAAAATACCTTTGTGAAAAATATAAAATCAAGGATAAATCTTTGTTGGTGGCTATTTTGTTCAGAAAAATGTTGCATCAATGTACCAATGAGAACAGCACCATTTACTTGTACACATGTATTTTCTGTGATAGACTTAATATGTTAAGCCTAATATACCAAAAAAACATTTTACAGGGCCAACATAAGCAATTTTCATGTTAAACCTATTTTTAGTTTACTATTAATTGACAATTAAAATACATGTGCAGACAGTAGCAAATCAATAACTTTGATTAGGCTGTTTTGGTAAGGCTTGAATAATTCTATCTCAGATAAAATCTTTCATTTCATATCAGTGGTGCTTAGGATAATGATAGAGATGGGTGAAGGGCTACAGCAGTGGTCATTAATGATGTAAACTGTGTTTTTAAATTATATTTTCTGGATAAACATTTGCTTTAATGCTGTTTCACATGTAATTTTAATATTAACTAATGGTGACCTAAAAAATAGGCTTATCATATGATAGCAATCCAGATATCACACGGCCAGCTGCAGCAAATAATTTTTATGAAGCGTCTGCTAGGTTTGCCAATATTGGGGTACTCTCTTGGATTTTAAACAGCCCCTAGCATTTGAACTTTGATAGGCATCTCCAGTTTGTCAACTACTCTGATCATGGAAGTGCTGTTTGTGAAGATTTGGGACTGCCCACCAAAATAACTTCTTCTACTCCTATCTATTATTTATCCATGATTCTGGAATGTGCTTTGGAAAGTTTTTGCACATTTATAAATCTAAATCCTATGGTTGCCTTTCTAAGACTGCAGTTACTAGCTATCTAGTAATGGGAATATCATGAGAAAACAGGATTCCACCGTGAAAACCCTGTTGCCTGGAAAGATTGAAGGCACAGTAGGGTGTGGCAGATATGGAGATGGATAGATGAGGTAATTGAGGCAAAGAACATAAGCTTGAGGGAGCTCAGAAGGGCGGTGGCTGACAGATGTGCCTGGTGTGCTGCAGTCCATAGAGTCATGGAGGGTTGGACATGATTGAACAACTGAACAACAGCAATGGGACATATGGATTGGAACAAAATTACTGCTGAATTATAGAAATTAGATTTGCAGATTGCTACATTGTGAATTTGCTTGTGAAAGCTAAGCATTATCAAGGGTTCCTGGAGCAAACCATGAAACAACATAATGTTATTTGTTTAATAAAACTTACTATGGTGCTATATAAAACAATGACCAATGATGCAGGTGTATGACCAATAGCATTTTCAAATTATTTCTATCCTCTTTAAATAACTACTTTTTTTTTTAAATGTTCAGGTAAGAGCACCATCCTACCTTCTTTTAAATAACATTTTTAATGTTTTTTTTTTCATCCTTATTTTTAAATATTGCAATTCAAATTCTCTTCTATGAACACATCAACTTTACGTTACTCAGGAAAGGAAATATTAAGCTCCCCATATTCAGTAAGGTTTCATCATGGGTGTAGGAGCCAAAGAAAACCTGGGGGGGATACCGCATATAGTATAAAAATACCACACAACTGCTTCTAAGCACATAAACATACACATTGGAAATCTGGGGGGATTTGTTACCCTTGACTGCTCCTGTTAAAGCAAGATTACTTTCATTGCTGGGACAAGCGCACCCCGGGGTAAAACCTTTTATCACCTTCCTCATGCACTCTCCTCTTGGCTCAGATATCTGAGAGACACAAATGATACACTACATACAAGGGGTTGGTATCAAATGATCTCAATTTATTGAATATTCAGGGTAGCTTATAAAGGTACCCATGCCCATACCTTGCATTAACAGAGGTAAATGCTGAGTCATCTTTATGCAGGTTCAAGAAATACAGGTCATGACAGGTTTAGGTATGTGTACATAGATACCTGTTTTAGATTACATGAGTTATAACTAGAAATACAAGTCCTCCAGAAACTATTTATGGAGTATCAAAGGATCTTGTTGATAAAACAAGGGGAATGGCTCTAGGCATCATTGTAATCAGAATTGTAGAAGGTACAAAAGGACAAATTAAATATTAGTAGGATCACGAGGCCAAATAAAATATTAATAGGGATTAACATTTTTATTATACCTCAACAATCCCTTCTTTTGTTCTGAAAGAACAACAATACAAAAAATGGTGTTTAGCAGAAATGTTGAAACTTATGGAGATGCAGGTGATTCTGTTCTAGATGGGTCACAGACATAAAATTGGTTCAGCATTATTTGGAAGCATAGCAATATACAGGCTCAGCTGTGGGGGGTTTTAAACATCGTTTTAGAATAAATGAGACAGTACATTGCAAAAGGGAAATAATAACAAAGAAGGCAAATAGAACACTAAAAGCAAGGATTAAACCAAAGACTATCTTATGACCCAGAGAACCTATTCAGGATCCAATCCGGATCAAAATCTTCGAATAAACTAGATGATTGTTTGCTGAACTTCAGCTAACTTGTGTAATGCAGCATCTACTACAGGGCTATTATCAATGATGGCAACACAACACTTAGACCCAACAACAGCACATGTACCCCCTTTAGAAGCTAACAAATAATCTAGGGCCATACGGTTCTGTAATACTACCATTCTGACTTGTTCCATCTCCATCTTGAGAGCACTAATAGCCTGTTGGGTATAGTTAAAGGCAGCATCCACCGCTTCAATGGTTCTTTTAAGTTGTTTAAACAATCTGGCCACACCTAATGGGGCAACAATACTGAGGATAATTTTGGCAGCTGGAGGGTCCAGCAAACCTTCTGTAGAGAACCCATCACGTTTCATACGTATGTGGCCAAAGGGCAATGAATCATAGCGGGCCATAGATGGAAGTAACATACCTAGAAAACATGGGCCTATATGGTCACATGGAATAATTTCCATGGCCCATTGTCCACAAAGCCAATACATGCCTATTGGTAGATGTAGAATAGGGGGGCATCTGGGAGGACCAGAAAAAGAGACATATGTAGTACTCCTAATATAAGTTTTATTTGGACAACGACCCATCCCTTAAGTATTAACGCCAATGCCAGTGGCTTTTCGTAAAGCATCCAGTGTGGCATTGAACCATCGATATGCAATAGATAGAACAGAGGAAAAATCAGGCTTACAATACTGGGTCTGTGTAAAATTGTCTACAGCAGGAGGAAATAGCAAGCTATCCCATAGAATAGTGGTACCCAACTCGTTAAATATTATAGAAATACGGTCCTTAGTCCATTCCTTTGGGATAGAGTTACCTTGAGCATTGATAAAAGTTATGAAACCATGGGTAACCTTTTGAGTTAGGCTGATAAACCTAGTTTTGGGGGGTTTAATAAAGGGTTCCTGGGTCCAGTTAAGAATAGCAGAATGTTTCACTAAGTCAGCAATACCAGACAAGTTAAAGGGGACCAGTGTCATAGGGAACCCTGTATTCACGCTATGAGGTGTGTTTGCACATATCCAACAATTCTGATTGGATGAATTGATCAGTTGTGTTGATTGATAAGTTTGGTTACAGGCTCTGAGGAATGAGTTGTCATAAGGTGGAGCATGCAAAAAGTTCTGAATAACAAATGGTAAAAACATGAAAATATAGGAGAGCTGTTAGGATGGAGTCTCTGCTGTAGGGGCCCATTTCAGACGACTGGCGTGGGGATCTCTTCAGTGAGGACGGCGATTCTGGTCACAGCGATGACAGTTGTTGGAGGTCCGTAAGGTGTATCCAGTGGTTTGTTCTGTATGATCCTTTTCACCAACACTTGATCTCCTGGCCTGAAAGGGTGCGTTGGTTCACCTGATGGAAGTGGAAGAGAGAGAGCTACATTACCGTAGATGTTATTCAATATTTTGATCAATTGCTGTACATATTCTTCCTTAATTATATCTATTGAGACCTTCCCCTGGGGGCTGGACTTACCACCACAGCTGGGTACAGGGAAAGGTCTTCCCATTAAAACCTCAAAGGGAGAGAGACCAGTAGTAGCATTGGGGGTCATATGAATTTCTGCTAAAATTGCTGGTAAATATCGTGGCCAATTTTTGAAAGTGCCATTAGTTCCCTCCCTTAGCTTATCCTTAATGGTTCTATTTGTCCTTTCTACATGTCCAGAGGACTGAGGATGGTAGGGAATATGGAATTTCCAGTCAACACATAGTAATCTGGCAATTTCCTGAGTTACTTTGGAGATAAAAGGTGTTCCGTTATCACTATTAATTTGTAGTGGACAACCAAATCGTGGTATAATCTCTGTACATAGGATCTTTGCGACAACCTTTGAATTTTCCTTGCTGTTGGAAAAGCTTCTACCCATTTAGAAAATTGATCACAGATTACAAGGAGATACCTAAAATGGCCACTAATTGGCATATGAGTAAAATCAATTTGTAGCTGTTGCATAGGACCTTCAGGGGGTGGTAGGTGCTCATGCTGAACTTGTAACCCTGTATTTGGATTGTTTTGAGCACATACTAAGCAACGTGATAATTGCTTTTGTACTAATGTAGAAGAATCTTTTATCACAAATTTCTTGCTCATGTTATTGAGTGTGTTTCTTTTACTCAAGTGGCCAATACCATGAAAATGGGCAATAAAAATAGGGGCACTGGATTGTGGAATACCAACTCATCCCTCCTTATCTCACCAGAGACCATTAGGATCGAGGGTCAGATGCTGCTGAGAGATCGGCCTCTGTTGCGTACCGTTGGAGGGAGATGAGTGGAAAAACAGGGATAGAAGGAACATGGAGAAGAGCAAACTGAGAGTAAAAAGTGGATAGGTAAAGAGGATGAAGAGGAGCATTTAAAGCAGCATTCTTAACAGCTGAGTCAGCAAGAGTATTTCCCTGAGATACTAAGGAAGAGTCAGAAGAATGTCCTTTACATTTAACCAAAGCAATAGTGGATGGTAGCTGAATAGCGTCTAGCAGCTGGGAAACAAGGTCAGAGTGAGAAATCCCTTTACCATCAGCAGAAACAAAACCTTGTAATTGCCAAATGCGGCCAAAATCATGGACAACCCCAAAAGCATATCTAGAGTCTGTGTAAATAGTAACAGGACGGTCCTTAAAAATGCAACAAGCTTCAATGAGAGCAACGAGTTCTGCAGCTTGGGCCAAAACAAAAGGCAAAGAATGAGCTGCAAGTACTGTATCAGGAAGTTGTACAACTGCAAAACCTGTGTGAAATTGGGCATCTGAGGGGTTGGAGCAAGAACCATCAACAAAAACAATGTCACCGTCAGGTAGTGGGGTAGGCTGAAGATCAGGTCGGAGAGATGTCTCAGTATATATGTTGTCTATACAATCATGTGCTTCAGGTGGGAGTACAGGATCTGATCCTGTAGCTAGTAGTTTCCATAGAAGGTAGGCTGGGCCATGGTGGTCTGGGGCATATTTGATAACAAGGTTGGAAGTTGCAGTGAGGATAGCTTCATATCCAGATCTCCGTTGAGCAGTCATGTGATGTGTGGTGGAATTTTGTAGGAGAGTGAGTACCTGGTGAGTGGTGTGAAGAATAAGTGCATGTGAGAGTACTAGAGGTTGGGATGATTCTACCATCATTGCCGCAGCAGCAACGGCCTGCAAGCAAGCAGGCATGCCTCGAACCACAAGGGGCAAAACTTTAGATAAAAAGGCCAAAGGCCTATAGCCAGAGCCATGTTCCTGTGCTAAGACTCCCGCCACCATGTCCCCATCCTCCTTAACATTACTGGAGGAGGACAGAGCCCGATGGGGGGGTCCAAGACTGCAAGGTGGCACGGACTGCAGCAGAATAGGCTGTGGGGGAATCACAAAAGCCTTGTGGGAGGCGTGTCCACATAAACTGATGGCCCCGGAAATTGAAGGCAAACAAAGGTTGAGTAATAGGGTCAACTGGAATACTAAAAAATGCGGAATTTAGGTCTAAACAAGTGAAATACATGGCATTTGCTGGTATGGCAGTGATAATAGAGTTAACATCTGGAACAATGGGAGCCAAAGGCTCAACCAAAATATTAATGGCCCTAAGGTCCTGTGTGAGGCGCCAGGTCTGCCGACCTGGTTTGGGGACAGGATTGATGGGAGTATTGTAAGGGGAGGTTGTAGGAACAATGACTCCCTTTTCCAATAACTCCTGAATAATGGGCAAAATACGTTCCTCCTTGTCCCTAGATAATGGGTACTGTTTAATAAAGACTGGATAAACACCTGGGCGGAGTTTGGCTATGTAAGGTGTACAGGAAACAAATCCTGGGTCAGTTGGAGAAGTAGACCACAGAGTGGAGGGTAAATGATGCAAAGAGGGTGGCAATTGGTTAAAAAGAGTAGATTGGGCAATAAAACAAGAATGATTGTCCAGGGGAATGCATTTAGTCAGTGTACACAGTCCATCACCTACCAGCCAAGTAAACATATTTTGTCTGTGATTAAGTAAATAAGCAGCAGTAGGAGTAAGCCACACACCTTGTATGATGTCAGGGGTACCATCTGAGAGTTGTTCAAAATCTAGCGGAAAGCATGGTTAAGGGTTACGCAGAGAAGTGACAGAGACAGTTCCAGTGAGAGAGGGAGAAATAGCCCTGCATAAGGTGTCAGTAGAGGAAGCAGTGAGGTAAATAGAAGGTGAGGTAGGTGCCTCCTCATAGGCTGACAAAAAATTGAAGCGAGGTTCGTTAGGAGGGCGTCAGTGGTAAGGTGAGTCACCTAGGATACCTCCTTTATTGTCCACTAAGAGGTTAATCTGTAATTTAGAAATTAAGTCCCTACCCAAGAGATTTACGGGACACTTAGGGAGGATCAAAAATTTATGAATGAAACATTCCATGCAGTTATCCTCTTTAGGTAGTATCTTGAAAGGTAAGGGAGGTGTAATGAGACATGGAATGGAGACCCCTCCAACACCAATTGAGGATTCGCCTGCGTCAAAAGTTTCCCCTTTATAAAAGTTAGCAGACATGGATGAGCGAGTTGCTCCAGTATCGACAAGAAAATCGTATACCTGCCCATTAATTGAAAGTGATAATAGTGGCAACTCATCCCATCGCCTAGATAACTGGGAAAGATAACAAACGATAGGGTCTATCCTCTGGCATCACTATGGGTGCTGGATGCCCGAGGAAGATTGATTGTTAGGGCGGTCTCCACCCCATGCAATTGGGAACTGAATTGACTGATTTGGGCTATTCTGTGCCCCTTGGACACAACGTGGAGACCTGCATTCCCTATGCCAGTGTCCTGTGTTACCACAATTAAAACATGTACCCTGCTGATTAGCTCTACCTCCTGAACTATGTCTATTGCCCTGGGGGTGTCTGTGCTCCCTGCGCTGACCATTCTGTGAATTATTATAGTGGTTTCTGTTATTATTAAAAGGATCCCTCTGTCGGCCCCTAATATTAGAGTACATAACAGTAGAGGGGGTCTTAATTTTCTGAGGTGCTAAAAAGACTCCACCAGCATCTTTAACTCTGACTGCCTCTATCCATTCTTGTGCACTTTTTTTATGCCAATCATCAATACATTGCCTTACAGTCTGTGACACGTCCGGTCTTAGATTGGCCATGGCATGTTGCACAAAAAGTGCTCCCATGTCCATGGTCAGTCCACATTCCTCCAACCAACATCTCTTAAACCTGACTAAAAAATCGGACACTTCTTCTCACTCCTTATGCTTACACACCAGTGCAGGAGACATCTTGCATTTGCCCATGCATAGCATTCAACATATTCTGTATTTCTTTCCACATTTCATCAACCTTTGTATGATCATTCCATGGGTTATCATTAGTCTCAGGGGGAGTATCATAACTTCCACATAAATACGTAATATTCTTCCAATTTACGTCAAAGCCTTTAGCACATCTGTCCAAATTTTTTTTATAGTCTGTTCCATTCAGACAAAGCCATTTAGTACATCATTTCAGATAAGCTACAGCAGCTGCAGGTTTTTTTTATAAGATTTGGGCAACCTTCAGCCAAGGCATTATACAACAGTACAGGAGGTTTATGAATTACCTGGGTGCCTACGGTCATAAAGGGCATTGCAAGGCTTGCTGTTGTACCTATATTTGCATTTTCAGATAATGCATTAGATGCTGTACCTGATAGAGAGGCTGCTGCAGCCCTCTGGTTTCTAGTTTGAACGGGAGAATGGAAGTCCTTCGTTACCATATGAGATAATGAGTCCTGAGACTCAGGTGTAGGGGTGTTGGCATATGGCCATGGTTTTACAGTGGTGGCAAGCTGTATCAGTTTATCATCAGTGTCACTTTTAATCATATTCAAGGCATTTGTTTTATATGGATTAGGTTTTATCAATTTTGGGTATAAATGTAGAGGTTTTGTATCTTCAAGTGGGGAGAATGGAATTAAAGGAGCAGATAAGTGGGAATACTTAAATGTGGGCACATTAGGGTAAGGAGGAGTTTCCTCTGCAATCTTTATCCAAACATTGGCACATTCTTTCATGTAAGAAAAATCCCACTTTGGATCATGACCACACCAAAACCATGTGGGATCATCTAGCAGCATTCCCTTTAATAGCCAAATGCTTAATGAACCTTGGAAAAGGGGCTGCATGTGTTCCTAAACTTTCAGTCCAGCCGGCCACATTATCTACAAAAGGGTCACAATAATAATCTCCTGCCACTCTGGCAACATATTCTTTGGGAGTTTCTCTCGGTTTATGACCTGGGAGTTTAGTTAATATTTCACCTTTTGCCCCATTTACCTTTAGCTTAGTTTTAAAGGGAATAATGGTCTTTGTAACTGTCCCCTTGGATACCCTTGGGCTCTCTCCTTTGGATTTAGAATTCCCCATATTTTACACAGTAAGCAGTATAAATGCAGATAAAACACTTAACGACAATTTATCTTGTGCAGAAAATGAAGAGAAAAAAAATAATTAAAAAAAATTAAATAATTTGATGTCATATATGAATTATTTCAGTTTGGGTTAAAAAAGTTTGGTTAGCATAAAAACCCTCCTTCTTTTCTGCTAATACAACACCTCAATAATATTTAAGACAAAACAAGAATTAAATCTAGATAAAATATCCAAAAATGGCCAACAGCATATGAACATAAAATTCATCCAGAGGTGATCAGGTTCTGGAGCAATATTATACATAAAACAATTTATCAACTGTCAGTCAAAAATGGATATCCTATTCATAGGATTTTTATATCAGTATAAAAATATACTCATAAGATCTTATAAGACATATTGTGACAAAACACATAACATAAAACATATAACCAGAAAATTGTGAGCTCACCAAAATAATATATATATATATATTTGCATAGTTCTTCACAAACTATTTATTAAAGACAGTCCTACCATATTTAGTATTTTGAACCTTAAAATATAATTGAACTGAAGGAGAAAAAAAAATTAGTTTCTCAAATCATCAGACATTTTTTTTTCCATGATTTCATAATACTAAATACATAAAACAAACAAAAAAATCATATATTATATTTTGATTCTAACCCAGCCTAATTGCCACAACAATAACACAATATTTACATTTTTTTTTTTTTTTTAACCAAGAGGAGAGAATTTTGGAAGGTGATAAACCACCAAAGGAAAGGACTCAAAGCTTTCACAGCAAAAAAAGGAAAGGACTCTAACCTTTCACAGCAAAATAGGAAAGAACTTTAACCTTTCACAGAAAAAGGAAAGGACTTTAACCTTTCACAGAAAAAAACAAAAAAAACGCTGTTCCAATTTAAAGGAAGGGCCTCTAACCCTTCACAGAAAAAAAAACTGTCCCAATTGATGATACCCCTGCAGAAAAGGTGAGCATAAAAGAAAAAAACAAAAAATAATGTTTTCTTTTTCTTTTTACTCACCAATTCTGGAGGGACATCCGGGCAAAGCCCCCATCTGTTAAAGCAAGATTACTTTCATTGCTGGGACAAGCGCACCCCGGGGTAAAACCTTTTATCACCTTCCTCATGCACTCTCCTCTTGGCTCAGATATCTGGGAGACACAAATGATACACTACACACAAGGGATTGGTATCAAAATGATCTCAATTTATTGAATATTCAGGGTAGCTTATAAAGGTACCTATGCCCATGCCTTGCATTAACAGAGGTAAATGCTGAGTCATCTTTATGCATGTTCAAGAAATACAGGTCATGACAGGTTTAGGTATGTGTACATAGATACCTGTTTTAGATTACATTAGTTATAACTAGAAATACAGGGAGTGCAGAATTATTAGGCAAGTTGTATTTTTGAGGATTAATTTTATTATTGAACAACAACCATGTTCTCAATGAACCCAACAAACTCATTAATATCAAAGCTGAATATTTTTGGAAGTAGTTTTTAGTTTGTTTTTAGTTTTAGCTATTTTAGGGGGACTATTACTGTGCATAATTATTAGGCAACTTAACAAAAAACAAATATATACCCATTTCAATTATTTATTTTTACCAGTGAAACCAATATAACATCTCAACATTCACAAATATACATTTCTGACATTCAAAAACAAAACAAAAACAAATCAGTGACCAATATAGCCACCTTTCTTTGCAAGGACACTCAAAAGCCTGCCATCCATGGATTCTGTCAGTGTTTTGATCTGTTCACCATCAACATTGCGTGCAGCAGCAACCACAGCCTCCCAGATACTGTTCAGAGAGGTGTACTGTTTTCCCTCCTTGTAAATCTCACATTTGATGATGGACCACAGGTTCTCAATGGAGTTCAGATCAGGTGAACAAGGAGGCCATGTCATTAGATTTTCTTCTTTTATACCCTTTCTTGCCAGCCACGCTGTGGAGTACTTGGACGCGTGTGATGGAGCATTGTCTTGCATGAAAATCATGTTTTTCTTGAAGGATGCAGACTTCTTCCTGTACCACTGCTTGAAGAAGGTGTCTTCCAGGAACTGGCAGTAGGACTGGGAGTTGAGCTTGACTCCATCCTCAACCCGAAAAGGCCCCACAAGCTCATCTTTGATGATACCAGCCCAAACCAGTACTCCACCTCCACCTTGCTGGCGTCTGAGTTGGACTGGAGCTCTCTGCCCTTTACCAATCCAGCCACGGGCCCATCCATCTGGCCCATCAAGACTCACTCTCATTTCATCAGTCCATAAAACCTTAGAAAAATCAGTCTTGAGATATTTCTTGGCCCAGTCTTGACGTTTCAGCTTGTGTGTCTTGTTCAGTGGTGGTCATCTTTCAGCCTTTCTTACCTTGAACATGTCTCTGAGTATTGCACACCTTGTGCTTTTGGGCACTCCAGTGATGTTGCAACTCTGAAATATGGCCAAACTGGTGGCAAGTGGCATCGTGGCAGCTGCACGCTTGACTTTTCTCAGTTCATGGGCAGTTATTTTGCGCCTTGGTTTTTCCACACGCTTCTTGCGACCCTGTTGACTATTTTGAATGAAACGCTTGATTGTTCGATGATCACACTTCAGAAGCTTTGCAATTTTAAGAGTGCTGCATCCCTTTGCAAGATATCTCACTATTTTTGACTTTTCTGAGCCTGTCAAGTCCTTCTTTTGACCCATTTTGCCAAAGGAAAGGAAGTTGCCTAATAATTATGCACACCTGATATAGGGTGTTGATGTCATTAGACCACACCCCTTCTCATTACAGAGATGCACATCACCTAATATGCCTAATTGGTAGTAGGCTTTCGAGCCTATACAGCTTGGAGTAAGACAACATGCATAAAGAGGATGATGTGGTCAAAATGCTCATTTGCCTAATAATTCTGCACTCCCTGTACAAGTCCTCCAGAAACTATTTATGGAGTATCAAAGGGTCTTGTTGATAAAACAAGGGGAATGGCTCTAGGCATCATTGTAATCAGAATTGTAGAAGGTACAAAAGATCCAATCAATTATTAGTAGGATCACGAGGCCAAATAAAATATTAATAGCGATTAATATTTTTATTATACCTCAACACCTCCAGTTCCTACATCCATGGGTTTCATATATTACCATTGATGCACCAAGCTGTATGACTGCTGTTTTCTGGTTGCTGCTTATTTTAATAAAAGGCAGGGTGAGGAAATTGTCCTTTAACTTCGTGGATATGTCTATATAGGGACCTTCTTCTTTCCACAACTCTTGTCACCTCTTCTCATTCTCGCCTTCAGGACTTTTCTCGTGCTGCCCCTATTCTCTGGAACTCCTTGCCTTGCTCCACCAGACTATCCTCCAACCTCAAATCATTCAAATCCTCTCTAAAAACACATCTCTTTAAAGAAGCGTATCACCTCTCACCCTAACACACTCTCAAATCTCTCTCCCTCCTTTTCCTCACACAATACCTTTTGGATGTAAGTCTGCGAGTTTCAATCCCACAATGTGTTTTAGGGAAAGCACCATGGACACTGGATTCCAAACTCAAAGACAGGGCCCTCCTTGTTTTACTATGTGTTAATTTGTATGTATCTTTGTCTTGAACTTATCTTATGTACAGCGCTACGGAATATGTTGGCGCATTATAAATAAACGATAATAATAATAATAATAATAATATCAGGGGTGGAGCTACCGCCAGTGTAGCTTGTACAATGCATTGAGGCCCTGCTTTGGGGGGCCCAGTGCTGTTCCTAGCCCAACCTGACATGGTCTGCTGAGGCCGCACCTCTGCCCCCCTGCGGCTCCAGTGGCCCCCTTGCCTCCCCAACCTGCATCCTTTGACTGTAAGTGCCATTGTGCATCCTGTGTGTGTAAAAGCCCAAGTGCAGCCTGTCTGTGTCTTTAAGAGCCAATCTGCATCTTGTGCCTGTAAGTGATCATGTGCCTCCTGTGTCTGTAAGAGCCAATCTGCAACCTGTGCCTGTAAGTGCCAATCTGCAGTCTGTGCCTGTAAGAGCCAATGTGCATTCTGTTCCTGTAAGAGCCAATCTTCAGCCTGTGCCTGTAAGAGTCAATGTGCATTATGTGCCTGTAAGAGCCAATGTGCCGCCTGTGCTTACAAGAACCAAAGGGCAGCCTGCACCTATAGGAACCAAAGTCCCAAGCAATAACCTCTTTCCTCCTTCCCCTCCTCTACATCACCAACCATCCCATTGGACCCTCAAGTCTTCTCAGTACTGTTAAAGTGAAGTTACATTCTATGTTATCTGATGTAATTATTGTTTTATATTTGTGCCTGATTAGTTTTAAGGTTTTGTATCCAAAAACAAGACTGTGACAACCTTGAGGTGAGGGGCCGCGTACACCCCAATATTCTCCTTTCTAGATCATGCCTTTTGTGTTCAGGCTCGCAGTGGCCAGCAGAACACCTTCTAGGAGAACTCAGGACATCACAGGTTGCAAACATGTTGGCATTCAACCTGTTTGGAACTCATCCTGCCATCCTGCCAAAGGACGAGAACAAAGGTACCACTGTATATATATATATATATATATATATATATATATATTTATATATATATATACTGTATATATATACAGTGCCTTGCAAAAGTATTCACCCCACTTGACTTTTTACCTATTTTGTTACTTTACAGCCTTAAGTTCAATGTTTTGTTAATCTAAATGTTATGCGATCGATCAGAACACAATAGTCTAAGTTGGTGAAATGAGATGAGAAAAATGTATACATAAAACTATTTTCTAGAAATAGAAAACAGAAAATTGGCATTTACGTATGTATTCACCCACTTTGTAAATAAAATGATGCAAATTCTCAAACAATCCGTTAATGCAAGGTTGTGAGGCAACAAAATACGAAAAATGCCAAGGGGGTGAATACTTTTGCAAGGCTCTATATATATATTTATATATATATATATATATATATATATATATATATTGTGAAAGGGCCAGCAACTTTTATCTTTGCTTTAATAAAGTGTTTCAAAACAAACAATAGCTTAACTTCAGCATAAAAGAAGCATCTACACAAACAGGCTTGCCTTTTTGCAGGAACACCCTGACTAGCCCTGAGCCCACTTCTCGGTCTGCAGGTAAAACAATACATTTTCACATAGAGGAGTGGTCCCCTTAAGTCCAGTCTCTCTCTTCCAGCTTCTCAGCTGCAATGGATCCTCTGCAGGACCTCTCCTCTTAGAGCAAACAGTCTCTCTAGTAAATCTTATTGCAGTCACACAGACTGATCCTTTTTAAGGGCAGCTTCCCGTGCTGCTTTGGCACCCACTCTGTAAGTCCCGACAGGTCCTGTTTAGGAGCTCTGTCTCTTTCTCCTCCCAGGTCACGCTGAAAAACTCAGTGTCTCTTGTTCTGATGCTGGCTGTACATGCCAGGCAATCCTTACTCACGTGTCAATGTCTCTCTGTATTTCATTCGGTATTAAAAGCATCTCCCTTATTGCCTTACTTCAGAGCTTATCCCAGCTCTAAGGATGCAACAGCAGCTGAGCTGTCTAAGGTTCTCTCTCCCAGCTTCTCCAAACAGACTGCAGCTCCACACACTGCTCTCAGCCCTTGGGCCAGAGCCTTACCAGCCGCCCATCCCATGTCTGCTTTCCAGGCTTTAAAGTGAAGCTTCAGCTGGGCCAATTACGAGTTCTCCAGGAGTTTAACTCCATCACTCCTGTCAAGAACTCTTTCTGTACCTGGCACCATCCTCTAGGGTGAAAACAGTCACACACCCTCCCCCTCAGCTCATGGATAGGGTCTTGAGCGGCTTGTGCCGAGAGGCCGGATACGCCGTACATGGCAATCACATGACGCAGAAGCCACTGCAGTTCCAGATTGAAACAACGCCACTTGTCAATCAGGAGCCTGTGTACTCCATGTAACTTTTCATCCCTCCAGACCTCTCCGTCCTCCCCAGTGCCAACTGAATCAAGGCATAATGCAGTGTCTGGAGGGCCACTTGTGGATCCTTCTCTTTACGGCCAGCGGTCAGATGCAGCAGATAGCCTTGGGAAAAATCCTTTACGCCCACACTCATCTCGTTACTTTGGCACCAAGTGGACTTTCTTATAGCCGCCGAAGCTACCACTCTTGTAGAGGCCTTATCCGCCATGTCTTTGTACCGCACTTTGGCAATTCTGCCTACTTCTCCGTGCCATTTATTGCCTTTGCCAAAACATCGCGGGTAGGGAACTGGCCTGCCAGTCTCTCTGAGTGCCCTCCCCCAAGCACCCTTGACAAGCACTCATCGTACTTCCATAGGAGAATGTGTTTCTTCATATGGCCCCTTCCCTGGGGTAAATATCAGACAATATAGGTGTCCGTTAGCTTGTCTTTTGCCTGATTTATCTTTTCCTGCAGAACCCTCGTCCCTCTCTCGTGGCTATGATGTATCTTATTTGTAACATGAATTAAAGGCTCGAAGCTTGCCAATTCACTCTCTGGCTTGGATTCTTCCTGCAAGTTCATAGCTAGAGGGCGTCTCTTTGTCTGCAACACTTTCTGTACGGTCTCCGATTTTCCCTCTTTAGATGCTTCAACATCACTGTCATCACCTGGGTCATCATGACCTTCACTATGGAATCGCAACTTGGGTGGTTTCTCTTCCAACTCCCCTTCACAGCCGACTTCATCACTCTGTAATCTGTCCTGGGTCAGTGGTTTGTAAAGATAGATAACATAGATAACATGGCTCTCTCTCTTCCAGGTGCTCCAATTGTCTGGCTGATTATTCTCCCCAAGCTGTATCAGATTCATACGGCCATCTTGCTTCGATTCTGGTACATGGTCCTTTGTAAACTCCAGAAGCATGTCTTTTGTCAGGGTAGCTTCTATCCCTTGGACTTGCGGCTCATTTTTCTCACTGTTCACAGCAGGTATCCTGTGTTCCACTGTGCTATATATATATATATATATATATATATATATATATATATATATATATATATATATATATATATATATTGTGACAAGGATGGCTGTACAAGACTGTTCAACAGTAGTATTTCTGTCACTTTTCATCAAAAAGATAGGAGACTTTCAATGCATTTTTCAAATTTTACTGATAAGTGCCAGTTTACAAACTTACATTCAAAACAAAAATGTATGAAAATAAAACCTAGCTCTGTCTGAGCACTAGTTTTACTTATGTTAGTTCGATAACAAGCAAATAGCTGCCATTCTGCTAAATGAGAATGGAGCCATAAACCACTAAAAAGTCTACGTAATATAAAGTCACTGGCATGTATTTCTACTGCAGATCACCCTGTCTCTTAGTTTGCTGTAGCTACTTGGCAATTCCAACAACTCCAATATAGCAGTCCACATTCCTCTCTGTGTCTATTCTGTTTGCTGTGCTGCTCAGGAAACACTGTTTACCATTCCTCTGGTCACCAGTACTCACAAATCTTCTGCTCCCAAAATCTCTCCTTTTGGGTCTGCAGATCCACTCAGGCAACAGGCTCCATCCAAATTCCTGATTAGTAGCAATTATTTAATTATTATAATAATTTTACTACTTGAATCCATTATCTGGCTATGTAATGTTAATCAACTTTGGACTAAAAAGTTTATAAATAGAATAATTTGATAATTTTCACAGTTTAGAATCAGCAATAATGTAACCTGTAAAATGTGAGGGTAAAAAATGTAAAAGCCGTAAACAATTTATAGTATACATATATTTTTCTGAACAATATAAAGCACACCACACATTCTATTACAATGGGAAGTGGTTAAGTTGTATTAATGTATGAGCACACATGTTTTTCTGCAACACTTAATATGGTGAGTTCAAATTACTGTAATAATTTGCGGAGGTCGAGGCTCCCATGTCGGCTACAATGACCCGAAGGCTCATTGCAGGCCGCATTTGCAGAGGTGGAGGCTCTCTGGTGCCTCACACGCTGTTACAAACACCCACACAAGTGGCACTTTACCAAAATAGATCTAACACGCAATCACTATATACGGACTTACCGCGGGACAAAGAACGGAAAATTTACGGACTTAGCATAAAAAAATAAGAGACCCGGGACTTAGAAAAAAAAACATTACGACCTCACAAAAATACGAACTTAACTGCCAAACCGCGCGCTCCTGAAAACTAAAAATACACACAAAAAATACATTAAAAGCTTACCCACAGCAAGGGGGCGGGGGCACCCAGGACCTCTGCAAGTGAAGTTACACCTCAATTGAAGTCCAAATTCCCGAGTTTAGACACACGAAAATCCCCTAAGCGAGAGAAAAAATGGCGGCGGAAAAAAACGAAAACGAGGCTACAGCGCTCTAAAGACGCAAAACACCACCAAGCACATACGGCTTTTCAAAAAAGACATACGAGGTACAAGATACACTCTTACCAAGGATGCTATATCATCCACAGCCGCGTACCACATACACATTCGCCGCCATTTTACAACACTAACTTACACAATGCGGAAGTACACAGCTACCCTAACGGCTTTCCCTCGCGCACGCAGCCTATTTACACTACACACTGCACACATTGCTGACACTTACACCTCAGCTCCACAACAGTGCAAACTGACATTATTTGCTGTAGGAACATCAAAACAGATTGACAGCTCTTCAGCACATTGCTTGCTGCATATATTACTTCAAAATAGGTCAAGTATATTAATTTATTAATGTATTAATTATTTAATTAGCATACAAAAACACATATACACCCCGCAAAAAGCAGATCACCGCTGACCAAACAATAACAGCAAAAGCGCCTATCACAAAAAAAAATACAACAACCAACAGCTTCGCAATGAGCGCCGAAGGATCTCGGACCACCAACAAAATTAATGTCTGGCTCAAACAGCATTACCTGCCTTACAATTTTATTGCCCCGTCATTGTTGACGGGCAAGTCGCTAGTATTAAGATAAAATACTTTAGAGAAAAAAGGGAGGAAGTGTACAGCATACTGAACAAAACATACAAGTAATTTAGTAAGTATAGAAAGAGGCAGACACATTTTTTTCTGTTTTTTTTACATAGGGCTAATATATAAGCTTCCTGGACAAAACAAGGAATTAGTCAAGTTACTATTAGGAGAGATAACTAAAATGACAAGGAATTGTGATTTAATAAAAATGGGAAATGTTATTTTGTCAGATGAACTGGAACAGATGCCTACTGCTGAAACAGGAGTAAACATTATTGATTACAATTGTAAAATATATTAGAGAAACACAATTTTCGGTTAACCTGTAGCATCATCATTCCCAGCAATAACCAAGTCTTGATGAAGGCAGCTATTTGTAAAAACAAATGCTTCCCAAGTTACTGGAGGCCCTGCAAGGTACAGAGCGATAGACTGTTGGCATTGCAAGTGAGCAGTTAATTAAGGAGAGAAAAATCTCTCTCTCTCTCTCTCTCTCTCTCTATCAAAACAGTGGACAACATACATGAGTGTCTTCTTTTAGTATAGCAAATTTGGCTAACTGTTGTGTTTCAATGACAACACATTGAATGACATGGGAATTGAACTTACATGTATTGTTGATGGTGATGGGAAGGTTGCATATTTTTCATAATTAGGTGAGGTGTAAAAGTATATTAAGGTGTTTAGAACAGCCTAATAAAATAAATGTTTCTGATGTGATTCAATATTTTTTTATTTAAACCAATGCTTTGTGCTATGCCAACTGCTGCTGCTTTGGGTGCTTTATTTAGACTAGATATTATTATTATGTTAACATTTTTTAACAATAAAAACATTCTAGATTTTTGCTTTTACTTCAGATTACTTTTTCATTTCACAATACAGTGCAACAAACAAATGGGCATTGAGAAAACAGTGAATGAATTCAATGCATTCAATCTCAGGAAAAAACATACATGTATGTATTCAAATTTATAACGTTTCTGGTGTTAATACACATTATAGGAAATGCATGCCTTTCTCTTAAATTCTAATTTTTCATTGCCTTTTTTTAATGCAGTGAAATGCAGTAGTAATGCTACCTTCACTCCAATATATAGCTTGAATTTCAGATCTAAAGCGTGTGTAGCAGTGTGAATTTGCTGCCTTCTGTTTCAGAACGGTGCCATTCATTTCTCGTTGTTCTGTAGTTAAAAGTAGAAATGTTCTTAGATTGTCAAACAACATTGTATGTGCCTGGACCAAAAGGTGCAGAATGTCTGAATAACAATTTGTGTCTGATTCAGTCACTTCTCAATAATTTGTCTCGAGGTTCTCGCAAAGCGAGGCGAGAAGCTGAGGCATTGAAACACGCGGGACTTAGGCAGTAATGCGAGCAGTTCAGGCATTGAAGTATGCGGGACTTAGCCTCCAAGCAGTTAGGAAACGCGGGATAGCCTTAGGCTGCAAGCAGTTGAGGAATGCAGGACTTTGAAAAAAAAACTGCAAGGTCTCGGGATTTAGAAAAAAAAACATGAGGTCGCAAAAATACGAAGTTAACGGCCAAACCGCACAAATCAAAAAACAAGAAAAAAATATATAAACAAAAAAAAAAACATCACACACAGCACGGGGGGACAGGCAGGACGTCTGGGAGAGAGGTTCCAATCAAATTTAAGCCAAATTTGCTTAGGTTCGGCACTCGCAAATCGGCTAAGCGAGAAAAAATATGGCGGGCGAAAAAAATGAAAACGAGGCTACATGACCCCGAACTGCGCAAAACACTGCCAGGCACGTACGACTTTTACCCAGGAACGTACAAGGAAAAAAATCTCTATTAGAGAGGAGGAAAAATGCTCGCGAGACACATAACAACATAGACAATCGCCTCCATTTTACAACACTATCTTGCAACTAATAACATTACAAATCTAAAATGGTGCTTTACCCGACTAAACAAATGGTTTGGCCTTGTGCACGCAGCCTATTTATACTGTACAATTGGCACATTGCTGACACTTTCTCATCAGGGCAGCAACAGTCCAAATGTACATTGTATGCTGCAGGAAAATCAAAAGAGATTGTTAGCACTTCAGGATATTGATTGATGGATATGTTAATTACAAATTGGTAAAGTATATTAATTTACTAATTATTTAACTAATTATTATTAAAAAAATATATATATAAAAAAATAATAATAAATAAATAGCATATTTTACACTGCCATTACTTTATGAATACATTAATGCTTTGCACTTCCTAAGACATTTATTAATTCCTAATTAATTATTAACGTATATTAATTAATAGTTAGTAATTAGGATTGAAAAATAAAAATGTATACTTTCCACTGCACTAAAAATGTTTTAACATTTTACACTGCACTTACATATCTGGATTACTGCTCAATGGCTGCCAGCGATAGGACTCTCAAAGCAGTTACATATTTAAATTGCTTTACTATGCTCTGAGACCTGAATTTTTTTTATAATTTACACTGCACTAAAAAAATTGTATATTTAACAATGTACTTATATGTCTCTCTTTGCCATGAGAGACGAAGATGATCGTTGCAAAGCACACAACTTGAAGGACACCAGTGGAGAGGCTCACAATGAGCGCCGAAGGTGCTCAGAGGATTAAAAGTACACAAGGGGAGAGGCTTGCAATGAGCTCCGATGGTTCTCAGAGGAGCAAAAGCTTTACATCCTGGGGCAAACAGCACTGCCATAGCTTCAAATTTTATTGCCCCGTCATTTTTGACAGGCAAGTCGCTAATATAAATATACTAGCGAATTGCCAGTCAAAAAATTACGGCAATGAAATTGTAAGTGAGCTAATGCTGTTTGGTGTATAATAATCAAATAAATAATACATTAATAAATTAATATACTTTACCTATTTTGAAGCAATATATGCAGGAAGCATTCTGTTGAAGAGCTGACAATCTGTTTTGATGTTGCTGGAGCATTAGTGCTGTGGAGCTGCTGTGTAAGCGTGATGAATGTGTGCAGTGTAATAGTGTGCGTGTGCGAGACCAAACCGTTAGCGTAGCTGTGTGCTTCCGCATTGTATAAGTTATTGTTCTAAAATGGCGGCTAATGTGTGGTATGCGTCTGTAGCGGAATATCCGTAGGTGTTTTGTGGTGTTTTGCGTGTTTCTGTTGGTGTTTTGCGTGTTTAGAGTGCTGTAGGCTCGTTTTCGTTTTGTTCGGCGGCAATTTTTTCTCTCGCTTAGAGAATTTTTTAGTGTCTAAACTCTTTTATTTTGAGTTAAATTAAGGTGTAACTTCATTTTTTAAAAGGTCCTGGATGCCCCCTCTTGCTGTAGGTAAGCTTTTTATGTATGTGTTGTGTGTATTTATTGTGTTTTTCATTTTTTCATGTCCGCGGGTTGCAGCCGATTTTTGCGAGGTCGTAATGGGTGGTAACCTGTCTTGTATGTTGTTTGCATTACGACGTAAAGTTTGCAAGAGTCGCAGTTGCATTGTTACATTACAGCATTAAGTTCAATATTTTGTTAATCTGAATTTTATGTGATGGATCAGAACACAATAGTCTAAGTTGCTGAAGTGAAATGAGAAAAATATATACATAAAACTATTTTTTAGAAATAGAAAATTGGCATGTGCGTATGTATTCACACCCTTTGTTATGAAGCCCATAAAAAGCTCTGGTGCAACCAATTACCTTCAGACGTCACATAATTAGTGAAATAATGTCTACCTGTGTGCAATCTAAGTGTCACATGATCTGTCATTACATATACACACCTTTTTTTGAAAGGCCCCAGAGGCTGCAACACCTAAGCAAGAGGCACCACTAACCAAACACTGCCATGAAGAGCAAGGAACTCTCAAAACTAGTAAGGGACAATGTTGCTGAGAAGTCACGGTTATGTTATAAAAAAATACCCAAATCTTTGACCATCCCAAGGAGCACCATGAAATCTATCATAACAAAATGGAAAGAACATGGCACAACAGCAAACCTGCCAAGAGATGGCTGTCCACCAAAACTCACGGCCCGGGCAAGGAGGCATTAATCAGAGAGGCAGCACAGAGACCTAAAGTAACCCTGGAGGAGCTGCAGAGTTCCACAGCAGAGACTGGAGTATCTGTATATAGGACCGCAATAAGCCGTACGCTCCATAGAGTTGGGCTTTATGGCAGAGTAGCCAGAAGAAAGCCATTACTTTCAGCAAAAAACAAAATGGCACGTTTTGAGTTTGCGAAAAGGCATGTGGGAGATTTCCAAAATGTATAAAGGAAGGTGCTCTGGTCTGATGAGACTAAAATTGAACTTTTCGGCCATCAAAGAAAACGCTATGTCTGGCGCAAACACAACACATTACATCACCCAAAGAACACCATCCCCAGCCATGTTTTTCAGCAGCCAGGAATGGGAAACTGGTCAGAGTTGAGGGAAAGATGGATGGTGCTAAATACAAGGAAATTCTTGAGCAAAACCTGTACCACTCTGTGCATGATTTGAGGCTAGGACGGAGGTTCACCTTCCAGCAGGACAATGACCCCAAACACACTGCTAAAGCAACACTTGAGTGGTTTAAGGGGAAACATGTAAATGTGTTGGAATGGCCTAGTCAAAGCCCGGATCTCAATCCAATAGAAAATCTGTGGTCAGACTTAAAGATTGCTGTTCACAAGCGCAAACCATCTAACTTAAAAGAGCTGGAGCAGTTTTGCAAGGAGGAATGGGCAAACATCCCAGTGGTAAGATGTGACAAGCTCATAGAGACTTATCCAAAGCGATTTGGAGCTGTGATTGCCGCAAAAGGTGGCTCTACAAAGTATTGACAATAGGGGGGTAGATAATTATGTACATTGACCTTTTCTGTTATTTTGTCCTATTTGTTGTTTGCTTAAAAATAAAAAATAAATCTTCAAAGTTGTGGGCATGTTTTGTAAATTAAATGATGCAAATCCTCCAACAATCCATGTAATTTCCAGGTTGTGAGGCAACAAAACACAAAAAATGCCAAGTGGGGTGAATACTTTTGCAAGTCACTGTATATAGGAAATAAATAGTACATTTGTGTTCACATTTGATTGTCTAAAATAAGTTAAAAAACGTATTGCCTGCTCGGAATTCTAAGAACTACAGTTATTGCACTGCACTCTGGGAACATGGGCAGTGACATGCAAATGTGCGCACAAAAGCTTTGCTCTTTAATCCAATACCATTTCAAACATGGCTCCTTTTAGGCATATACCTGTTGTATTATACAGCTTTAAGCAAAGCCCAGGATGGATTGTGCACAAGCCAGGAAACCTACCCACAGACAGCACTGTTTCAATATTACTGCTTTTTATCCGTGTGAGGCCAAATCCTTGCCTGTGGAGAATATTTTGTGGGGAGGTAGTTTACCACAACATTAATTTAATTTATGGTGGGCAAAAGAGTGATAGAAGCCCTTCACCTTACAGTATTACAGTACATAAATAGTAAATTTGTGTTCCCATTTCAATAAGTTAAAACATGTATTACCTGCATAGAATTCTGAGAAATACGATTCTTGCACTGCATTCTGGGAACCTGGGCAGGAACATGCAAAAGATGTTCTGCTTCAGCAATTTCATGATTTGATTCATGTGAAAAAAGTTAAACAATAGAAAGATTGCACAGTTGCCTTAATAAATAAGGCCACAGTTCCGTGGCTTTCATAAGTTTACTCATAAACCAGTAGCGAGCTATCACATCACACAAGTAAATTTAACTACCGAATAATGTCAAGTGCTTGATGGATTTGAGGCTTGACTGCTCAAATCAGTCACTGTTAAGGGGTTATTACTGCTACCTTCTTTGAGCCAGGGGATCCGAGGGATCTCCCCTCAATATTAACTCCCCTCTATGAGCATGGATATCTCCTGGAATTCCTCTTTAATACCCGCTAGCCCTATGAGCCAGTTGATCCACAGGGATCCCCCCTCTATATCCACTACCCCCTATAATGCAGAATATTCCCTGGGATCCCAATTTAATACGAATAAGAGCTTCAATCAAAGAAAGAAGAGGAAGGATTCTTCAGTCAACATGGATATTTACCCCTTTGAAGTTTAATTTAGAAGGTTTTTTTAAGTATTTAGTGTTAGGATCTATGCAGGTCCTTGTGGACCCTAATGCGAATCCATTATACTTTAGATCCATAATGATCCCCCTTCAAAAGAGAGTGGTGGAGAAAGCACACCATATCATTATCTAATGCAGTAATATTAATTTAATAATTGCAATGAAAAGAATAAATAGATTGCACTTACATTTAGAGACCTCATGAGCAACTACTTTTCAATAAAGAGATGAATATGATGTTCAATACTCAAAGGGAAATGGTAGAGATATTTTAGCAGCCACTAGGTAAGTTCCATAGAGTCTTGCTAGTATAAGCCTCCTTGGTTGTTGGGAATCGATCCACCAAAAGCATTTCATGCTAAGGTTCCTCAGTGGTATTCCACTGAGGTGTCCATGTGTTCAGTTCTAATTATAAATAGGATCATAATTTATTTATCGTTTCCATTTGTATTTTAGTATTATTGAAAAAAATCTTACAGCATCGAGTGGCACACTTTCTCTCGCTCATTTTAATTTTGTGTGTACTTGATTAGTGCTTTGAAGGTGCTCTGCACTGGGGAGAGCTGCAAGCCAACTAAACAGACTGAAGATTTTGCTTACAGAGAGATTTGTTTATATCCATGAAAGATATCCCTGCAAGTACTGTATTTAGGGGAATGTTGTTTTCCCTCTTCTCTGGTTGGACTGAGTGTTTCTGGAACAGTGAGACTGTAGCTCTTGTCTGAAAGTTGAGGGGTCTCCCATATACTGTATTTGTGTAACTACCCAATGCCCCATTGAGGTTTGAATTACCACCACAGAGAGCTAAAATGGCATATCTGCTTGATTTTTATATTTCTATGTAAACTTTGAAAAGTATATACGGTTTTTTCAGCTTTCTATCTTTTTTCATCATATTTTACATTGTTGAAAAAAAATTAACAAAACTTCCAAACAAAAGTACATTTGTTTTCTCTATTTTATACTATGTACTGTATCCTTAACACAATCAGCCATTGAAAGTTAGAATTGTAAAATATGCACTGGACATCCAGTACTGGACCTCCTGTTGAATATTTCACCTAATCTTCACAAATTTTACACGCCCAGATAATTCTTTGAGCAGATATAATAACATTTTTGAGAAGAATAGTCTACTTGTTGCAATAAAGTATTTCAATGTTTTTATTTTTGCTTTTTACAGGTACATGCTAGTATCAAATAGACTGGACTAGGGCAATATGTTCTTCATGCACAAATTTAGTTTCTGTATTATGGGCAGTGGCATAACTAGAGCTTTTGCCGCCCGGGGCTGTCCTTGAGTTTACCGCCTCGCTCTCTTCTACCTTTTCTGTATATCCCTCTCTCTCTCTTTCTCCCTCTTTCTGTCTCTCCCCCTCTCTTTCTCTCCTTCTTTCTCTCTTTCTCTCCTCTCTTTCTCTTTCTCTCCATCTACCTGTATCTCCCTCTTTTTCTCTCTCTCCCTCACTTTCTTTTCCTCTTTCTCTCTCCCCTCTTTCTCTCCCTCTCTCTCTCTTTCTGTCTCTCTCTCTCCCTTTCGTTTTCTACCCCTTGTTATCTCTCTCACAATTTCTCCCCCTCTCTATCCCCAATCTTTCTCTCTCCTCTCTCTCTCCCCACTCATCTCTCTCCCTATCGTCTCCCTTTCTCTGCATCTCCCTCTCTTTCTCCCTCTTTTTCTCTCTCCTCCTCTCTCTGTCTCCCTCTCTCTCTCTTTCTCTCCCCATCTCAACTATCCCTTTCTCTCGCTTCCCTCTCTCTCTCTCTTTCCCCCTCTATTTCTCTCCCCCATTTTCTATCTCCCACTCTTTCTCCCTCCCCTCTTTCTTTCCCTCACTCTCTTTCTGCTCCTCTCTTTCTTTCTTTCATTCTCTCTAACTCACTTTCCCTCTCCCTGTCTCTCTCCCTTTCTGTCTCTCCATCTCTCTCTCTCTCTCCTTTCTCTATTCCTCCTTTCCCCCTCTTATTCCCCCGCTCTCCTTCTTTCTGTCTCTCTCTTTCTCTTTCCCCCCACTTTTTTTCTCTCTCATTCTTTCTCTCCCCTCACTCTCCCTCTCTCCTTCCCCTTCTTTTTTTCTCTCTCGTCCCCCTTTTCTGTATCTCCTCTTTCTCCCTCTTTCTGTCTCTCCTCCTCTCTTTCTCTCCCTCTTTCTCTCTCTCTTCCCTTCTCTCTTTCTTTCTTTCTTTCTTTCTCTCTCTCATCTCTTTGTCTCCCTCTATCTGTCTCTCCCTCTTTTTCTCTCTCTCTTACCCTCACTTTCTTTCCTTCTCTTTATCTCTCCCCTCGTTCTCTCCCTCTCTCTCCCTCTTTTTGTCTCTCTCCTTCTCTCCCTTTCTCTCTCTACCCCCTTGTTCTCTTTCTCACCCTTTCTCCCCATCTCTCTCTCCCTTACTCCATCCCCCCTCTTTCTCTCTCTCCCTCTCCTCTCTCTTCCTCTTTTCCCCCTTTTTCTGTACTTTCAGTCTCTCCCCCTCTCTGCTTCCCTCTACCTGCCGCTCCCTCTTTTCTCTCATCCCCTTCTCTTTGTCTCCTCTTTCTTTCTCTCCCTATCTCCTCTCTCCCTTTCTCCCTCTTCTCTCTCCCCTTCCATTGCTCTCCCTCTTTCTCTTTATCCCCTCTCCCTCTTTCCCCTCTTTCTTTCCCTCCCTCTCTCATTCTGCTCCTCTATTTCTTTCTCTCCCTTCCTCTTTCCCTGTTCCTGTCTCACTCCCTTTCCATCTCTCCATGTCTCTCTATCACTTTCTCTATCTCTCATATCAGCTCCTATTTCCCCCCTCTCCTTCTTTCTGTCGCACTCATTGTCTCTTTCTCACCCCCCTATTTCTCTCCCTCTCATCCTTTCTCTCCCCTCTCTCTGCCTCTCTCCTTCCCCCTCTTTTTCTTTCTCTCTTCCCCCTTTTCTGTATCTCCTCTCTCTTACTCCCTCTTTCTGTCTCTCCTCCTCTCTTTCTCTCCTTCTTTCTCTCTCTCTTCCCTCTCTCTTTCTTTCTCTCCCTCATCTCTTTGTCTCCCTCTAACTGTCTCTCCCTCTTTTTCTCTCGTACTCTCACTTTCTTTCCCTCTATTTCTCTCTCCCTCTTTATGTCTCTCACTCCCTTGTTCTCTCGCCCCCTTGTTCTCTTTCTCACCCTTCCTCCACCCTCTCTCTCTCCCTCACTCCATTCCCTCTCTTTCTCTCACTCTTCCTCTCCTCGCCCTCAATCTCTTCCCTCTTTTTCTGTACTTTTAATATCTCCCCCCTCTCTTTGTCTCCCTCTCTCTTTCTCTCCCTATCTCCTCTCTCCCTTTCTCTCTTCCTTCTCTCTTTCCCCTTCCATTGCTCTCCCTATTTCTCTATATCCCCGTCTCCCTCTTTCCCCTATTTCTTTCCCTCCCTCTCTCTTTCTGCTCCTCTATTTCTTTCTTTCTCTCCCTTCCTCTTTCCCTATTCCTGTCTATCTCCCTTTCCATCTCTCCATGTCTCTCTCTCCCTTTCTCTATCTCCCATCTCCCCCTCTTATTTCCCCCCTCTCCTTCTTTATGTCTCTCTCATTCTCTCTCCCCTTTTCTCTCCCTCTCACCCTTTCTCTCCCCCCTCTTGCTCTCCCTCTCTCCTTCCCCCTCTTTTTCTCTCCTCCCCTTTTCTGTATCTCCCTCTCTCTCTCTTTCTCCCCTTTTTCTCTCTCCCCCTTGTTTCCTCTCTCACCCCTTCCTCAACCTCCCTCCTCAGAGATGGAGTTAAGGTTGAGGAGGGGGGTTGAGGATGAGGAGGGGGGTTGAGGAGAGAGGTTGAGGAGGGGGGTTGAGGATGAGGATGGGGTTGAGGAGGGGGGTTGAGGGGGTTAAGGAGAAAAGTTGAGGAGGGGGATTGGGGAGGGGGTTTGAGGAGAGAGGTTGAGGAGGGGGTTGAGGAGGAGGGTTGAGGAGGTAAGATGAGGAGGGGGATTGAGGAGAGAGGTTGAGGAGGGGGGTTGAGGATGAGGAGGGGGTTGAGTAGAGAGGTTGAGGAGGGGGGTGGAGGAGGGAGGTTAAGGAGGGAAGTTGAGGTTGAGGAGGGGGGTTGAAGTTGAGGGGGGGTTGAGGATGAGGAGGGGGGTTGAGGTTGAGTAGGGGGTTGAGGATAAGGAGGTGGGGTTGAGGATTAGGAGGGGGGTTGAGGAGGGGGTTTGAGGAGGGGGGTTGTGGGTGTTGAGGATGAGGAGGGGGATTGAGGATGAGGAGGGGGTTAGGGGGTTGAGGATGAGCAGGGGGTTGAGAAGGGGGTTTGAGGAGGGAGATTGAGGAGAGGGGCTGAGGAGGGAGGTTGAGGAGGGGAGCTGAGGAGGCAGAATGAGGATGGGGTTGAGGAGGGGGGTTGAGGAGGGTTAAGGAGAGAGGATGAGGAGGGAGCATGAGGAGGGGGGTTGAGGAGGGGGTTTGATGAGAGGGGTTAAGGATGAGAAGGGGGATTGAGGATTAATAGGGGGATCTAGGAGGGGGGTTGAGGAGGGAGGTTGAGAAGGGAGGATGAAGAGGGGGGTTGAGGAGAAAGGTTGAGGAGGAGGGGTGAGGAGGGAGGATGAGGAGGGGGGTTGAGGTGGAGGAGGGGGTTTGTGGAGGGAGGTTGAGAAGGGAGGATGAAGAAGGGGGTTAAGGAGGGGGTTTACGGAGGGAGGTTGAGGAGGGGGCTGAGGAGGGAGGTTGAGGAGGGGGGCTGAGGAGGGGGTTTGAGGAGGAGGAGCGGGGTTGAGGAGGGAGCATGAGGAGGGGGGTTGAGGAGGGGGTTGAGGAGAGAGGTTGAGGAGGGGGGTTGGGGAGGGGGGTTGAGGAGAGAGGTTGAGGATGGGGGTTGATGAGGGGGGTTGAGGAGGGAGGATGAGGAGGGGAGTTGAGTAGAGATGTTGAGGAGGGGGGTTGAGGAGGGGGGTTTTAGGATTAGGAGGGGGATTGAGGAGAGAGGTCGAGGAGGGGGGTTGAGGAGGAAGGATGAGGAGGGAGGTTGAGGTTGAGGAGGGGGGTTGAGGTTGAGGGGGGTTGAGGATGAGGAGGGGGGTTGAGGTTGAGGAGGGGGTTGGGGATGAGGTTTGAGGAGGGAGGTTGAGGTGTTGAGGATGAGGAGGGGGATTGAAGAGGGGGGTTGAGGATGAGGAGGGGTTTGAGGAGGGGGGTTAGGAGGTTGAAGGTGAGCAGGGGGGTTGAGGAGGGGTTGAGGAGGGAGGTTGAGGAGGGGGGTTGAGGTGGGAGGATGAAGAGGGGGTTGAGGAGGGTGGTTGAGGAGGAAGGAGGAGCGGGGTTGAGTTCAGAGGATGAGGAGGGGGTTGAGGAGGGGGATTGAGGAGGGGGGGATAAGGATGAGGAGGGAGATTGAGGATGAGGAGTGGGGTCGAGGAGGGGTTTGAGGAGGGAGGTTGAGGAGGGAGGATGAGGAGGGGGTTGAGGAGAAAGGTTGCAAAGAGAGGGGTGAGGAGGGAGGATGAGGAGGGGGGTTGAGGTGGAGGAGGGGAGTTGAGGAGAGAGAATGAGGAAGGAGGATGAGTAGGGGGTTGAGGAGAGAGGATGAGGAGGGCTGTTGAGGAGGGTGGCTGAGGAGGGTGATAAGGGAGGAGGAGGGAAAGAGACACGAGGGAGAGATGGGAAAGATACACAGGAAAGGGAGAGGGGAAAAAGATACAGGGGAGGGAGGGGGAAGAAACACAGGGGAAGGTGAGAGGGAATAGACACAGGGGAGGGAGAGAAGGGGAAGAGACAAAGGGGAGGGAGAGGAAGGGAAGAGACACAGGGGAGAGAGAGGGGGTAGAGTCACAGGGGAGGGGGGGGAAGAGACACAGGGGAGAGAAAGGGAGGACACAAGAAATTGGCACAGAGGGCACACAAGAGGGGGACACAGAGGGCACAAGAGGGACACAGGGGGCAGCACATTTTCCATCCTTAGCTTATACTCGAGTCACTAAGTTTTCCCAGTATTTTGTGGTAAAATAGGTGCCTCTGCTTATACTCGGGACGGCTTATACTCGAGTATATACGGTACATGAATTGGCATGATCTGCTATAATTACAAAGACGTGTACAGTATACATAAATAGGAAGCAGGATATTCAAGGTGCATAATAAACGTGTCATTTTTAGTTTGGAGCTTATTTCAGAAGGTTAAAGTACTTTTAAAGCTATAGTTGATGTGGAAAATATTTCATACTCACCCCCATCGCAGGCATGACACCAAGAAAAAACATAGTCCTTTGGGTATTTCTCATTATTAGAATTTATTAGAAAAAGAAATGTGGATTAGTAGCAAATACACCCAAAATGGCTGCCACTAATTCACTCACCGAACTGCAACTGGCTGAGAAATATTCAGGCACAGCCTTTTTATATTTGTTTACATAAGACAATTAAAAAATTAATTACACAGCCAATTACATTTTATTTACATATCATATCCAATAAGTAATCTGCATGTGCAGAGCATGCAGTGAGAACATGCCCTTAGATGCGCACAACACATCGTCAGATATGACATCATGATCATCCTTGAACCATGGCCTTGTATATGGCTAAAAACATAATTTATTTAGACTAATATCTGTTTTTCTGTCTCTTACTGAAACAGCTAGATCATGGGTCATATAGACTTAACTATTTCATACCTAATATCTTATAAAAATGGAAAATACTGATTTAATGCTTATATCCCAGCCAAATATCAAACTAACTGAAAATAGTGTAATTGTATATATATATATATATATATATATATATATATATATATATATATATATATATATATATATATATAAACACTAAACATGTAAGGATATTTGTATCATTTATCCAACATAGTGTAATATAAGAGAGGTGTAGACAGCTTGGAAACAATATAGGTTATTTGGCCAGCATGAGCAGTATTGGAAAATTATTTTAAACAACATCTTATTAATAAATTTAAAATAAATTATTTGGTTGGCGGTTTATTCATCTTTTTTCTTAATGTGCAAAAAGCAATTTCAGCGAAAAAAATTATGAGAGAAGAATTATTTGTTTGGTGCCTTCACATTTTAGTAGTGACTAGCATAGATTTTTGCTAATTCCCTGTGCCACAACTGTGGCTCACTTTAATTACCTGTTCTCTCTAATTCCTATGTTCTGGATAACCCTACTAGATATGAAGATCTAATAAAATGCTTGAATTGTGATGTCATATTTTAATTTTAATTTATGGTCCTATATAAGATGAGTTATCAAATGTGATGTGTTTTTAAAATAAATGCAAATAAATACAAACATTGTTTATAGAGGATATTTGAATTGTGGACTGGGTAGGTAATGTGTATAAAGTACAATAAAATATATTATGTTGGAAATGAAGAGTGAGCCAAGTTTTTCCCCCCCAAATAGTTTTATTAAGAATAAAGAGGTGATACAACAAGTTGTATCAAGACAGAACATGTAACTTCAATATGAGTGAGGATAAAACATACATTGCATATTTTACTTAGTCTTTATGTTAAAACAATATCTGAGCAAAGTTATGACTTTTAATAAAGCTTTATTCAAAAATAGATAACCCTTTCATGTTCTGTTCTTTATCTTTATTAATAGTTAATATGAAACCTCCTATACTCTACATTCCCCTCATTTTCTGTGTTTCTCCATCCTAGATATTAGTCCTTAACAATATATGGTTTATTATTTTCGATTTTGAAGATTTTAGGACTTATGAGGAAATTTCCATGAGATTAAACTACCTCAAATTGGAGAGATTTAATAGCTTACTAAGGTTTGTTATAACATAGAACAAACATTAATGAAAAAAATATCAAATTAAATAACAAAATGAAAAAAGGTGGGGGTTAGTATATTACTTGGTGAGCATTAACCCTTACCTGCCCTCGACCCTTATGACTTGACTATATAAGCTAGTAAAACAATTGAGTGGAAATACTTGTGAACCCATGTTGACATATATTTATTCACAGGGGAAAAATTAACCTCCCTCAGGCAGAGTATTAAGTATTCTCTTCTTTTTCTTTTTTTTTAAGATATTGTTACAAATTTGTAACTTTGCATCAATACAACTTAACCTTCAATAAAGATAATTAAAATGTTCTTGAGTAGTCTCAGGTAGTCTCAGCTTGAGTGTGCGTAGTGGGGTCCCACATCATTGTTAGCTTCCTTTGGTGTTTGTGGTTGGGCACTACTACCCATTGTCTAGAAGTTCTCGGATCTTGAGGTATCTCTTTGTTAATATCTGGGGCGGCTGTAGGGGCAAGTTTCAGGCACCGAAGATGTTGGAGACACTCTTCCATAGTTCTCGCTGAAAACTACTTGCCTTTTACTTGGAAGAGAAGGACAAAAGGGAATCCCCACCTATATTGGATTTTGTGACTCTGAAGTATGGTTAGGACTGGGTTCATTTACATAGTTATGATCTGCAATACGCGCATTTATTGTTAATTGATCCAGAGGAAGGCAAACAGAAAAAAAAAACAGAGAAACTTTGCCAGTTCTCAACAGGGAAAAAAAAAAATCCTTCCTGACCCCAGATACTGGTGAACAGATTCATCCCTGGATCAATACTCCCTCTCTGTTTATCCAGGATAGCCCTTAATGCCCTTTTTATTTAAAAATATATCCAATCCCTTTTTAAAGTTATCTATCGAATCCGCTGTCACCACCTCCTTTGGTAGAGAATTCCACAGATTAACAACCATTACATTTAAGAAACCCTTTTCTTTATTTAAGGGGAAATCTTTTTACTTCTAATCTCAAAGGATGTCCCCTTGTCAGTTGAAAACCTCTTGGCACAAAAAGTTCCCTTGACAAAGCCTTGTATTGACCCTGGATATATTTATATAAGGTAATCCCCTCTTAGACACCTTTTTTCTAGAGTAAATAAGTTTATTTGTTTTAGTCTTTCTTCATAACTTAGCCCCTCCATTTCCTTTATTAGCTTTGTTGCCCTTCTCGGTACTTTTTCCAGCTCTAAAATGTCCTTTTTATGTAGTGGTGCCCAAAATTGTACTCCATATTCCAAATGAGGGCGTACTAGTATTTTGTATAGTGGGAGAATTATATTTGCTTCTATACCCTTTTTAATACATGCTAATATTTGACTTGCTTTTGCAGATGCTGCTTGGCATTGAGCACTGTTACCTAGACGGTTGTCCACAAGTACTCCCAAATCCCTTTCAATATCTGATACCCCTAGATTTGCTCCATTAAGTCTATAAATTGAATGGCTATTTTTCCTTCCCAGATGGATAACTTTACATTTATTCGTATTAAATCTCATCTGCCACTTAGATGCCCATTCCTTTAATTTATGCAAATCCCTTTGGAGGGAAAGTACATCATTTTCTGATTTAACTACCTTGCACAACTTTGTGTTATCAGCATTAATAAAAATGTTAAAAAGGAGGGGACCTAATACTGAGCCCTGAGGAACCCCACTTACCACATTAGTCCAATCGGAGTATGTTCCATTTACAACAACCCTTTCTTCCTGTCTTTTAGCCAGCTCTCAATCCATAAGCAAATATTTATGGCAATTCCTGTATCCCTTAGTTTGCTCAATAGTGGCACTGTATCAAAAGCCTTTGCAAAATCCAAATAGACTACATCCACTGAGTTGCCTTGATCCAAGGTACTACTAACCTCCTCATAAAAACTAATTAGGCCTTTGTTTATCCAGAGTGGGAGGAGCTAGGTCTGAAAAGAGTTGAAGTGGGGAGCCATCTGGGTCCTTAATAGATGAACACTTCCTGGAGACCGAAATCAAGTCTATTATTCTTTGTCTAAGTAGGCATACTATGACATATATTGGAGCTTGAGGAACCAAGGAGGCTCCCTGGGCCCTGTGTGCTTTCTCTATCTTCCATTCACCATCTTGCAGACCGGCAAAAGTGTATTGATTACTGCCTTCAAGTATTGCGAGAGATCAAGGATGGCCCTGGAATGTCGAAAATCCTTAAATTATGTTGGCGGGATCTGTTGCCCATGTCTTCCACTTTATCATCCAGGGCAGAGATTTGGGTTTCATTTTGCGAGATATCTGATCTATCTCTCAGTTGCTCTTCAATAGTTTGATCTGTGGTGGTTTCAAATAAATGAGTATGTTGTCCCTGATCATGAATTTCCTTTTTGAGATCTTCCACGACTTTAGTTAGTTGAGTCTTTAAGAGCTGAGTTGCAGTTATCAGCTTGATGTGAGGAAATGTACAATTTCTAATCCACTCTGTAGTCCGAGGACAGTTGCTGAAGTATTAATGAGTTTGAGCTCCTACATCTTTTTTGTAAAAAAATTATACACTTTTAGAATACCCAGTTGTTTATGTCAACTTGTGAGAAGCAGACCTTTGAGGGGAATATTGTTCCTTGTATTTTACTGGTTGAAGGCTATGCTATGAAATTATGAGAAGCAGAAGAGTATTATGCTCAGTAGCCTTTTGAGCTGAGGAGCAAAGTTGAGGTTTGTGAGGGAGACTTTGAAACCTGTGGCCTTATAGGGCCTTCCACACCCTTATGGGTTAAAAAAAAACTGCATAGGTGGTTTTGTGAGCTGATGTGTGATTTAGGTAAAGATCCCACCTTCAAGCCCAGCCTTGTGGGGTCTTTGGCCTGGTAGGTTGGTATGGTCTTCCTGAAGGTAGTGTCCTGAAAAGCTGTCTCTCAGCAGGTTATAGATGGAAGCTATTCTGCCCCACCTGGCCTGATGGCTGATGCTGCCTGCACGTGCACTCTTTCATATGAGCTGTCCCCCGGCACTCAGCTCCCCACAGGATTTCAGATAGTCAGGATGACCAGCTTGTTGGACTTAGAAAGAGCTCCCTGCTGTATGGGGTCTCCCAGGGCCTCTCCCTCCCTCTGACTGCACACCTGATCCGGTCTGCGTCGCCCCCAACAGGTTTGCCAGAGCAGCCTCACCTCTCCTTCTCCCCTGTCTTGGTCCTCCGTTGCAGACGGGAGTCTGGTGCTCTCTGTCTCTATTCCCATGCAATAACTGCCTTACTCCGTCACTCAGCGGGCCTGCGTCTGGCCACAGCTGCGATGTTTGGTGAAGGGAGGTCTGGTTTCAGGTCTGGTGCTGGTTCGGGCGACAGAGCAGGTGCTTCCTCTGTTGTATTGCTAATCAGGGTGATTCAGGGCATTTTGGGGACCCAAAATGTATATTTAGGGCTTTGATCCAACGGAGCACTCTTTGTTATGTTTTTGTCCTCAGTGGTCTTTTACAGTTGTCTAACTGTATCACAGCACCCCTGCTTTCTCCTCTTCCAGAAATCCCCTAATCACATGGAGCCTCATTCAATAGAGCTTTCGGGAGATCGGGGCTTCGGAAATGTAGCCAGCAAGTTACTTTGCTATTCAACTGGCATCTTTTTGCAGGCTTTGATCGAGTTACGGACTCCGGCCTGCGATTCACTGCGATGGCTCAAATCGCAAGTTAATGCCCCTCCAAGCCTTTGATCTTTCACGGCCCTAAGAGTTGCGAACACTAACATCGTAAATCGCTATTCAATTGCTCCGATTCCCCCTCGCTAACCACTCCGTCAAGCCTGATGGCAAAAGTGGAACCACAAGTTACTGGTACCAAGGAGGACTTGCGAAGGGCTTAATGACATGTCCGGAGCACTTTAAAAGCAAATAAAAAATCAATACTGTACTTTTATTAAAAGTTAAAGTGATGTTAGGTCTTAGAATTAGTAGCACAACATTCTCAAACTCGCAAATCGGCCGACATAAAAAACGTTATTTCATGTTCAATTTCCGAGTTATATCAATTCCAGCAATCAATGTGTTAATGCATATAAGGGAACTTGCGTGTAATAGAATACCATATTTACGGCTTTATCAATATTGCATTACATCTGGAATGTGGGTCCGTTCATAACCCGTAATTCAAGCCCGTAGGGCTTTGAAATCCAACCTCCATTTTCCATTGAAGCAATGATGACGATCTCTGTTTCCATTGGCTGTTTCGAATTGGAAGTTATGGCCTTGCGTGATTGATCATGTTCAAGCCCGCAAATACTACGTTCGATAGCATGGTTTACGATGTGCACAATCGGGCAAGGACTTGCGGGCCCGTACAATTGAATAGCACCACAAGTTGCAGACACTGCGTGCCCGCAGACTTACAGCCTATACCTTTATAACTTGCGCCTCCGAATTGAATGAGGCTCATGGTCTTCAGGGCAGCTAATTAAAGAAAGTTTGATACAGTTAAATCAGTTAGAACTTGAGCGACTGGGGTCGTAACTATAAATGTAACTATAATGAAAGATGAGTTAATCCTCAAGTACCTATATCAGAAAAAAATAATTTATTGAGCAAGAAGCTAAGAGATTAATGCAAGAAGATCAATATCATCATATAGGAAACACATGGCTTCACATTGTCTTGCTATGATAAAATTAAAGGTAAATTTAAGTTCTTACATTGAGCTTCTGAGATACTAATTAAAAAATGAGGTTTATTAATGTATGTAAATCTGAACACCATAGGTCTTATTTTGTTCAATGGAAATACATTCATAGGTAATTTGATAGAATATAGAAAAATAATTAATGATTCATTATATTCAAATTAATCATTTAAAAAAAATTTTTTTAATGCATGCATTTTCAGAGAGTTATTAGAAGTATACTGAAGGGGCTCACATTTAGTTAAGCAAAGAGACGGGGGCGGGTTAGTTCTAGAGGAAAAGGGTGCTAATATCCATAAAATATTAATGTTTGTTGTGAATTGAATTTATGTATTTAAATACAATTAATAAGTATGAAATGTAATAGAACTGACCTAATAAAATTGCTTCTTAGTATAATCATTTTGCTTTGCTTCAGGTGATTTTAAGCTACTTGTTGCTCTTTTAATAGTGTGTAGGAATAGGGTTTGCTATCACTTGTTACTTTGTGATGGCAGAATGTATCTGTCTTGAGAATCTCTTGGTTCCATTTTGAAAAGCATTTCTCAAAATTGTATTATATATTATACTAGTGAATTGCCTGTCAAAAAATTACGGCAATGAAATTGTAAGTGAGCTAATGCTGTTTGGTGTGTAATAATGAAATACATTAATACATTAATAAATGAATATACTTTACCTATTTTGAAGCATTGTGTTGAAGAGCTGGCAATCTGTTTTGATGTTGCTGCAGCATTAGTGCTGTGGAGCTGCTGTGTAAGCGTGGTGAATGTGTGCAGTGTAATACTGTGCGTGCGCGAGACGAAACCGTTAGCGTAGTGGTGTACTTCCACATTGGCGTAAAATGGCGGGTAATGTGTGGTATGCGTGTTCGCGGATTATCCGTAGGTCTTTTGTGGTGTTTTGCGAGTTTCTTGTGGTGTTTTGCGAGTGTGTTGTGGTGTTTTCCTTGTTTAGAGTGCTGTAGCCTCGTTTTCGTTTTGTTCGTCTGCCATTTTCTCTCTCGCTTAGCGATATTATTAGTCTCTAAACTCTTTTATTTTGATTTAAATGAAGGTGTTACTTGCTTTTTTGAGGTCTTGGATGGTTCCTCTTGCTGTAGGTAAGCTTTTTATGTGTGTGTTTTGTGTATTTATTGTGTTTTAAATGTTTTTATGTTTGCGTGTTGCACCGATTTTTGCGAGGTCGTAATGTGTGCTAACGTGTCTCATATGGTGTTTGCGTGTGTAGCCTCATTTTCGTTTTGTTCGGCGGCCATTTTTTCTGTCGCTTAGCAAATTTTTTAGTGTGTAAACTCTTTTATTTTGAGTGAAATCAAGGTGTAAGTTGCTTTTTTGAGGTCCTGGATGTTCCCTGTTGCTGTAGGTAAGTTTTTTATGTATGTGCTGTGTATATGTATTGTGTTTTGAATTTTGTGATGTTCGCGAGTTGCGTCCGAGTGTTGCGAGGTCGTAATGTGTGCTAATGTGTGTCATATGTTGTTTGCGTTGCGAGGTAAAGTTTGCGAGGGTCGTAATTTTGTGTTGTGTTGTTTGCGTTGCAACGTAAAGTTTGCGAGGGTCGCAGTTGCTGGCATGGAGCGCCTTCGGCGCTCCATGCCAGCAACTGAGGCCCCCACCCGCTGCCCTCACTTTGCGGGGCCCGCGGCTCGCGACGTGAGGCCCGCGGCTGGCTGCGCGAGCCACGGGCTCGCTACACGAGCCTGCAAGCGTTAGCAACAACTCGCATGCTCACAACTATATATGTGATCAGTGTAATACTACAAATCTGAGAGCCTGAATGGTGCCTTGCATTCTTTTGTTGTTATATGGCATAATTATTGTTTGGTGAAGTATGTAGCCAATGAACAAGAATGTGGAAAATTATATTTGCTAGGGTGGAAAATAGCATTAGGAATAAGGGGAGGGTGGCATTAATGGTTATTAGGTGCAATGTTCCAGGCTTCTGGTTACCATAAATAGAGATTTCCTTATAATGCTCTTCTCATATATACTCTCCATGCCATAAAATTGGTTATTGTAGTCCGGTAGCACAACTTTTGAGCATGCAGAAAAATGCGAGCCGTCATCTGCTCAAAGACACATGCGTGCAGAGACAAAAGCACGCCCGTCATCTGCACACAGGAGTTGAGGTAAGGGAGGCTTAGGGGTGTTAGGTTTAGAGGTGTTAGGGTTAGGGGTCTTTGTGTTAAGGGTTAGGCTTAGGCTTAGAGGTTAAAGGGTTAGGGTTAGGCTTGGGGGTCCAAGGGTTAAGGTTAGGCAAGGGTTAGGCTTGGGGGTCTAAGGGTTAGGGTAAATTTTGGGGGTCTAAGGGTTAGGGTTAGGCGTACAGGTTGGAGGATTTGGGTTAGGCTTGGGGTTCAAAGGATTAGTGTTAGGCATACAGGTTTAAGTGGTTAGGGTTAGGCATACAGGTTGAAGGGTTAGGGTTAGGCTTGGAGTTCTAAGGGTTAGGGTTAGGGCTACAGCATGAAGCGTAAGGGGTTAGAGGGGATAAGGGGATACAAATAGTAGAACTAGTGGACACTGAGTTCGAAAACAGTGCACTAATGTCGGCGCCATGTTGTCGTTGTGCATTTGTCGCGAGCGCAAAAGTCGGGGTGCCAGTCTGCCTGGTGCTTGGCACCAAAACAACAATTAGCAAGAAAGTAGAGTAGAGAGAGAGGCTGTTATTTAATCATTACCCTTCTGTTTTATATAAATACAGTATTTGAACTAGAATGTATGGGTTCATGTGGTATATTGAGTGTAAAATATTGACCTTATAAATACCAATTACTACTATGAAGCTGAAAGGTTATAGGCATTTCAGCAAACAGAACATCTGAACATCCACAAGAAAAAGGTTTTGCAAACACATAATTATTGCAAATCTGTGAGCTTTTTTCCACTAAAAAATTACTATTTCCAGGCATGCTCCATTTATAAAACTGTTCATTTTTGTGGTATACAATTTTATTATATCCTATCTTCAGCTTTAGTTGTCAAATCAAAACATAAAAAATTTAATGTTAATCCTGATATATTCATTTCCTGGAAAGTATATAAAATAATGCTGAAATATAGATTAATATTTAACCTTTCCAAGTTGAAATATATATAAATGGAGGAACAAAATAAAGTGTGACAGTATTGCATAATCTACCTTCCTGGAAACTACAAAAATATGAATTACTGCTTCCACAATAAGTCTAAAACTCATCCACAGCTTTTAATCTCATATATTGTTTTTATTAAATGTGAGGGCTTTGCATCTATTCAGTACTGCATACTGATAACAGTAATAAAGTCTATAAATCACAGCTGTATCTTGTTACAAAGGTAATTTGGGCACAGGAATCCATTTTTTATCAGTAATGGTGCATTTTTATAAATTATTTCACTACTAGTAATCTTAAATGGTCAGTGCATCTAGGCTGCTTGCTAGATTTGCCTAGATCATGTATGCATTTATATATTTATTTTAGCTTCAACAATTATTCATACACACAATCAAATGGATTTCTTGAGTTGTAAAATGATGATTAAATGAAGATACTGAACTTTAAAAATATAGAAAAATAAGGTAAAGCAATGTTGTTGAGAAGTATAAGTGAGGGTTAGGTTATAAAAATATATCCAAATCTTTGATGATCCTCAGGAGCACCATCAAATCTATCATAACCAAATGGAAAGAAAATGGCACAACAGCAAACCTGCCAAGAGAGGGCCGTCCACCAAGACTCAGGGACTGGGCAAGGAGGGCATTAATCAGAGAGGCAGCACAGAGATCTAAGGTAACCCTGGAGGAGCTGCAGAGTTCCACAGCAGATACTGGCGTATCTGTACATAGGATGCCAATAAGCCGTATGATCCATAGAGTTGGACTTTATGGCAGAGTAGCCAGAAGAAAGCCATTACTTTCAGTAAAAAACAAAATGGCACGGAGGAAAGTGCTCTGGTCTGATGAGGCTAGGACGAAGGTTCACCTTCCAGCAGGACAATGACCGCAAATACACTGCTAAAGCAACCCTTGAGTGGTTTAAGGGGAAACATGTAAATGTGTTGGAATGGCCTAGTCAAAGCACAGACGTCAATCCAATAGAAAATCTGTGGTCAGACTTATAGATTGCTGTTCACAAGCGCAAACCATCTAACTTGAAGGAGCTGGAGCAGTTTTGCAAGGAAGAATGGACAAAAATCCCAGTGGTAAGATGTGGCAAGCTCATAGAGACTTATCCAAAGTGACTTGGAGCTGTGATTGCCACAAAAGATGGCTCTACAAAGTATTGACTTTAGAGTGGTGAATAGTTATGCACATTGACTTTTTCTGTTATTTTGTCCTATTTGTTGTTTGCTTCACAATAAAAAAAAAACATCTTCAAAGTTGTGGGCATGTTCAGTAAATAAAATAATGCAAATCCTCAAACAATCCATGTTAATTCCAGGTTGTGAGGCAACAAAACACGGAAAACGCCAAGGGGGGTGAATACTTTTGCAAGGCACTGTATGTATATACAGTATATATATATATATATATATATATATATATATATATTGTGAAAAAGTGCCCCCTAGAGTTGAGAGCAAAACACACTTTTTGAAAAATTATCCCCAGGAAAGAGAGAGAGTTAACTCCATGGAGCAGTGCTAAGAGTCTAATTGAAGCTGCAGGTGTGGTAAACCTTTTAAAGACTCACACAAAGAAATTGGGGTGGCCCCTGCAATTAGGTTCTGTTTGGCGTAAGCAGAAAGAACCAGAGTCTCATTGAAAGCTAAGAAGGATGCTTGTATGTATCTGCTGGTGAGAGTAAAGGCAGTGTGTTTGACCTGGTCTGAAATCGTGACAGGTGTCTTTAGAGCCTGTTTTGCTATAGACTTCAGAGAGCCTTGCAAAGCATTGAAGGCAGACTCTGAGAGGAACCATTTTGGAACAGCTGGGACTGCTGATGGAGCACTTGTACACACATTTAGTGAAGAGCTTAAAAGTTTACAGTCTAGAGTAGAAAAGGCTGTTGGGTTTGTGCTGCTACAGTTTGCACAGCTCAGAAAGCAAACTGAGAAGTCTGCTACAAGGATTTGTGCCACATGAGCATTTACAGAGGAGACTGTTTTGCTGCAAAAAGGATGTGTACCACAAGAGCATTTACAGAGGCGGCTGGTGAACTTTCAAGTTGAAGGGACGCCAGGGCGAAACGTAGCCCCTCCACTTTTTCCAAACCACACCCATTTTTATAACTCCTCCCCTGATGTCACAATGACCTTTATAAGCCCCACCCAATGACCTTATACTTGTAAAGCCCATTAAAATACATGATCAGCAATGCAGTAATGTCAAGAAGTAAAGTAACAATGTGTTAAATTCATTGGTATACAATATAGATTGAAAAAACTCATGTGACAGGACTACAGCAATATCATAATTGCACCTATATGCATTAACAGAAAAATTAAAGCAGTGAAACTTACCGTTAGTCGGCTCTTCTTCTCAGTGTATTCACGTTCAGTAAGTTGACCAACGACTACAAACAAATCTGCTGCCACAGAGGGTTTGCACCTGGGGTTGAAAAAAAACTAGCAAATCAATCAGACCATTCAAGAACAAAACCATACCTTAAAAACCTTAAAAGACTAAGTGTGACCATATAGGCCCCAACCGCAGCTTGAAAACCTTAAAAGACCAATTGTGACCATATAGGCCCCAAACGCACCTTAAAAACTTTAAATTACCAAGTGTAACCATATAGGCCCCAACCGCACTTTAAAAACCTTAAAAGACCAAGTGTGACCATATAGGCCCCAATCGCACCTTAAAAACCTTAAAAGACCAAGTGTGACCATATAGGCCCCAACTGAGCCTTAAAAACCTTAAAAGACCAAGTGTGACCATATAGGCACCAACCGCACCTTAAAAACCTTAAAATACCAATTGTGACCATATAGGCCCCAACCGCAGCTTAAAAACCTTAAATAACCAAGTGTGATCATATAGGCCCCAACCGCACCTTAAAAACCTTAAAATACCAAGTGTGACCATATAGGCCCCAACCGCACCTTAAAAACCTTAAAAGACCAAGTGTGACCATATAGGCCCCAACCGCACCTTAAAAACCATAAAAGACCAAGTGTGACCATATAGGCCCCAAACGCACCTTAAAAACCTTAAAAGACCAAGTGTGACCATATAGGCCCCAAACGCACCTTAAAAACCTTAAAAAAAACAAGTGTGACCATATAGGCCCCAACTGCACCTTAAAAACTTTAAATGACCAAGTGTGACCATATAGGCCCCAACCGCACCTTAAAAACCTTAAATAACCAAGTGTGATCATATAGGCCCCAACCGCACCTTAAAAACCTTAAAATACCAAGTGTGACCATATAGGCCCCAACCGCACCTTAAAAACCTTAAAAGACCAAGTGTGACCATATAGGCCCCAACCGCACCTTAAAAACCTTAAAAGACCAAGTGTGACCATATAGGCCCCAAACGCACCTTAAAAACCTTAAAAGACCAAGTGTGACCATATAGGCCCCAACCGCACCTTAAAAACCTTAAATAACCAAGTGTGATCATATAGGCCCCAACCGCACCTTAAAAACCTTAAAATACCAAGTGTGACCATATAGGCCCCAACCGCACCTTAAAAACCTTAAAAGACCAAGTGTGACCATATAGGCCCCAACCGCACCTTAAAAACCTTAAAAGACCAAGTGTGACCATATAGGCCCCAACCGCACCTTAAAAACCTTAAAAGACCAAGTGTGACCATATAGGCCCCAAACGCACCTTAAAAACCTTAAAAAAAACAAGTGTGACCATATAGGCCCCAACCGCACCTTAAAAACTTTAAATGACCAAGTGTGACCATATAGGCCCCAACCGCACCTTAAAAACCTTAAATAACCAAGTGTGATCATATAGGCCCCAACCGCACCTTAAAAACCTTAAAATACCAAGTGTGACCATATAGGCCCCAAACGCACCTTAAAAACCTTAAAAAAACCAAGTGTGACCATATAGGCCCCAACCGCACCTTAAAAACCTTAAAAGACCAAGTGTGACCATATAGGCCCCAAACGCACCTTAAAAACCTTAAAAAAACCAAGTGTGACCATATAGGCCCCAACCGCACCTTAAAAACTTTAAATGACCAAGTGTGACCATATAGGCCCCAACCGCACCTTAAAAACCTTAAATAACCAAGTGTGACCATATAGGCCCCAACTGAGCCTTAAAAACCTTAAAAGACCAAGTGTGACCATATAGGCCCCAACCGCACCTTAAAAACCTTAAAAGACCAAGTGTGACCATATAGGCCCCAAACGCACCTTAAAAACCTTAAAAGACCAAGTGTGACCATATAGGCCCCAAACGCACCTTAAAAACCTTAAAAAAACCAAGTGTGACCTTATGGGCCCCAACCGCACCTTAAAAACTTTAAATGACCAAGTGTGACCATATAGGCCCCAACCGCACCTTAAAAACCTTAAAAGACCAATTGTGACCATATAGGCCCCAACCGCACCTTAAAAACCTTAAAAGACCAAGTGTGACCATATAGGCCCCAACCGCACCTTAAAAACCTTAAAAGACCAAGTGTGACCATATAGGCCCCAACCGCACCTTAAAAACCTTAAAAGACCAATTGTGACCATATAGGCCCCAAACGCACCTTAAAAACCTTAAAAAAACCAAGTGTGACCATATAGGCCCCAACCGCACCTTAAAAACTTTAAATGACCAAGTGTGACCATATAGGCCCCAACCGCACCTTAAAAACCTTAAATAACCAAGTGTGATCATATAGGCCCAACCGCACCTTAAAAACCTTAAAATACCAAGTGTGACCATATAGGCCCCAAACGCACCTTAAAAACCTTAAAAAAACCAAGTGTGACCATATAGGCCCCAACCGCACCTTAAAAACCTTAAAAGACCAAGTGTGACCATATAGGCCCCAAACGCACCTTAAAAACCTTAAAAAAACCAAGTGTGACCATATAGGCCCCAACCGCACCTTAAAAACTTTAAATGACCAAGTGTGACCATATAGGCCCCAACCGCACCTTAAAAACCTTAAATAACCAAGTGTGACCATATAGGCCCCAACTGAGCCTTAAAAACCTTAAAAGACCAAGTGTGACCATATAGGCCCCAACCGCACCTTAAAAACCTTAAAAGACCAAGTGTGACCATATAGGCCCCAAACGCACCTTAAAAACCTGTATTAGACATTATTTATTATACATATTACAGTGCTATTTATTTGCTATACATGTTACAGGATATTATCCTGTAACATGTATATCACATAAATAGCCCTGTAATATGTATAAAACATACAAGTTCACACTAACCTTTTTTGCCCTTACAGGCTTCCATACCTGCTTTGCTAATTTTTTAAAGACTCTGATTGGTTGAAATCAATGTCAATCAAAAAATTTCAGCCAATCAGAGTCCTTCAAAAATAGTATAAAAGGCGGAGCGTGGGGAAAAATCAATTATTCGCTGGGGGGAGCTCCTTGTAGGAGGAGCTCCATTAGATTGTTTTTTTTTTTTTTTTTTTAGAGCGTCAGGTTTTTTAGGTGGAGGCCTCTTGCAATGGGCCAGAATGGATGGACAATGGCTTCAATCAAGATGAGGACAAGGGCTTCTATCAAGATTGAAGGACATGGGCTTTAATCAAAATTAATTGGAATGCCTGACTATACAGGGCAGAAGGCCGCCGCTGGTGGGGTCAATTTGGAAGGTATGTGCTGTTATGTTTACTTATAGTTTTTTTCCCCTTCCCATATTTTTATTCCATCTTTGAAAGTGTCAGGCAAAGTATCCTTTTTATTTTAACTGCAATGTAAAAGATCCATTGCCTGTCACTTTGAAAAATGGAATAAAAATATGGGGGGGGGGGGGGTTGTGTTGTGTGTTTAACTGGTAGCATAGGCAGGTGGGTTGGTAGTTAGGTCAGGGTGGGGTGTGGTCACTGGGTTGGTAGTTGGGTCCGGGTGGTAGCTAGGTGGGTTGGTAGTTGGGTCAGGGTGGGGTGTGGTCACTGGGTTGGTAGTTGGGTCAGGGTGATAGGTAGGTGGGTTGGTAGTTGGGTCAGGGTGGGGTGTGGTCACTGGGTCAGGGGGGTAGGTAGGTGGGTTGATAGTTGGGTCAGGGTGGGGTGTGGTCACTGGGTTGGTAGTTGGGTCAGGGTGATAGTTAGGTGGGTGGGTTGATAGTTAGGTAGGTTGGGGTGGGGGTTGGCCAGGCCCCGATGGGCCTACGGGGGTGTGATTGACGGTTGGCATAGGCCCCATGGGGGTGATCGGGGGTGGCACAGGCCCCATGGGGGTGATCGGCGTAATCGGGCGGTGGCATAGGCACCATGCGGGTGATCGGGGTGATCGGGCGGTGGCATAGGCCCCATGGGGGTGATCGGGGTGATCATGGGGTGGCACAGGCCCCATGGGGGTGATCGGGAATGGCACGGGTCTTTTGGGCCTACTGCGGGGGTGATTGGGGGTTGCCCAGGTAGGTAAGTTGATGGGTGGGTGTGTGTGGGTGGCAGGCAGGCATAGTGGGGTAACTGGGGGACCCTTCCTTTTATAAGGGGGACTACGGGTTTGGCCAGGGCAGTTAGGACTTACTGTTGGAGGTTGGGTCAGTCTGAGTGAGTAGTTTCAGCCAGGGAGGTCTGTCTCAGCGGGAGCAGGAAACGAAAAGAGGGCTGGGACTGGCTTATGGTGGTTTTATTAACAGGGAGCTGTCAATCAAAATTAAACTCGAGGCTCTATTAGCTGGTGGGCTCCCTGGGCTAACGGTCTGGGTGGGCTTAGGTTGTTTCTCCTGACAACTGTACAGCCTTCCATCATTGATTGGTCAATGATGGAAGACTGTCAGTCTTGAAATGGATACATTATCACTGCCCATGCATAGCATTTACCTGGTTGTGGGCGGAATCCATTAACGGTCATGACTCATTCATAGAGTCTAAAGGTTAGTTTAAGTGCAGTAGTGTAATCTGATCACACAGCGTGGCGCGAGCAGGGGAAAGCTACAACACTAGAATAGAGATAGTGTAGCATTGCACACACAGCACTGACAGCAGTGACCTGCAATAAAAATATTTGGGGGGGCGCTTGACCCGACGCCCCTATGGACGAGCCGCCCCTGGTTTTTGCCACACCAGTATTTACAGAGGAAACTGATTGGTGCTATCCCAGCGTTTGGAGAAAAGCCTGGAGAGAAAAGCCTGTGGAATGAGGTACCATTATAGAAACTGTTAATATAGTCCAGGGAGAAGTCTGTGCTGCTTACAGATTTGTCCTTCACCAAAAAATGGTTAAGGGAGTTTGGGGTATCTGGAGAGTAGGGAGGGCCAGAACCCCACTCTATTTTATGAAATTGAAAGATGCAGAGAAAGAGACTTAATACTATTGAATATGGACTATTCAAAGAGTGGACTATATATTTTTACCTGAAGGCCGAGAAGCGTCTTTAGGGCTAGCAAGGGTGTTCCTAATGTTAAGCCAGTACGTTTATGCAGATTTTTATTTTATGCTGGAGTAAGCTATTTCTTTTGTATTTTTGACTTTTTAAAAAAAAACCTTGGGATCTCTGCTGTTTATATGTATCTCAAAGGAGAAACCAGTCTCCAAAGGCAACATTACCACAACTGGTGCCAGAGGTGCGGTAGCAGGTCTTGAAGTTAAAGACAGACGATGTTTTCAGCATGGAGGAGACATTAAAGGCCTTATTGCAAGCCACAGCGGCACATCAAGCAACCAATAAGCAACAGGAGAAATTTTACTGGCAACTGAAGTAGCTCAGTACCAGAGACAGACCATTGCAAGCCTGAGGGAGATGAAAGAGCAATGGCTAAAACAAGCAGAAGAGGCCACAGAGAAATAGCAGATACAAGCAAAAGTGGACAGAGTCCACATAAGAGAATCTTTGAAAGCACAGAAATCTCAGATGCTTCCTAAGGACATAAAATTGCTTCCTAAAGAAAATGACAAGGATGATGTAGAAACATACCTCCTGAATTTTGAGAAAATTGCCATGTGAGAAATGTGGCCTAAAAAGCACTGGGCAACAGTCCTTGGTCCCTATGTTGTTTTGGAGGAAGGAAAGGCAACAACTTATGATGATCTGAAAGAAGAGATTCTTTGTTGATTAAACAGAGTATAGAGTTTGCAGTCAAGGACATTTTTTGACAAGCATGTTTATCGCTACCAAAGAGGCGTGCCTATCTACCCAAGTTCAAAATACAGTTTTCCTATTGAGGGATTGTGAAAGCAACCTGATAACGAAGTAAATCAGGAGTTAGAGACCTGTTGAGTGGCAGAAAAAGTACAAGAAGCCACCAAGTTCAGTATTAAGAAAGAGAACAAAATTGTTGTAGCAGCTAATGAGAATGCTGGAGCCTCCAGAGAGACTGTTGGGGCAGCAAGAGAGACTGCAGGAGTCGCTAAAGAGATTGCTGGGACAGCAAGAGAGACTGCTGGAGCTGCGAATGAGGCTGCTGGAGCCGCTAAAGAGTCTGCAGGAGCCATGAATGAGGCTGCAGAGACGGTGAAAGAATCTGCAGAGAAAATGTATGAGGCCACAGAGACAGCAAAGGAGCCCACAGAGATGACAAAAGAGAATGCTGGTGCAGTCAAAGAACCTTTGTCCCTGGAGCAAGATGATGATGTTATAAAAGTGACTGCTGTTGTGTGCAACGGTCAAAGAGAAAATGACAAGGTGTTGCCACTGACTGGGTCCAAAAGCAGCCTCAGCGTGAAGCATGCTGATCAAGTCATTGGGGAAGAGTTGAACTGAAATAGATGCAGAAACCTTATGGGTAAGAGCAAAGAAGAGACATCCATAAGAAACCTGGACAGAAATAGACACCTGTTTCTGGTGAATACTCATGAGGTGGAGATTTAAACTAGACAAAGCAAGTGCTTGATAAAGATCTCTGACCAAGAGAAAGTGGAGATCAAACAGATGATTGCAGCCAGTGTTCTTACTAAGGAAGAATGTCCTAATTTTGATGAAGAAACTGTAATCCTTACTGAAGGGAAAGTTGTGAAAGATAAGCGTCTGGAGACTGAGTTGGTGAAGAAGGATCCACGTCCCTGACAGGACATATGTAGCAGAGCATGGAGATGTGCCCTTTTAAAATTGTAAAGTATCCCGAGAGATCTCTGTCTCAGTTGACAATAAAAACAAAGCACTATGGACAAGAAGAGGCAAGAAAGGAAACCAGTACAACAAGTGGTACAGATGAGCTCTATTCCAGTAGGACTGAAAAAGTCTGAAATGGAAGATAGGCATATTGCGACTATTTGGAGGGGTGTCAGGATGATGCCAGATTACATTACTGAATGGAGGAGGAAGCCAGCATTTGAGGCCTACAGAGTGTCCTACAGGAATAAGACACAGGTGCCTATTTGGGAGAAGAGAATGAGTCCTCTGAAGTATACACTGAAATAGCCAGTTGCGCGGGAGCCATAGCACAATCGTAAACAGGAGAAGAAAGATCTCCTCACTAATCGTGTATCTCAGAGAGAAGGTGAGATCACCAATTCCACCTCTCAGCTACACGAAATAGAATAATCCTTTAAGAAAGAGAAGCAACTGTGATAGAGAAGGAGCTGCTGTTACATGCTACACATGCAAAGAGGATGGACGATCTGCCTGATATCGGACCTACATCAGGTATTGCATGATGTGCAGCTTCATAAGTTGCTGAGAAGTGAAGAAGGGTTGCTGTTCTGCAAAAGCTGTTATACTTGCAAATGCTGCAGTAGCTCTCTGCAGGATACTTTTTCCAACACACTTATCATCATCACTCTTTTCCTCCTCAACAAAGTTGGCTCAGAGTGATGCATGTCCAGAATGAGACGCGTACCCCATAGAGACATTGCAATTAACAGAATTTCTACTAGTTAACATGGTAGATAGATAAAAAAAAAATATCGCTGACATACTACTAAAAATCAACATTGGTCTTTCTCAACTTCTAGTGAACAGAACCACCTACCCCTTAAAGAATGGCTCAACCAAACACAAATAAATTTAAATATATCAAACGTACTAAAAATGTACAAATCAGCCAGTAAAACTCCATTTGAAAAATGCTGCATATATAACTGCATATATAACTCACCTTAGACAACTTACAATGGAATAAAATACATAATAATGCAACAAAATAATCCTTTAACATAATCTTGAGAGAGAATTCCTACGAAACCATCATGAGGTGGTAGCTGACCCCTGCTAGACTAAAGCTCTCAAATCCATCTCTAGATGGCAACTATTTTAGAGGTTGCAATTCCACCGGAAAGCTTAGACACATACTATGGGACTGCCCTAAAATATCCCACATCTGGTCAATAACTTATGACACCCTAGAGAAGTTATTGGGACACAAGATATCTCAAAAACTAGAGGAAGCCTTATTAGATCTCCCTATCATCGGCTTTACTAAAGAGACTCAACTCTCAAACCAAATCTTTTTAGAAGTTTGGAACCATATTGCTAAAAATTGCAAGACATACATCTCCGTGTTTGAGTGGTACTGACACATGCACTCAATGAGCTTGACCTTGGCCAAACTAGATGACAACTATGAAAAGTAGGTCTCCTTTTGGGACGTTTGGGAACTACGAATTGGATCGATATAAAAAAAACTGGTAATAAATATACAGACCTCAGGGATGATTTAATACTAAGCTTCGCCCCCCTCCCCTCACCTTCTTTTTTTCTACTTCCCCTTTTTATCTTTTTTTTTCTTTTCTTTTCATTTGTACTGGCATAATATTAAAGATTTAATTGTAATGTATGCAGCAAAACTCAAAAATTGGGAAAAGTAGATACAAGATTTTTTTGGTGTCATTTGAATACTATATATATAGTTCTTGTACTGTACATCTTACTTTTATTTCCATTAATATTTTTTTTTTTTTTTTAAATGTCTGCGTCCATCCAACTGTTACTCTCATGCCTTTAAAACAAATTTGCTGATCACACACAACTTAAGCTTATGATTTCCCAATACAGAGCACAGTTAAACACTCTTTATTTAGCTTAAACCCATGAGCTACCTTCTCATTACCACCACCCAAAATAGAATTAGACAGACACTTCCACATTAATGCAGTCTCATGTGCATTATAAATCTGCTCTGGGGTCAACCAAATTTCTGCTACCAATTCACTAAACACATCACAAACCGAAGTTGCAGCTTTAAAATCAGCTGATTTCTGTTTACCTGGCAAGTCCAGCTTTTGGATGCCATGACGGACCTTGAATCAGGTAAGCCAGGCACTTGAAAAAGAACACTGACCTTTAATATTCCTTTTCTCTTGAAATTATATATTTTTCCTGTAACATGGGTCCAGAAATACAACTACCCTCAGACCATTTTAGCAAAAAACACTTATACAGGGCCTGGTCAAGCACTACTATATGAAGAGTATGACACTTCTCCACACTCTTGCCACTCTCTGCCTTAAGATAAAACTCCTTTATTTTCTGAGACTGAGCCTTAATGTCATAGATCATTGATGAACCAACATTAAATTCCTTCATGAGCACTGCATGAGTCTCACCTTTTTTCAAGTCTCTTGCATATTTCCATCTTCTGCTTGAGGTTAACACTATACATTTTTGCTTACTTGGGACCTGTTGTGGAATTTTTTGAGTTTGGTGAGTCACAAAATCGGAAGAATAATACCAAACAGACCAACAGGTATGTTCACAAACAGTGATTTTTTTCCAGGTTGCGGGTTGTTCAGGGTGTTTTTTTTTTGCGTCTGCTTTAGAGTTCCTGATTGTTCAGGGTTTTTTGCCAGTTGCTTGCCAGTTTCCTGTGGCACTGATTTTTTTTTGCCCTTTGCAGTCACTTGAGAGTTTGCGATTGCACTGTTTTTGTTTTTTTTGTGGTTGCTGGAGAGTTTCAGGTTGTTCAGGGTTTTTTTTGCCTGTTGCTTGAGAGTTTACACTGTGTTTTTTGGCAGTTGCCAGATGCTTGAGTTCTGGTTAACTGGGATTCTATATATGTCACAACCCAGGGAAGGGGTCTCCTTTACCCGCAAAAACTCAGCAATTCTTAATCAGGATAATGAGGGGTAGGGCTTCTTGGTGACCGGCGGTCATATCAGGTTCATCAGCAGAAGCATCAGTGACCAAGGATCACAAGATCAGCATATCAGGTATAATCTGCTCCTCAGTGGGCTTGAAAAGGCCAAGTTGGCCTATCGTATACATAGATCCATTCCAGTTCCTCTATCCCCTTCTAGGCAAGTAGCATCAGTTCAGGTGATTAGAGCCCAATAAAAATTAATAAAAGTCTTCCCTCTAAATTAAACATACCATGCATATGTGTCCCAAACAGTACGTTTACTAGGCTAGCCCTGAATCAATCAGCAAGCGGCTTGGTGAGTGCTACAGGGTTTCCGGTAGGAACAGGGATGCCTATTTGGCGGTGTCTCCTCTGGGGAATATGGCTCTCTGGGAATCCAGGAAGAGACACTTATAGCCAACCAGGGCTTCCTTAGAGTGCATGGGTGCATCTGCATGGGGCAGATTGACATTTTCAAGCACATACAATTTAACCGCAAGACAAAAGATGCAAGGAGTATCACTCACAAAGCATTTGACACCACTTCACATTTGTCTGTTGTAACAAAGTGTTTACATTTTTGTCTGACAGCCTAGTTAACTATACTTGATGGCTCAATCAGCTCAGTGGATCTCCAATTGAAGTCTGTGGCGCTTATGCAGTAAACACACCTCAAAACACATTATACATATAACAATAATCACATCAGGGGGGGAAGAGGGAATTGAGCTCCAGTGGGCTAGCCATCTAGGGAAATAGTCTGTATGGGGTTCTGTAGACAAATAGGGCCACCTTGGGTCGGATTTATGACAAGTCCAATATTTAAACACTTCATCCGGGGGAATTGGAACCAGTGATTTAAGTCTTTTAGGACAGCTTAGATAATTGGTAGAACAACCGGGCAAAACAAATAGCCTGTGCCTGAAGAAAAGTCCAATGATCTTTGCATAAACTTTTGGGCCTTGAAGGGGGCCTGACCCTCACAAGAAAATAAGAAATACATAATTAAGTATATGTGATCAGTAGAATTTAGCATTACCATCCATATATCTTTACATAATTAAAGTTTATTTAAGGATTTAGGACTTGATCACTTAGCTCCCGTAGAAATGAGAAGTCTGAAAATTAGCTATGGGTATTTATATTGGAGAATTTAGGTAGCTATTACATGTATGAGCTTACTGATATGTAACTAGGGAAAATCTGACATAAAGAAAATATCCTATAAGTGCTTTCAGGAGTCCTTATGTGTACTTAAAATGTTACTGCAGAGGATTTATCTACTTTTAACTCTTTAAATTCTGGTTAATTTATCTTCAGTAGAAGAGACAAAGTCCCCATTGCCAGTAGACAAGGAAATCCTGAGAGTATCCTTATTAAAAAATATATGGAGTTCCAGAGCTCTCTTCAAAATCAAATAGCTATGGAATTGATAAATAATGCTAAAACAATGGCTGTTATTGCAGAGAGATGTACAGTTGTCGGGAAAAGACACAAGGAAATCTGGGAAGAAAATCAAAAATTAAAACTGCAAGTTAAACAACTAGAAGACAAAGTTAAGTTTATGAAAGCTAGTCAAAATAGAATAGTGGAAGTATCACGAAAGGGACTGAGAGGGATTCCCGAATCCATCGATCCTAAGGCGTTAAAAGAGTATGTATCAAAATTATTTGAGTCTATGGACTTATGCCCAGATGAAGGGGAAACCCGGAAATAAATTGTATAGACTACCATTGCCGTCTAATCTAGCAAGGGAAGTCCCTCGGGATATCTTGGTTAGGCTGCAATGTTACTCTTACAAACAAAAAATATTAAATAATAGCAGGCAAACAAAAAAATTGCCTGACCCCCATACGAAAAGGTACACATTTTTCTGGATTTACCCTATGAAATCCTGCAAAAAGGGAGAGAGTATAGGGATTTTACTAAAATGTTAAGGGAAGAAAAGATTGTATACAAATGGGGTCACCCTGCAAAAGTGTTCATAGTTAGGGGAGATCAGAATTTTACTATTAATTCACTAAAGAAAGCACAGAGATTTTTATCACAGCAAAAAATTTAACATGGTTGGGTTCTCCCTGAGATACCACCAGACAAAAAGCTCACGAGGATTGGCATAAGGTTTGAGAGACAAAGGAGAGATGAGGGGTAGCTCTTGAAGGATTAGCAGAGAATATGAGAGGCAAATCTAATGAGTGGTTTTATTTGTTTATATATTAGATAGGATGATTAGCTATCACATTTACATATAGTATACAAAGAAGGGTGATAAAGTCATCAGGGGCAATATAGTCTCTATATTGAATAGAAGGTTTTTTTTTTTTTTTTTCTTCTTTATTACCTGGTCCAAAGTTCACTTAATATGGCGGAGCTTTAGGCACAGCTCAGACGGGCTGGTCAGTAGCCCTCTTGCTGTCTAGTTTTTATGCTAACAATGACGGATCAGAAATGTATATTTCTGTCAAGGGGGATTGGGTATGTATGGAGTATTTGTATTTATTTCTGTGTTGTGTATTTTGTGATTGTTTTAAATGTTGTGGGTTTTGAGGAAATGTTTGTACAGCTTTCCAACACTTCAAGGTTACTTAAGGGTATATGGCCCTCCCGAGGTTCTCTTGATGTCTCTCAGAGATTACTTAGGTTTAGATTATGACTTGTCCCATTAAATTCATTACCTATAATGTAAGAGGGTTGAATACAAGCTACAAAAGGAAGGTTATCTCTGTGTTTTTCCAGGCGGATAAGACAGATAATATTTGTGAACAGGAGACACATTGGGTGTGAGAAGGTATTGAGAACTTTGTATGATACTTGTGCAGTTTCCAAATATAAGACTAAGTTTATAGGCACTGCCATTCCAATAAGTAAGAAGAATTGTGTGATGGAAATTTGTACTCAAAATGAACCGGAAGGGAGATATTCTATCTGGGCAGGATCAATCAATAATATCAATTATACTATAGCAAATTTGTATGCTCATAACCAAAACCAAAACTGCTTCTTAAATTGAATGTTAAAGATTATAAATAAGGTAAGAACGGGGAATAATAATAATCGCTGGGGACATGAATATGGTGTTGGATAGTGAAGTAGATAGGAAATCGGAGAAATTAGCAAATCGAAGTAGAGAACTTGTGGCTGTTTCACGTAGGTTCCAGGCTTCTTTTTTACAAGGTATAAGCAATTTGACGCATGGCGGACATTCCATCCTGGAGATAGAGGGCCCTATTAAATTCCAGCCTCGTAAATAAGAGGCTTCTACTTAAGCCCTACGTACTGCAAAGTTTCTCTAACTTACAATGCTATTAAATTAGCCCTGCTGCGAGCAACGTATGAGCTACGCAGCAGGCCCGTACGTATCTACACTGCGTAAATGTACATGAGGAGTGACAGCCTGCGAGATGATATCGCAGGCTCCCACTCCTCATCAAGTGCTGCGGGGGTCCTAAAAGGGACCTCCGCGGCAGTCCCCCACATAAGCCCTGCCGTGGGGGGTACTCCAAACCCCCCCCTAGGCACCTAAAATGAATCCCCCCTCAATGCGGGGGTCCCTGTCGGGACCCCCGAAGTGTCCTCACATGAACACCTTGCTGCAGGGGTCCATAGGAACCCCCGCAGCCCCCACACATTAACCCCTTGCAGCGGGGGTCCCCGATCGGCACCGATCAGGCCCCCGCTGCATTTAAAACTTTTAAATTCCCCGCCGCGGCTCCTTAAAGGGACCGCGGCACACTATTACCCAATCCCGGCCGCGGCACTTAAAATTAACCCCCCTCTATGCTGGGGGTCCCCATCGGGACCCCCGAAGTTTCCCCACATAAACCCATTGCAGGGGGGGTCCCCGATCTGCATAGATCAGGCCCTCCGCTGCATTTAAAACTTTTAAATTCCCCGCCGCGGCTCCTTAAAGGGACCGCGGCACACTATTACCCAATCCCGGCCGCGGCACTTAAAATTAACCCCCCTCTATGCTGGGGGTCCCCATCTGGACCCCCGAAGTGTCCCCATATAAACCCCCTGCTGCGGGGGGCCCCGATCGGCACCGATCGTGACCCTGCTGCAATTCAATTTTAAATTTCCCGCCTCGCGGGTCCTCAAAGGACCGTAAAGGTCCTGAAAGGACTCGCACTAAAAATATTAACCCCAGGCAACTATAATTACCCCATTAACTCATGATGGTCAATCCAGACCACCATAAGGCCTAAATTAACCCATTAACTCATGGTGGTCAATCCAGACCACCATAAGGCTCTAATTAACCCATTAACTCATGGTGGTCAATCCAGACCACCATAAGGCTCTAATTAACCCATTAACTCATGGTGGTCAATACAGACCACCATAAGGCTCTAATTACCCCATTAACTCATGATGGTCAATCCAGACCACCATAAGGCTCTAATTACCCCATTAACTCATGATGGTCAATCCAGACCACCATAAGGCTCTAATTACCCCATTAACTCATGATGGTCAATCCAGACCACCATAAGGCTCTAATTAACCCATTAACTCATGGTGGTCAATACAGACCACCATAAGGCTCTAATTAACCCCATCAGTCCCATAAGGGTATATTATTACCATTATGGGCCTGTTACAACCCAACATTAACCACATAAGTGCCATGATGGTCCTCAAGGACCATCATGACACTAACTACAAACACTACACTATAACCCCCAATAAACCATTTAATCTAAACTAACCCCCCTCTACACTAATCTATTAACACTTACACTACCTACCTACACTACCTACCCCCTAATAAACCTTCCCACCACTCTAATTACAAAAAATAAAAAACCTACAGCACAGAAAACAAAAAACAATTACAACCCCACCCCCCACTACAGAAAACAAAAAAATTACACACCTGAAAAGGAAAGACAGATAAACACAATACAATACATACATATAATACATTACATACATTACATACAATACATGACATTACATATAATATATTACATATAATATATTACATATAATACATTACATACATTACATACAATACATGACATTACATATAATATATTAAATATAATATATTACATATAATATATTACATATAATACATTACATACATTACATACAATACATGACATTACATACATTACATATAATATATTAAATATAATATATTACATATAATATATTACATATAATATATTACATATAGTCCTAATCAAATACCCCCTATCTATCTAACATACAATCTATTTAATTTAAAATAAATCCTAACTATATCAAATACATCCCCCTATCTATCTAATATACAAAAATTCCTAACTACATACACAGACCATTATTCTAAAGTAAAATAAAATAATTACAGTCCTAACTACATACACAGACCCTAATTCTAAGCTAAAATCAATAAATTAAGACCACTTACCTTTAAGATGTTGCTTCAGATCACTAACCTATGGGTCAAACAAAAAATAAAAATTAGTACAAAACATTAACATCAAATAAATAAACATTCTATACATTCTAAATATTCAACTCACCTTTACAGCATGTCCAGTCACTGTTTAGCTCTTCCGGCGCGGCCCTGTTAAAAAAAAAAACACAATACATGAATACATGAATACAATATATAAACAATAAATAAAATACACAAATAAACATCTAAATATACATTTCACTTACCTCCCCGCGATGTCCCCGGCCTTCTCTCCTTCAGCCCCGGCTGGGCCGCGGAACCATCCGCGCTCTAAAAAAAAAAAAAAAAAAAACTAACGGAGGTCTGCACTGGCAGACCTCCCCGACGCTACTGAACCTCCCGGAGTCGTTTCCGGGAGGAAATTGGCATTGTCGGCTTGTGATTGGCTGAAAAGGCTGTCAGCCAATCAAAAGTCGTCAATGTAGGAGCCAATCAGGATGCGCAGATGTCTTCTACCAATCACTCCGTGGGGGTGTATCCCATAGTGATTGGCTGAAGGCATCTGAGCGTTGTGATTGGTTCCCAGAAAGATAGACAAGTGTTTAAGCCAATCAGGGTGGGATATTGGGGTGTATCCCATCCTGATTGGCTTACACATTGACGACTTTTGATTGGCTGAAATTTATAGACAGATTTTTCAGCCAATCACAAGCCGCCAATGCCAATTTCCTCCCGGAAACGACTCCGGGAGGTTCAGTAGCGTCGGGGAGGTCTGCCAGTGCAGACCTCCGTTAGTTTTTTTTCTTTTTTTTTTTTAGAGCGCGAATGGTTCCGCGGCCCAGCCGGGGCTGAAGGAGAGAAGGCCGGGGACATCGCGGGGAGGTAAGTGAAATGTATATTTAGATGTTTATTTGTGTATTTTATTTATTGTTTATATATTGTATTCATGTATTCATGTATTGTGTTTTTTTTTTAACAGGGCCGCGCCGGAAGAGCTAAACAGTGACTGGACATGCTGTAAAGGTGAGTTGAATATTTAGAATGTATAGAATGTTTATTTATTTGATGTTAATGTTTTGTACTAATTTTTATTTTTTGTTTGACCCATAGGTTAGTGATCTGAAGCAACATCTTAAAGGTAAGTGGTCTTAATTTATTGATTTTAGCTTAGAATTAGGGTCTGTGTATGTAGTTAGGACTGTAATTATTTTATTTTACTTTAGAATAATGGTCTGTGTATGTAGTTAGGAATTTTTGTATATTAGATAGATAGGGGGATGTATTTGATATAGTTAGGATTTATTTTAAATTAAATAGATTGTATGTTAGATAGATAGGGGGTATTTGATTAGGACTATATGTAATATATTATATGTAATATATTATATGTAATATATTATATTTAATATATTATATGTAATGTATGTAATGTCATGTATTGTATGTAATGTATGTAATGTATTATATGTAATATATTATATGTAATATATTATATTTAATATATTATATGTAATGTATGTAATGTCATGTATTGTATGTAATGTATGTAATGTATTATATGTAATATATTATATGTAATATATTATATTTAATATATTATATGTAATGTATGTAATGTCATGTATTGTATGTAATGTATGTAATGTATTATATGTAATATATTATATGTAATATATTATATTTAATATATTATATTTAATGTATGTAATGTCATGTATTGTATGTAATGTATGTAATGTATTGTGTTTATCTGTCTTTCCTTTTCAGGTGTGTAATTTTTTTTATTTTCTGTAGTGGGGGGTGGGGTTGTAATGTATTTTTTTGTTTTCTGTAGTGGGGGGTGGGGTTGTAATTGTTTTTTGTTTTCTGTACTGTAGGTTTTTTTGTTTTTTGTACTGTAGGTTTTTTGTTTTCTGTGCTGTAGGTTTTTTATTTTTTGTAATTAGAGTGGTGGGAAGGTTTATTAGGGGGTAGGTAGTGTAGGTAGGTAGTGTAAGTGTTAATAGATTAGTGTAGAGGGGAGTTAGTTTAGATTAAATGGTTTATTGGGGGTTATAGTGTAGTGTTTGTAGTTAGTGTCATAATGGTCCTTGAGGACCATCATGGCACTTATGTGGTTAATGTTGGGTTGTAACAGGCCCATAATGGTAATAATATACCCTTATGGGACTGATGGGGTTAATTAGAGCCTTATGGTGGTCTGGATTGACCACCATGAGTTAATGGGTTAAATAGAGCCTTATGGTGGTCTGGATTGACCATCATGAGTTAATGGGTTAATTTAGGCCTTATGGTGGTCTGTATAGACCACCATGAGTTAATGGGTTAATTAGAGCCTTATGGTGGTCTGGATTGACCACCATGAGTTAATGGGTTAAATAGAGCCTTATGGTGGTCTGGATTGACCATCATGAGTTAATGGGTTAATTTAGGCCTTATGGTGGTCTGTATAGACCACCATGAGTTAATGGGTTAATTAGAGCCTTATGGTGGTCTGGATTGACCACCATGAGTTAATGGGTTAAATAGAGCCTTATGGTGGTCTGGATTGACCATCATGAGTTAATGGGTTAATTTAGGCCTTATGGTGGTCTGTATAGACCACCATGAGTTAATGGGTTAATTAGAGCCTTATGGTGGTCTGTATAGACCACCATGAGTTAATGGGTTAATTAGAGCCTTATGGTGGTCTGGATTGACCACCATGAGTTAATGGGTTAAATAGAGCCTTATGGTGGTCTGGATTGACCATCATGAGTTAATGGGTTAATTTAGGCCTTATGGTGGTCTGTATAGACCACCATGAGTTAATGGGGTAATTATAGTTGCCTGGGGTTAATATTTTTAGTGCGAGTCCTTTCAGGACCTTTACGGTCCTTTGAGGACCCGCGAGGCGGGAAATTTAAAATTGAATTGCAGCAGGGTCACGATCGGTGCCGATCGGGGCCCCCCGCTGCAGGGGGTTTATGTGGGGACACTTCGGGGGTCCCGATGGGGACCCCCAGCATAGAGGGGGGTTAATTTTAAGTGCCGCGGCCGGGATTGGGTAATAGTGTGCCGCGGTCCCTTTAAGGAGCCGCGGCGGGGAATTTAAAAGTTTTAAATGCAGCGGGGGGCCTGATCTATGCAGATCGGGGCCCCCCCCTGCAATGGGTTTATGTGGGGACACTTCGGGGGTCCCGATGGGGACCCCCAGCATAGAGGGGGGTTAATTTTAAGTGCCGCGGCCGGGATTGGGTAATAGTGTGCCGCGGTCCCTTTAAGGAGCCGCGGCGGGGAATTTAAAAGTTTTAAATGCAGCGGGGGCCTGATCTATGCAGATCGGGGACCCCCGCTGCAAGGGGTTAATGTGGGGGTGCTGCAGGGGTCCCGATAGAGACCCCTGCAGCATGGGGATGTGTATAGGGTGCAGGGGGGAGCCTCACACTGCTGTCTCGGGCTGTTCCGAGGCAGCACGTAGAGGCTTTCGGATCCCTTGTGTGGACTTTTTGTCCACGTAGGGATTCTTACGATATGTGAGACTCGTGCATAGATTTAAGGCTACGTAGCTCTCTCGGAGCCTATTCTCGGCCATTTTCTCGCAGTCATATCGTAAAGCAGGCTGCGAGAGATTCGGTTCTCGCAAACAGCAGGAAAACTGCCTTTTGCGAGCACCGAGAGAACTACGAGGGAGAATTTAATAGGGCCCAGAGATTATACCTTTTACTGCCTAAAATCTCAGCCCTACAATGCGAAAAATTGGGGGATCCAATTTCCTTAGTAGAAGTAGAAGAAGCTATTAGTGCTCTCAAATGAAATGTCCCGAGGTCCAGACGGACTTCCAGGTCTTTTTTTCCAGTGCTATTCGAAGTTATTTGGCACGCATTTATTGAATAGCTTTAACGAAATCAGATTATCAGGTTCAGCCCCTGCTGAATCTCTTCAGGCTGTAATTGTTACCATACATAAAGAAGGAAAAGTTGAGAACAAATGCTCCAATTACAGACCAATCTCTCTATCGAATATTGATATTAAACTTTATGCTGGGATTCTAGCAAAAAGGCTGAGCCTGATAATGAAAGGTCTAGTCAGCTATGATCAATCAGGGTTCCTAAAGGAACGCCAAGGCCTGGACAACACAAGGAAATTGTTTGACATTTTAGACTTTTGCTAATTAAAGAAGACCCATGTTTTAGCATTAGCAATAGACGCAGAAAAGGCTTTCGATCGTTGAATCGTGAACTGGGAGCTTCTAGAAATTACTCTGCAAAAATTTGGTCTAGGAGACAAGGCCATTAGGAACATTATGGCACTATACTCTAATAATTGTGCCTTTATATGTGGACCAGGGTTTGAAACAGATATTTTCTATATCCATAATGGCTCTAGACAAGGATGTCCACTGTCTCCACTTATTTTTGCTTTAGTTATGGAGCCATTAGCAGAAAAAATAAGATGCAATATTAATATTAAGGGAGTTGCTATGGGGAAAGTAAATCCAAAAATAACATTATTTGCTGATGATATACAGTAGTTATTAAAACCACAGAAACATTAACTTCAGTAGAATATTTATTAAAGATAATTCAACAATACGGGTCTATTTCCTATTATAAAATTAATCATAGTAATACACAGGTACTGATGATCAATATAGATGGTATAATAAAAGGCCAACTTAAACAAAAGTTTGACTTTGATTGGTCGTCTAACGATTTTACACATCTTGGTATTAAATTTTCACCATGTTGGCACAATATAATTAGGAATAATTACAATAATGTATTTAAGGAAATTAGAGCAGTGCTTGATTCTTGGTGCAAGTTGAATTTGTCCTGTATGGGCAGGGTAGCAGCGGTCAAAATGTTTGTTTTACCCAAAGTACTATATCTTTTTAGGTGTATCCCAATAAAGATTCCAAAAGAACTGTTTATGAGATTTCAGGTTACTATAGATAAATATATTAACAAATCAGGTCATTTTAGAGTATTTTTTTTTAAATCTAAAACAGGAGTTACTGGGAAGGGGGCCTTGGTACCCTGAACCTTGAACAATATTTCCAAGCAACTGTACTTTTTCATGTTACGAGATTGTTAAATGGTAATCCAGAACTGAAATCTCTACAAATAGAATATACTCAGATATCTCAGACAAATTTGGAGAGTATCATGTGGAGTAAAACATTGGATAAGAAAGATATTAGTAATGGTTTACCGGTAACTAGATTCTGTCTAAGGACTTGGTCCAGTTTAAAAAAGAGATATAATCTGGTTCCGTTCCCCTCTCCTGTGATTCCTCTGATAATACTCCAGAATAAACTAAGTTATAGTGAGAACGTTTACTGGGCACAATGGAACTTAAAGTTGATAAAGGATATCTATAGAAATAAGGAATTTGTTTCCTTTGATAATTTAATGAGGGAAAGAGGAGTACCGTATAGCTTGTGGTAACAATATAACTCATTGAAACTCCAGATAGGGAAATTAGTGGGTAAATTAGTTCCTCATAGAGAGCTTACTCTCTTTGAAAGAAAGTTGGTAAAAGTTGAAGCTAATCTCAATATTTCTAGATATAGAGGAATTTTACATAGTATAAATATGCCTTGGAAAACCCCATCAATGTTTAGATAGGAGGAGGAATGTTCAATTGAAGTTTGTTTCAACGCTTTACAATTTACCAATAAGAATTTGATAAGTGTTTCGCTTAGAGAAGTAAATTTTACACTTTATCAAAGATCCAGTAAAAATACATAACATAATACCAGAACAGAATAACCAATGTGGGAGGAAATGCGGACAAGAAGGCACACACTCCCACATGTGGTGTTCTTGCCCATTGATACAAGAGGTATGGGCTATATGTATTTTGAATCTTTCAGTTATTACCCCTTCTACAGAGTTAATATTATTTAACATATTTCCATCTCATTTGGATGCCAGTATTAAAGTAGTGGTACTAAACACTTTACTAGAAGAAAGATGGAATCATCCATTCCTGGAATGAGATAAAAAATATAATGGAAAGGAATAGGCAAATAAAGAAAGACTGTGCACATATTACTATGAATATGAGTGAAAAGGATAAGTTGAAGTGGGAAAGATGGGATAAGCATTTCTCAGCTTAAAAAAATAATTATAGGATGAGTTTGAAAGGTTATAAAGTGTTTGCTTGCCCTTATTTTCTTTTTTTGCTTATACAAATTTAGCTTTTATGATATGAAGCTATGATATTGGAACATATGGAAAATAGCTTACAAGTGCTTTCATCAGTCCTTACTGGTATGTAAGGGAGTTACTGATACATAACTATGGTTTGTCACAGAAGGAATATAGCAAAGGAGTCATTTTAGCTGTCCTTACATGATACATAGCAACTTACTGACACATAACTATGATGTTATGAAAATAGAGAAATACCTTACTGGGGCACAGCAATGTTGTTACGTGATACAGAAACAGCGTACTGATAAGTTGCCATGTTACATTGGAGAAATAGCTTTCCTGTTTGTGCCAAAGTCTTTCCATTTACATAAGCAGCTAAAAGCATTAGATAGTTAGAGCTGCATCTCACATAGCAAATCATATCAAAACATTGGCCCCTCAATTGAGGTTTCTGGAGATCCAGTAGCCCATAAGTGAGGTTGCAAGCTTATTTGCTATTCAATTGGCTTCTTTTTGCAAGCTCCGATCGGCTTCCGAGTTATGGCCTTGAGAAAATGGCGATGGTTAAACTGGTAACTTATAGCCTCCAGAAGCCTTTGATCTTTCACTTTCGCAAGGCTAAATTCGCAAATCACTATTCAATTGCTCAATTTCCCCAAGCTCGCAAATGTTTTCACACCTGTAAATGGCAAATGCAGGAGAAAATCTTACGAGTGCTAGAGAGGACTTGCAAGGGGGTTAAACACCTATTCATAGCACTATAAATGCGAATAAAGAATCACACCTGCACTGTAAATAAGGGGAAAGCGATGATAGACATTATAATTAATTGCACAACAGTCTCAAGCCTGCAAATCGGCAAGATCTAAGACATATTTTTATGTTTAAATTCGGGGTTAAATCGATCTCGGGTATCAATGAGTTAATACATATCAGGCCACCCATTTGTATCTAGAAAATATTGGCATTCATTTTCATAATTCTGAGGGTTTGCGAGTCTGATCACATATCGGACCCCGAACCAAATTGATTTAAATGTTACCTGTAATAATGACAGTCTCATTTTCTATTGGCTGATTCGAAATAGGCAGTTACGGGCTTGCTGAGTTGATCATGTTCCCTCCGTGACCTGCTCTGAACTAGTGCAGGGTTTATGGTTTTGACTTGGGGCTCTTAACTCCCGCCCCTGCTCAATTAAATAGCATCTCAATCAGAGAACTTCTTAAGAAACCTCACAGGTTCCAGGAGCAGAGATATTGATCGTTATTCAAAGAGAGAGTACAGGGATTAGGTTAAGAAAGCGTAAGAGGGTGACGCTGTTTGTCCAAATGTATTATTTCACTTAAAATCACCTGCAAATTTGTCACATAGTACACATATCCCCATATAAGTAAATTAAAATAGACATTTACTAGGCCAATCTCATTCCAATCTACCTTACATCCCATGTCCACTCCACTCTAATACACACTCACCACTGTCCAACTCATAGCCCCCACTCATACAACACACCTTCCTACATACAACAAATACGCTTTCTACATAGCCCATCAAATTACCCTAGGCTATCTTGGCAAAGATACTGGAGTGGGTTGCCAGTTGCTTCTCCATTGGGCCACAATTTATCTGACTTCTCTGCTATGACCTTACCATCTTGGGTGACCCTACATGATAAAGCTTACAGCTTCATTGAAATATGCTTAACTGTGTACTCTACATAATTAGTAGACAAAATAAACACATAGCACATCTATTTTGAATCTGAATAAAAACATTTACACACTTATGTTCAAGTGAGTAGGCTGTTACAATGCTAGTTTCAGAGATTGTGCATGTGCATGTAACTGTGAGTAAGTGCTGTGACTGCAATATCTTTTTGTTTGACCCAAAATTAAATGATTAGTGAAGATGGGAGAGGACTCTGTGGCTAGTGGGAGGAGAAACCACCATGAGCCCCAGGCTTCAGGGCCAATACAGGGAGGAGATCCCCAGGCACAGTTAGATGGTCATGAGGCGGACAAGAATGACCACAAATGTTTTCACACCCGCAAATGGCAAATGAAGGAGAAAATCCTATGAGTTCTAGAGAGGACCCGCAAGGGGGTTAAACACTGATTCATAGCCCTGTAAATGCATATAAAAAATCCTTGCTGCACTGTAAATAACAGGGGAAAGCGATGATAGACATTAGAATTAATTGGACAACAGTCTCAAGCTCGGAAACAAAATTATTTTTTATGTGTCATTTCGGGGTTAAATCGATCTTGGGAATCAATGAGTTAATACATATCATGCCACCCATATGGACTAGAACAGTATTTGCATTCATTTTCATAATTCTTTATTTTGAGGGTTTGCGAGTCTGATCACATATTGGACCCCCAAACCTAACTGATTGACATGTAACCTCCAGTTTTACTGCCGTAATAATGACATGATAATGTCTCGTTTTCTATTGGCGAATTCGAAATGGGCAGTTACGGGCTTGCTGAATTGATCATGTTCCCTCCCTGACCTGCTCCCCACCAGTGCATGGTTTATGGTTTTGGCTTGGGGCTCTTAACTACCGCACCTGCTCAATTGAATAGCATCGCAATCAGAGACCAACGAGAGCCAGCAACTCACTTGCAGACATTTGGCTATCTGACGTTGAGTTACGGGCTTCGAATTGAATATTCCCCAGGTCTTCACTCTGTTCCAAAACTTTCATCAGCTCCAAGCTGCTTTATCTATGTCATTTTCAAGCTTCAGGCATCTGCACACGCACTTCTCTCTGTGTGTCTCTTTACTTCAGACAAAACAAATTCTGCGCACACTTCTCTTTGTGTATCTCTTTCTTCTGTCCCAATAAACACTGCACACACTTCTCTGTGTGTATATCTTTCTGCCAAGTCTGTGGATAATATAAACACCTTGTATGACATTGTCACAATATATACAGTATATATACATATATACTGTATATATATATATATATGTACACACACAAATACACATACATATATATGTTTTGGTCTTTTCTCTCTCTCTCCTCCTACTTCTTCCTCTCTCACTCCTCTTTCTTCTTTCTTGTCCTTCCTCCTCTATTTATTTTCTCCATTCCCCTCTTTATTCCCTCTCTCCTCTTCCTATTCTCTACGCCCCTAATCTTCTCTCTCTCTTGAGAGACGATTGCAAAAATGATTGCATATAAAATGGCATCAGTTATGTCATATTCTCCTATTATTGTCAATTGAATGAAGGCTGAATATCTTAATAATGTCATGAGAGTTAGCAAATAATAATGTATTCCTTTTTCGTATGTGATAGTCATTCTGGTGTACTGACCAGGTGAAGAAAATATGTAGGTGGACTAATACTGTTAGTTACTGTTACTTCCATGTTTGGAATTCATTCTTGGAGGAACCTTTCGTTGTCTTATTTTTGGTTAGCCTCATGACCACCTGGGAACAAGTTGTACCATACTGATTAACAGCTTCATTCAATTGGCAGGTCGCAGCTCACTCACAGACGGTCGGATGTCTCCAAGTGAGCTATGAGCTGATTTTCCCCTCTGTTTCTGAGGCTATTCAATTAGCCGAGGCCGAGACACTGCGCCAGACATTCGAAATCGGAAACCCATGTTTCCGTTGTAAGCAGAGCTGGGCTTGCGACTACATCACTGTCAGCCAATGGGAGTTGAGACCGTCATGATTGACGGTACTCAGAGCTACGAGTGCTCTTGCAGCCTCCCAATAAGTAACCTGGATGCACGGGTCTCTAACGAAACTCCTGCAGGGTACCCTTATCAACCCCAATGATGAGGGGGTCCCCACAAATTACCCACATTTAATTGTCCCCACATCAATCCCATTCTGGGGGTCTGCATCAGGAACCCCCACAATGTCCCCACATTAACCCATGCAGTGGAGGTCACAATTGTGACCCCCATTGAATTTAAAATGTTTAAATTCCCCTCTGCAAGTCCTTAAAGGGCCCACGGCGCACAATTAGTTAAAGCCAGCAGCGAGGGTACTGTAAGTACCCCCACTGACACCTAAAATCAACCCCCCAAATGCTGGGGATCCTTATCTGTGCCTTCTGATTGACTGCAGTCTGATTGACTTTGACAACAGCCAATCAAAAGGCGCCGACGCCTTCAGCCAATCACCTTGTGAGGTGTATGCCATTCTGTTTGGTTGAAGGCAATAGTGCCTTCCGATTAGTTTCAAAAACATTGACAGGTCCATCAGTCAATCAGAATGGGATATAGCGGTGTATCCCATTCTGATTGGCTCACACCTTGGCACCTTCTAATTGGCTGAAATTTGATTGACAGACATTTCAGCCAATCAGAAGGCGCCATTCCTTTTTTTTTTACGGGAAGAAGCGATAGAAGGCTCATTAGCATCGGGGAGCTCCTCCAGGGAGGAGCTCCATTAATTTTGTTATTTTTTATTTAGAGCAGTGGATTTTTTCAAGGGCCCAGTCGGAGCAGAAGATGAGAAGGATGGGGACATCGCGGACAGGTACTTTTTATATTTAGAATGCTATTGTTTTGTTATGTTATGCTTTTATTCGTATACTGATGTAATGTTGATATTTTTCCAGGGGCCCAGCCGGAGAAGACAAGAAGAAGGACAGGGGCATGCTGGAAAGGTAAGTTTAATATTTAGAGAGTTTACTTCTTCTATGTAGTGTTTATTTTTGTACTAATTTGATGTTTCTTTTTTTCCTAGGGGGAAGGGACATCTAGTCAAGGTAAGTGGGCTTATTTATTCTATCTTAGGTTAGATTAAGAGTTTTTAATGTATGTAGATAGAGTTTAATGTATTTTAGATAGGGTTTATTGTATTGTTGATAGGGTTTAATGTAATTTAGATAGGAGTTATTGTATTTTAGATAGGGTTTTATGCATTTTAGTAAGAGGTTATTGTATGTAGATAGGGTTTAATAATATGTAGATAGGGGTATATTTAAATTGTATTTATTGTGTATATTACTGTATTATATTTTGTATGTATTGTAATGTGATGTAATATATATATGTATATGTATTTGCTTTTCAGGTGAGTAATTATATTTTTTTTTCTGTAGTGGGGGGTTGTAATGTTCTTTTTTATTTTGTAACATAGCTTTTTTTATTTTCTGTGACTTAAGTTTTTTAATTTTTTGTAATTAGTGGGGTGGGGGTTTAATAGGTGGTTAGGTAGGTAGTGTATGTTTTAATAGGTTAGGGTAGAGGGGGTTAATTTAGATTTAGTGGTTTATTGGGGGGTAGTGTAGTGTAGTATTTGTACTTAGTGTCATGAGGGTCCTGGAGGACCCTCGTGGCACTTACGGGGTTAATGGTAGCGTTCTAATTGTCCCATGAGGGACTGATGGGGTTAAATAGAAGATTATGGGGGGGGGGGTCTGTATAGACCTGCATAAGAGATGGGGTTAAATAGGCTTAGATGTGGTTAAATAGGCCCAGATATGGTTAGATAGGCCCAGTTAGGGTTAAATAGGGCCAGGTAGGGTCAGATAGGCCCATCTGGAGTTAGATGGGCCCAGTTAGGGTTAGATAGGCCTAGATAGTGTTATTGGGTCCAGATAGAGTTAAATAGGCCCGGTTAGGGTTAGATAGGCCGAGTTAGGATTAAATAGGTACTGTTAGGATTAAATAGGCCCAGTGTTGGGTTAATGGTGTATAGTTAGAGTTTATAGTGTAGTGCTTAGACTTTGTGCCATGAGGGCCCCACCAGATTAAAACATCACCAGAATTAAACTAATAATATTCCTTCTGCGCAACACGGGAAATAATTGGCATTAGTATATGAATATGGTGTTGTCCTATTTTTTATTGCTGTTAAGTATGTACATATTTTGAAACTTGTTAAGTGTAAGGTCTAGAGAAGATGGGTTGAATGACCCAGCTAAAGTACATCAGGTAGAATAGACATCTCAAAATTATGGGCCCTATGTTAATTTCCATTATCACAGTTTACACCATGTTTAAGGCCAAAGTAAATCTCCCTACTATAGTTAATCACCCATCCCGGAAACATTGCAAGAGAACTGCTACGAGTGACTGCGGACGACAAAGCTAAAAAGCTTGGCACACATCTCAACTGATTTTTACACTGCTAAAAGAGTTACTCCACTAGATTTTTACACGAACACCCTATGCTAATAAGATTTTACAGATCACTCGCAAACCAGGGCAGTGCCATAACTGCAAAAAAATGAAAGCTATATTATGTGTACCAAAGACCACTTGCAAATGGTTTTAAAACCATTGTGGAGCGTTACAGAAGCAGTTAAAGAGACAGTATAGCACCAAAAAAGAAGTAAAGATTATGAATTATGAATTTCAAGGTTATTTGACACTTAACAGTCCAAAATCAACATATGTGTAATTAAAAAGTATGATATTGTACTATTAAGTCTGTTTCATTATACAACATCAAGGGTAATAAACAACCCAGTACTCAAGGGGTTAACCACGTTGCCTAGGAACAAATGCTCTAATGCATTGTCTATATATATAATATATTGATAGGATCAGATTAGTGAGTAATCATGTATTCTGATGTGTATATATATTATATATATTATATCTGGGTACCAAGATATAATGAGAGAAAATAATGCACAGAAGTCAGAGTGCCATCAGAATAATCTCTGAGTTTATTTGGGCGGGCAGCCTCTTATATAGCATAACACACGTCACAGCAAATATCAGGATTCAATAGGGTAAATACACCATCATAGCAGTTAGCCTACAAATATTTGCAAGCAAGTGTCTTTTTCTGTCTAACTCAGCGAAATATTCCTTATCGAAAATAACGGCTTCCTATAGATATTTGCCGTCAGCAGTTGCAAGGTAAATAAAAGGAAGAGGAAACAGATGGCAAAGGAATATTACCTAAACATTTCTACAGATAACCTTCTTGAACATTCTAGTACGATACACGGAAAAAAACAAGCTGATATACTTTTATAATCATGATATTAGTCAATAAACTCATAATAAAGAAATTAATACCTAACAGTCCCTCCTTTTATAAATGTATTAGACAAAGGTCTCAAAGCAAGGTTCAGTTTAAATGGTAACATTGCCATTGACGGTTTGGCAGTGGAACATGCTATACAGTTACTCATTTCCATGGAGGCCGCCGTATACAGCATCCATTCCAACCAAATGTTTTTTCCTGCATACCCAGTCTCAATTTCAAAAGTGTCAATCAGGCGGTCAGGTTCCAAATAGATGACCTGTGAGGGCACAGTCCTATTCACAGGGCTCACCTTGGTGATCAATAGTCTCTCTGGGCACCTCTTTTTGCAGTACATGAATATGCAAATATTCCATGTTGTTACCTCTGCCTGAGGTGTAGATTCCAAAAGTATATCTCCCTTCATCACACTTTTGTGGGTCCTGGCCGTTGATCCGCATGGGGTTGCATAGCTGATTTTGGCTGCAGGAGGATGGCTCCACACCCCGTGTCAACTTTAAGCGTCTCTTTGTGCTCTTGCACTTCATGTCATAAGGTGGGGAGTAACCCCAGACAGCTCCTGTATTCCATAAGGCCAGTTTCCAGCTAAGACATCTCTCATTTCCATACGGAGAGGCTATACACAAGTATACTGGCGCTTTTCTCACCCTTCCACTACGTCCTCCTCCAGAAAGTCCACATCTTAGTACTTGACAAAGGTCTATTTGGTTGGTTCCTATCTGCCCTTCCTTGAACACTAGGGTCACTGGGGCAGTTGCATTGACTTCCATCATGTCTCTTTTCATTCTGTGCATCCACATGTCTCTAATAGATTGCGTCTGGTTGCCTCTGGGTCTTGCCATATGATTATGGGTGCTACTATGCAGAGAGTTGTCAAGACTAGGCATGTCAGTGAGATTCTTAGGCCACACCAGTTAGCTCTTTCGAACGTGTGCCAGGACATTTTCTTGGGCCAGTTGAGATCCCCAAACCCGCACCATTTGGTTCTTCACTGGGTTTGAGACGAGTTTCCCCCCCTTTGTAGCCCAGCCTGACACGCAGTGAGTCAGCTAGCAGGTTTTAGGAATCAACTGGCTCAAGCTCTGGCACTTTTACTCTCTTGCAGTGAGTCAGGTGTATCCAGGTGGCTCATTCGGCAACTTTCAAGGCAGTGGGTGTTGACAGCAAAACTTGGTACGGTCCTTCCCACCTGACCGATGCCCAATTTTTGCGATTGATTACTTTAATTAGGACCCACTGGCCTGGTTGTACCAAGCAGGGTCCCTGCTGTTGCTGTGGATGAGAGAGAGAGATGGAGATAATATCTTTCTTACTTAACATTTTTCTCATATAGTCTGCTAAGTTTTCACTCATGTTCTCATCTTCTGAGATAAATGGTCTAAATTCTGGTAGTAGGAATGGTCTCCCATACAATATTTCAAACAGGGTTAACTTCTTCCTGCCTGGAAGCATGTGCATGTTTAGCATGACTAATGGTAAACAGTAAAGCCAATTTTTCGCTGTCGCTGCCATCGTTTTCCTCAATTTATTTTTAATGGTACCATTAGTTCTCTCCACTAATCCAGCTGACTGTGGGTGGTACGCACAGTGGTTTTTCAACTCTATGTGTAATGCTTTACTCAAGTGGTCGATAATTTTGTTGACAAAATGTGTGCCGGTATCGCTATATATTTCCTCTGGTATACCAAACCTAGGAATTATTTGTGTCACTAAGGTTTTACTCCCATGGTGTTTTATCTGTCTGAGCCTCTTCTACCATCCCTCCTACCTGTACCCACCTTCCACCAGCTGGCATAGTCAGTAATATGTGTGGCACTGTGTGTCCTGCATAGAGTAACTGGTCTTGATCATTCAATTTTACTCCCACCCCTGTATACCCATTTTCTGCCCAGTATATGTAATCCAAGGTTATTCTTGTATTGGTGTGTTTGAAAAATGTTTTTTCATAGTCCACATCCCTCCCCGGTGTACTTTCAAATTTCATAGTGCAGTGTAATGACCCTGTGCTTTGTTTTACACTGGGAGATGGAGCTAGGTCATTGGCTACCAAAGTACTGGATACTTGTCCTGGCCCTTTCGACACCATGTCTAATGTGTAGAAGTAATGTGGTTCACCCATCCCCTGCACTACATTTACATCGACAGGTATGTCCCTTGTGTATGCTTTCATGCTTTTCTCTGTAGGAACCACTCTAATGTGACATTTCAGCATCAGATCTCTACCCAAGAGATTTATCGGGCATCTAGGGGAGCTAGGATGCTCAAATGTTTGGCCGTTAAACAATCTCACTGTGAGTGGACATGATATAGGTTCGCTATTTGTCTGTCCTGCTGTTGACCTAACCAATATGTTTTGTGACGACGTGTAACTAGTCCATGTGCCATCATCGCTCAACACTGATCTACATGCTCCTGTATTGCATAAAAATGTTATCATTACCCCCTCTACATCTAGTTGCATGACTGGTTGTTCTTCTAGAGCCATTAAGTCTATACATGATTCTAAATTCAACACATCATTTATTTCTGGCAATTTTGCATCATTATTGCCATACTCATACAATTCAGATTCATGCAATTTTTGTTCAGCAAATATTTGTAAAGGAAGGGTACAACCTGGTTCTAGTCATTTGTCAGTCTGGTGGTCATCGTCATCCACTCCCTCTTCCTCCTGGTACTTTCTGTTTCTGCAGTAAAGTGGCCGGCCTTGCCACACACGTAACAATTTCCATAACATTTTCCTCTGCTTCCACCTCGTCCTTGTGCACCTCCTCTCCCTCCACGTTTTTGGTTATTTCCACCATCACTGGAAAAGAAAGCAGAAGTTATAGGTTGCGCTTTCCCATCAACAGAAGACATCAAATACACCTCCTTTGGTTTACTATCTTGCTTTGTCTGTTTCTTTTCTTTTGCTCTCTTACACTGCTCCTCTGCATGTTTAGCATATTCTATGGTTTCCCTAAGGGGACATGTTCTGTAAGTAATTTGGTGTTGTATCACAAAGTCATTTATTTCTGGACGACATCCCCTGAGAAAAGCGTTCTTAGTTGCTGAGCATATGGTCCAGCATCATCATATGGGTTAGGTCTGGCCATCCCGCTATGGCTGTCAAATACTACCCGCAACCTCCCCATATATTGTTCCACACTTTCATCATCTTTTTGTACAAACTCGTTTATCTTAGTCCAGTCTGTGTGTTCTCTGTGTCTGTCAGCTATTCTGCCTATTAGAGCGTCTACTCGTTGGGTCAGTTCTTGTGATCCATATTTCAGTGGTTCCCCCCTTGGGTCCAGTGGATTCCAGTCACCTTCACTAAGGATCCAATCGGATCCTAATATCTGCCTCAGACATCTTTCAACCTCAACACCATTTAATTTAAAACTTTGCTGCAATCGCTGGAACTTAAGTAGGAAAATTCCCATATTTTCATTTGGGTGGGGGACTCCTTCTACAGCTCTCCTCACATCTGCATCTGTCCATGCTCGGTATACTAGCATTGTGGGTGGCAACCTCAATTAAGGGATATAATGGTACAGATGTTATTCCCTTACCTCCGTATTGATGATCTGGTGCCCGCCTGGTTCTGGCGGGCAGTCCTTCATAAGGTGGTAGTGTCGGAGGAGGTGGATTCGGAGCGGTGGCGGCAAGCAGGTATTTGTGGGCATCATCAAATTCGTCCTCTACATCATCACTGTAAGTGACCATATTCCCAGGAGTCGGAGGGGCGGTCAGTCGTGGACGTCTTTTCTGTGTACACATAAACATATCCTCTTCCTCTTCCGAAGGAGAGAGGTGGTTAACATTACATGTCCGTCAGCCCGTAGGCACCTTCATTGTTATACACATTTGCCTTTTTTCTTCTTCAACAATTTTTTTATTTGTTTAGTATATAAAATGTATTTTTTTTTTTATTGCCTTTTTTATATTATTGACATCATCCTCTGTTTCAATATGTTTCAAATTTTTTCCTGAATTAAGTAACATTGAATTTACTTTTTTTTCCATATAATCTTAAGCTATATTAAAGCTTAATAAAGTTTGAATGTCTCCTATATCTTCCTTTTAATAAGGATTAATATTGCCAAGAAGTAGTGGATACAGGGCACTGATTCCAGCAGAGGTAGTATAGTAGGTGCTGTCTGCCTTTAAGGTGGGGTATAGGAGCGTGTATCCAGTGGGTGCGGTGAGCATCGTCATCGCTTAAAAGGGGTTGGTCATAAGGTTATAGTCAACTCCCACTTTTCTAAGGGGTTGTAATAACATGCCTTTGTCTCTCTTTACAGCAACCACACTTTCTCCCTTCTGTTATTTTCCCTCAATGATACAGACAGACATATTTTCGCATAAAAACTAACACACACACAGAGAGAAAATGGGAGTAGGAAGGGGAGTGGTCTGCTATGCTGACTGTGGGGGTTGGCCAGACCCTGCACGTCTTCTCAAAATGCAGACCAGTCACCTCCCTTTCCAAAGGTAAAGCATCGAGTAAAGTTACAAACACAGAAACTTTATATATACACAAATACACATAAGAAAACAATTCTAGAATACAGTGTTCACAATTCCCACACATAAGTGTGTTTTTACTAGACATAAGTTACAGATGCACACCAGAAAACCTTTGCATATTAAACATTTCTTTAGATATAACCTTGAAAACTGCAGGGTCTAGAAACCACACACCTGGCAGTCCGATTTATGCCCTTGAGAGCCTATCCACTTATATATATATATATATATATATATATATATATATATATATATATATCTTGAACTTCTATAGTATCAATTAAAGTTAATAGATGTACACAGAAAATAAGATCACAGGTACATGGAAATATACATAGCATTACATATACATACAACAACCAACAGACCTTTTATACATTTTCCAGAAATAATCTGTATATCTCCTACACCTTGGACCATCCGCCTTCTCCACACCCGAGTGTGGAAACCTGGTTCACATAGAGAGAGAGTCGTTCACGCTACCTCTCGCACGCTACACCTCAAACACCACCACATATACTCGGCACATCAAGGAACCCTAAAGCCCGTAGCTTCTGATGGGAAGTCTTGTTGTGCAGTTCCCTTTAGTGTAAACCCAACCTTTAGGGCTTTACAGGTAGACCACTCAAAGTCCAACTTCACCATATACCGTGTGGTGCCTTTCTGGACGTATCCCTTACAAGTATAGCTCCCACCCAGGGCTTCATACACACAATCTTACAGAGTATTTTAGTAAGAAGTTATGAATACACAGAAACTTCAGACAAAATATTTCAACATTGTATAACCAATTAAAGAATGAGAAAGATGGAAATTCAAGGAGTTATTGATGCCTGTCGTGCTCGACTGCCACAAATTGTGGTTTGTGCGTCTTCCATAAACACAGGCAAGTCACAGGATTTACCCTTCAGAGACAAGGTGGGTAATGCGTGACCACTCACTACCAAAAGTGGATGGTTTCAGGTAAGAATTTTTTTTTTAACAACACAAAAGAATACATGTATATATATATATATACATACACTCACAAGTACACAGAAATATCCAGAATGTTTACAGGTATATACAATAACCAATAAATCTGTTATCCGTGTTACACCTCTCACAAACATACATACACCCGGTATTTAGAAACATATAAAATGTTTACATGCATACATATTTTCTGGCAAGAGCTCATTTGAAAGTCGGACTCATTTACCCCTTTTTCATGGTAAGCATTCTCAATATTGTTACGTACGGAGAACTTATTTTATAGTCTTTTCCTCAGGATAATGACTCTTTTACCTCTTTGTGGGTAAGTATCAACCCATTTACCTATTACTAGGCAAGAAACGTAGTTGTACAACTCTTTTACCTAATATTACTGTTAGGCAAGGACCTGGGGACATACACACACATGCAAATGCCACAGAAATTCATATACTCACTGTCAGTTCGTTGTAAGCTGTGCCTTTTCATCCCTCGGAAAAACACCTTGCCTCTGCGGTCCAACTGATCATATATATCAGGCCTGAGGTCTTTCTCAAGGTAAGGGAGTCCTCAGCGACATACCCCCTGTGCACGGTAAAAGGCGTTTTGCTCCGTCCGAGGAATGATAAGGGAAACAACCATGGCTCGAAGGACCAAAATGATAGGATCAGATTAGTGAGTAATCATGTATTCTGATGTGTGTATATATTATATCTGGGTACCAAGATATAATGAGAGAAAATAATGCACAGAAGTCAGAGTGCCATCAGAATAATCTCTGAGTTTATTTGGGCGGGCAGCCCCTTATATAGCATAACACACGTCACAGCAAATAGCAGGATTCAATAGGGTAAATACACCATCATAGCAGTTAGCCTACAAATATTTGCAAGCAAGTGTATTTTTCTGTCTAACTCAGCTAAATATTCCTTATCACAAATAACAGCTTCCTATAGATATTTGCTGTCAGCAGTTGCAAGGTAAATAAAAGGAAGAGGAAACAGATGGTAAAGGAATATTACCTAAACATTTCTACAGATAACCTTCTTGAACATTCTAGTAAGATACAAGGAAAAAACAAGCTGATATACTTTTATAATCATGATATTAGTCAATAAACTCATAATAAAGAAATTAATACCTATCATATATAAACACAAAATAAACACATTTTTATATAATGACTCTATAAATACAATTGCTACATCTATTAAATGTTGAAGAGTATAAATAAATACAAATATATATATATATAAATATAATGGTTTCTTGCAGTAGTTACAGCACTTGTTCTCACTCATTATAATAATCATGATATTCTCATTTTCTATTGGTTCCTAGAGCCGTTTCTCATCTGTAAAGCTTGGTTTTGGTAATCCCTAAACTGAAATCTCTTGTGGATAAGGCTTTGAATTACGAATACTGGCTGAGTGAATGAGGGGAAAGATTAACATAGACATGTAAAGCAGGGGAAGAATGATCCTGCAGTCGATTTATGGCTATTCCGTAATTTACACCTCACAATTAGCATGGGGGCCTATGTTTGTATCCTCAAAATAGTTGAAAATAATTGATAGTCAGTAACACAATGGGTAGGGAAACTGTCATAGTTTGTAATGAATAGATGGTAATCTATTTAAAGCACTATTGAAATATACTTATATCCACTGGCGTAGGAAGGAGTTGCGAGGGGGGCGGACCAACGCAGGCGTCATCTCCTTAAGGGTGGCACCAGCTCAGTTGCTGCTCAGTTGCTTCTGATGCTGCCCCTGCATGTGTCTGTGTGTGTCTGTGTATTAGTCCCCGGCCTTTGCTCTCTCCTCTTCACAAGTCCATTGGAGGAGAGGAGGAGCCGTCATGGGGAGGAGAAATTGAGGGGAGCCTACGAACCCGGAGCGATCAGGTAAGGGAAGTGGGGAAGAGACAAGGGGAGAGAGAGATGGGAGGGGTAGAGAGAGTTGTGGGAATAAGAGAGAGATACAGGGGACGGAGGGAGAGAAAGAGGGAGATAGAAAGGCAGGGAGAGAGAAACTGGAGGGAGAGAGACAAAGAGAGGGATGGAGGGAGAAAAAGGGGAGAGAAGGAGAGACAGAAAAAGGGAGAGAGAAGGAGGGGAGAGAGAGAGAAAGAGGGGGAGAGAGAGGAGGAGAAGAGAAAGGGGGAGAGCGAGAGAGAAAGAAAGAGGAGGGAGAGGGGGGAGACAAGGAAAGAGACATAGAGAGAGAGAGAAAAAGAGTGGGAGAGAGAGAAAGAGGGGATAGAGAGAGGGAGTGAGAGAGCGAAAGGGAGAGACAGGAAGAGGGAGAGAAAGAGTAAAAGAGAGGATATAGGGAGAGAGAAAGGGGGTACGAGGAGAGAGAAGGAGGGAGAGAGAGATAGGGAAAGACAGAAAGAGAGAGGGAGAGAGAAAGGGGGAGAGAGAAAGAGAGGGGAGCGAGAAAGTTAGGGTAGAGAGAGAGGGGGAGATAGAAAGAGGAAGAGAATGGAAGAGAGAGAGAGAAATAAAGGGAAGAAGGGGAGAGAGGAAGAGAGAGAAAAGGGAGAGGGAGGGGGGAAGAGAGAAAGATAGAATAGAGAGAGAGGGCAGAGAGAAAGGGTGAGAGAAGGGGAGAGAGAGAGAGGGAGAGAAATAGGGGAGAGAGGGAGAGGGAGAAAAAGGGAGAGGGAGAGGAGAAAAAAGAGAGAGAGAGATGTAGAGAGGGAAAGACAGAAAGTCAGAAAGATAAAAGAAGAGAGAGGGAGAAAGAAAAAGAGAGGAGGAGAGGAGGGAGAGAGAGAGAGAGAGAGAGAGGGAAGGAGAAAGAGAGAGGGAATGAGAGAGAGAGGGGGAAAAGAAGAGAGAGGGGGATAGAGGGGAGTCTGAGACAAAGAGGGGGGAGAGGGAGAAAGAGAGGGGTGTAGAGACAAGGGAGAGAGAAAGAGGGAGGGAGAGAAAGAGGGAGTAAGAAAGAGAGAGGGAGAGAAGATAGGAAGAGAGGGAGACAAAGAGAAAGGGAGTGTGAGGGAGAAAGAAAGAGTTAGAGAAAGAAGGGAAGAGAAAAAGATGGAGAAAGCAAGGGAGAGAGAGACAAAGAGAGGGGAGAGAGAGAAAGAGGGGGAAAGAGAAGGAGTGAGATGTGTATAGAAAAAAATGGAGAAAGAGATGGTAGAGGGGTAGAGAGAGACAGAGAGGGGGGAGAGAAAGAGGGAGAGAGAGAGGGGAGAGGGATTCAGAAAGAGAGAGGGGGAGAGAAAGAGAGCGAGAGAAAAAAGAGGGGGAGAGAAGGGAGGGGAGAGAATAGAGGGAGACAAAGAGAAAGGGAGAGGGAGAAAGACGGGGAGAGAGATGGGGAGAGATACTAGAGGGAGAGAGAGGAAGAGAGAGAGAAAGAGAGGGGAGAAAAGAGGAAGAGAGCAAGACAAAGAGAGGGGAAGAGAGAGGGAGAGAGAAAGAGCTGGAAAGAAAGGGAGAAAGAAGCGAACTGCTAAACTGTCACACATGCAAGCCTCGCAAAGCGAGGTGAAGCAGCCGCACAGCACTTAGCCTGCATTGTGAGGGGCGCAACTGCGAACCAAGCTTGTAACTCTAAAAACCCTAAAAACAAAAAAAAATATTTAACAAATATAATAACACACTCACAGACAGCACAGGGGGAGAGCCAGGAAGCCTGGGAGTGAGGTTGCAAGCAATTTTAAGCCATATTTGGCGGTTTTCGTCAATCCAACATCGGCTAAGCAAGGAAAAAAATGACAGACGAAAAACGGTTTTGAGCGTGTAACACGCAAGCATTCAGCAGACACACAGAGGACAAAGAACCAGGGAAGGGACAGGGGAGAGATGGTGGAAAGAAACACATGGCATTCCCAAGCACAAAACTTGCAGGTTAACAAAACCTAGGTAGGAGGGAAGGGTCGCAATGAGCGTCGAAGGTGCTCATTGTGAGCCACGAGATGAGCGCCAGGGTAGAGGCTTGCAATGAGCTTGCGATGGGGCTCGCAATGAGCACGGAAGATGATCAGTGCAAAGCAGGAAAGTTGAAGTACATGGGGGAGAGGCCGAAGACGCTCAGCGCGGGGCTCGCAATGAGCGCCGAAGGTGCTCAGAGGAGCAAAAGCCTCACATTGTGTGGCAAACAGCATTGTCAGGCTTACAATTTTAAACCCATAATTTTTGACAGGCAAGTTCCTAGTGATAATATATCTCCCTTCATTATTCCTAATAATAGTTTGTATCTTTGCTCCTAATGACTTGTGCAATAAAATAGCTGTGCTTTTTTTCCGTTATATTAAATGATAAATAAAACTCAAGGAAATGTGCATGTAGAAACTATGATGGATGTTGTTTTGGAAAATGTGTCTGTTGTAACAATAGAACTGTTGGTTTTCACGAATTTTAAAATGTAAAAGTTATAAGTCTTTTGTTTGGGGCATTAAATCTACTTACATTACATCATATTAATTTCAGTTTTGCCATAAATAATCATAGTAAACATGCCTATGAATCTTACGAAGAATGCATTTTATTATTCAGTTAACCCTACTACTGCTAATTATGAGCTTGCATTTCAATGAGGAGGATTCATACATGATATCGTATTATCTGTCAAGCTTGACATATTCATTGTAAGTGTCAACTTGGTTTTAACTATCTTAATCATGCTTACTTTCCTGTTAGTCACTATGAACCTATTTATTGAATTCAAGTTATAATTTCCTGAAATAAAAAAGCTTATAAACCACATTGACATTTAGTAAACCGTGTCTTTCTGCTTTCCTGTTAATTGCACATTAAACACCATTCTTTATTTTTTTTTCCATTTTTTTTGTTGTCGTCATACCTTAAGTGTCTGGTTCTGCTAGATATGGAGGTTTCTCATGGGATCCAGCATCAGCTGAGGAGGAAACTTGAATTATTTATGTTACTCTTGAACTTGGTGGCATTATTTTTCCCTGCTACTCAAGGATAGTATTAGAAGAATTATGTAATGAACTTTTCCTATTCTTTTTGAATGTGGTCCACTTTAACATTGGTAAAGGAGGAAGTTGATGTTTACTCTCATGTTGTGGTTGAGTAGGAGGTATGAGTTCCAATATTTGCAACAAAGGGTAGTTTCACTAGAGAAAATTGAAGCTAATATATCTTATGGTATTAAATCTCCTGTAGAAAGTGATGTTTCAATTAGGAATGGGGGATAGTAGAAAAGTTGGTTATATTCAAACACTTTAGAACTTTAATTAGAGGAATTAAGAGGTAAAAACGTGGATAAAAGTTTCCATGTATTTTTTACTCTATAATTTTGGAAACAAAAATGCTTTGTAAATTCCTCTAAGCAGTTGAAGGTTGAGAATGTTTCAACATGCAGAAACTGTCATATAGAACATTACGAGTTAGAAGGAAGGGAAGAGGAGAGAAGAGGATAAATAAAGAGCTCAAGTATGCAAGAATTCACTTAAATACAGTCTGTTGAAGTTGGTCACCATAATCCATGATAAACTTATTTAAGTTTGCACCTGAAGAGCTCATCCTGTCTGTCCCTTATCTCCTGAGGTCCGACCTGATTGAGCTGAGAGGGGGGTTATGTGATTTTGTTTTTTGTTATTGTATGTATTTGTTGTCTGATTTGTGTATGTATACACCCAGTGCGAGGAGAGAGGGGGAGTGGAGGAGGGGGGATACTTCAGGAAGTATAATGAATTCATTCATTTGATGGAAATGTAGAAACTGGTGTCCAAGAATGTTCAAGGCTTGAATATCCCTGGAAAAAAAGATGTGCATTTTTTTAAATGTTTAAAGCAGAAAAGGCTGATATCATATGCATTGTATAGTAGGAAAACTAGAGGAACAGCGATTTTTTTTCTTTTTTTTATAAAAATCTGAACCTTAAAGAAGAATTTCTTGATACAGATAGTGAGGGCAGATACACATTATGGTCAGAGTATAACAGACAATAGTAAATAAATACAGTATGCACCAAATAAGGCCCAAGTAAAAAATGTGAGGTCGACATTGAAAAAGTTTAAAAAATATTTATCCGGCCCTCTCACTCTTTGTGGGGATTTATAAAAAAGTGTCTAAATTCCACTGAGGATAAGAAACTTTCTAAAGATTCTGTAATTGATCAAAGCATCAAAGCTAAACAGTTTTATAATTTACAATGTGGCTACAACCTTTTTGATACATGGAGATGTTTACACCCAGGAGAAAGGGATTACTTCCACTACTCACATAGGCACTTATATTATGCCAGACTAGATTACATTTTGTCTAACGAATTAAGCTTTAAAAAGGTTATTGAAGCAGACATCAAGCTGATCCTTAGATTAGATCATGTCATGGTCTCAATAACTTTTAAATCTGATTTGAGTGGCAGGTTGCATCCTCCATGCAAATTGAATCCTTCTATTCTCACAGAAGAACATATTAGAAACAGCATTAAGAAAGAAATGTCCCAATTCTTTGAAGAGAATAGAGGATCAGTGCATTCCAATGCAAACCTATGGCTGGCTCATAAAGCCTACATTAGAGTGGTTTTCATAAAAGCAAAATTGCAATTGTTTAAGAACAAGGGCAGATCATTGCGGGAACTATATATAGACTTGGCAAAATTAGATAGAAGTCATAAGCAAAACTTGGACAGAAATATACTTAACCAAATAAGAATTATACGGCCTCAATCAAAAAAAATTAACAAAAAAAGACTGATGAAGCATTTTTGAAGTTTCAGCAAAGAGCATATCTCTGGGTAAATAAAACTGGAAGAGCTTTAGCCCAAACATTTTAGACTACAAACACCAACAATTGGTTGGATAAAATTAAGTATAAAGATAACATTATTACAGATAAAATCATACAAATTTTTAAGAATTACTACTCAGGACTTTACAATCTGGAAACAAAGAAGCAAAATAGTCCCAAGATCAAAATAAAAAAATTTTTTTAGACAAAATAAATCTACCTAGAGTGTCAAAAACAGATCTAGATTCACTAAATAGGGTAGTTAGTGAAGAGGAAATAGCCTCTGCAGTAGGAAACCTGAAAACTTACTCATCTCCTGGGCCTGATGGATTCATCAACCATTATTATAAACTGTTTCAGAAAGAATTGATGAGAGATTTAAGAAAACTTTGAACGAGATTAAGAACTCTGGGAGAGCTCCCAGAGAATTGCTAGAAGCCGCTATAGTTAATATACCAAAGCAAGATAGTGAACTCCTAGAATGTAAACATTTTTTTACCAATCTCTCTCCTGAATAGTGACATAAAAATGTATTTGAAAATATTAGCTTAGAGACTCAATAAAATCATCCACTCGTTAATTGGAAAGGATCAGACAGGTTTTATAATGGAGAGGCAGGGATCTAAATATATTAGAAGACCCTTAAACATGATTTCCTATCTTAAAAATAATAATATTCCGACTGTATTTGTTTCCTTGGACACCGAGTAGGCCTGGATGGAGATACTTGGAATGTTTTTTTTTTACTGTTTTAATCATTTATTGTTCATACAGCATAAGGAAAAACAAACAAAAAAAACATAACAATACTTAAAATAACCTTACAAAACATATAAACGTATACATTCATTCATCCTAGACAACACTTATTAATAATAATATTTCCATTGTGGTCCCCCTCATAAAGAACAAATACTCGAACAAAGAGAGATAAATATCCAACCGTTTTTTGAAACTGATGAAAGAACCGAACATGACAAGAGGGAAAAAAGTAATATTAACAATGATGTCAAACTTTATTATCATCCCATTTTGACCATTTTTTAACCAATATTCTTTTATTACTTTTATGTTGTTTAAGTCCCTTTTCCAACTCTCTGTCATGGTCGACTATCCTCTCAATCTCAAGCCATCTTTGGACTTCCCTTGATTTCCAACATTTAACTATACACCATTTATAGACTAATAATATGTGAAAAATTAACCATTTCTGATATAATAATCTTTGATTCTCAAAAATATGAAATAATAATGGTGCTGGACTTAGGGGTAAACTTAAACCTGTAATTGTTTCGATCTGATCAACACAGATCTTCCAAAAGCACTGAATCTGGGGGCAATTCCACCAAATATATGAGTGGGTCCCAATACCTCTGCAACCTCGCCAACAATCCTCTAAGTTCATTGTGTTAACTCTTTTCATACTCGTTGGTACCCAATACCACCTCTGTATTAACTTGAAATATAACTCTCTATATGAAATACTTATTGTAGTTTCTTTTATTAAAGAGCATGCTCTAAACCATTTTTCCTTTCACCACATACATTCAAGTTCTTGTTCCCATTTGGTCATTCTGTTTGTTTTCTAACTTTGTTCTCTTGCTCTTAGTATTTTATTACATTTAGAAATGATATGGGAATCTTGTCCCTTTACTATAATATGTTCTAACAGGGAGTAGTCTCTATATTTATTCAAGGAGATATCCAAAAATCTCAATTCCTTTCAAATTGACATATATTGTAACCAATTGTAGTAGTAATCTAGCATGGGATATACGTGTATTATTTTCAATTAGATCTCCCAATCTAGTAACACCAAGTAGTTTCAGCTTCTGAAGATTTTTATACTTACTATTATAAGGAAGAAGACCTAATGGGGCAGCTGGTAAAGGAAATTTAGCTAAATCCCATATATCCCTATTTGAAACAAAAATTTTAATAAGGAGCATATACCCCCAAAAAGGGGTGTAATTTCTTTCAGATCTAATGAAGAGATCCAAAGAAGTATTTCTAAAGGAAGATCCCCCATTAGATTCTCTTCTAGTTTAAGCCATTTAGATTCTTGAGTTGATAGATTCCAACCTAATAGATGATTCAATACAATGACATTATGTGTATCTAATAAAGATGGAGCCAATAAACCTCCTTTTTCAGCATATCTCTTAGTAATACTTAATTGTAATCATGATTTCTTATTGTTGTAAATATATTTGTTCAGAGAGCTTTGCATACTAATTATCAGGTATAAAGGTGCCACTTGGTGGATATATCTCCAAATATACAATATTTTGGGAACCACCAACATTTTAATCAGAGCGATTCTACCAGACCAAGATAAATGTTCAGATTTCAATTCTAAAAAGTCTAGTCTAATCTGTCTAAAGACAGTATATATATTGTCTTTTAATATAGATGTCATAGATGTCGTAAAATGTATCCCCAAATGACATATGCCCTTGCTATTCCAATTAAGTTTAAAATAGTTTTTTAAATGGTTTATTTTTTTGCCTCTCAATCTAAAGGTCAGTGTATCTGATTTAGACTCATTTATCTTGAGATATAAGAAGCAACTGAATTTTCCTATCTGAGCAAAGACAACTGGTAAGGAAATAACGGTCTATAATGGTCAGGATCATATCGTCAGTGAACATCATGATCTTGTATTGATTTTTTCCAATATTTAATCCGCTGATTAATTCCGTTGTTCTAATTAATTTGGCTAATGGTTCTAACGTTAGGACAAAGATAAACAGAGACAGGGGACATCCTTGTCTCGTCTCATTTGATATTGTACATTTTTCAGTTTCAAAATCAATACCAGTCACCTGGGCTCTAGAATTTTTATATAGTACCATAATTGCTTTGTTACCAAATTCTCCTAGCCCAAATTTATCTAAGACCTCTAAGAATAACCAATTTACCCTATCAAACACCTTTTCAGCATCTAAAGAGAAGGTTAATAAAGGGATATCTCTTTTTTTTTGGCGTACGACAATAGGTTGATCAGTCTCCTTGTATCCTCAGGGCCGTGTCTCTTGGGTATAAATCTAACCTGGTCATAATTAACCAGATTGGAGATATACCTTTAAAGGCCTGTTAGCCAATATCTTAGAATATATTTTTGTATCAATATTTAATAGGCAAATCGGTCTGTAGTTTTTATATATTTCAGGGTCTTTCCCTTGTTTAAGAATATAAAAAATATTGGCTTTTGTCATTTCTGGTGGCATCTGACCTGAGTTTTTAATTTCGTTAAACATATTACAGAGAATAGAGTTCTTTTGTAAACATCTTATAATATATGCCCATAAAGCCATCTAAGCCTGGAGATTTATTCACTTTTAGGTCCTTAATGGCTTGTTCTACTTCCTTTACTGAAAGATCTTTATTCAGTTCAAATAATCCTTCCTTAGAAATTTTGGGTAAACTTATTTTCTCAAAAAATTATTTTATATCGTTTTTGGAGGGTTTTATAAAATTATCACTTAATTCTAAGTTATTTAAGGATTGATAGTACAATTAAAAAATCCTACTAATTTCCTTGGGATGATTAAGTTTCTTATTATTTTTATCCCTAATACTTAATACTCTTTGTTTTATCTGTTGTTTCTTAATTTTATTCAGTAAATATTTCCCCGCCTTGTTACCCATGATATAATGATCTTCTTGAGACCTAAGGATTGCATTATCTGTTTGCAGCTGTAAAATTATTTGTATATGTGTTTTAACATTCTTAATTTGTAGTATACTATCACTATCTGGGCAATTTGTGTTCTTCTTTTGTAGTTCATTAATTTCAATGTAGAGTTCCCTAAGGGATCTACCTCCATTTCTCTTAAGATAAGCATTTCTAGCTATACATATTCCTCTGACAACTGCCTTATATGTACACCATATAGTCGTAGCCAGAGGAACCGAAAGATACATGGAATTAACACTAGAGAAATTTGGTTTTGAAAACTTTGGCTCCCGGGGCGATTAGCACACTCTATGTGTCTCCATCCACCTCTGTCAGGGGCCTAGGGTTTGTCTCAGAGATATTTGAAATCTCAAACATGTCCGTCAGGGGTGCCCGCTCTCACCAGTTTATTTGCACTATTGATTGAACCCTTGGTTGAACCGATATGAAGCTCTGAAAGAATTATGGGGATTAGGATAGGTTAAAGCAAACATAAAATATCTTTGTTCACTGACGATATGTTTTTTTTTTTTTTTTTTTTTGAATGCGCAGTCTTTTTTTCTTTTTTTTTGCTTTCAAATATTTATTTAAATTTCACATATATACAAACACAAGGAAAAAGCAAGCAAAAAAAAAAAAAACATTTAAAATTGACACAATCATACCCTCCAATTCGTTACATGTAAGAAAGGGAGAATTTTTAACAAATTTATAGCCATTAGAGTAATACCTTTTCCATCCAATATAGAGATAGTACTTTTTGGCATTCATGATGTTTTAATCAGTACAACAAGACACCTAAATATAACTATTCATATGTAGAGTATATTATAATACCATTTTATCACAAGTTCTAGGTGGTCCGTTGGACCTACCTGCCAATAAGGTTTACTCCTTTTATTACGCTTTTCCCTTTTCCTTTCCTTTTCTCTCCTTTCTTTTCCCCCTTCCTTCTGCAAGTTTCATTGTATATTATAAATTTACAGCCTAGCATGTAACAGGTACCATTACAAATATCTTCATTGCTAGAAAGACCATTCAATAGCGGTGACACCTGCATCCATAAGCGGGCCTTCCAGAGGATTTATACTTGATTCTCTAGATGTTACCACAATCTAACTTATATTCATAAATGAACATTCAAAAACAAAAACACACAAACAAACAAACCACCAAAAGAAAAAAAAGCAAAAGATATTTCTAATCTCTGTTTGCGAGGCGAGGGAGCGGGGGGAGCCGGGGGGAGGGAAGAGGCGGAACAGTGCTAATTTTGGTCACACTCACCCACTAGACTTATTGTCCCATATTTTCCATTTATATCTAGGAATCAAAATAATACCTATATCCTCAAGATCTATTTCCAACGCACGAATTTTAGCAATTTTAGTAAATATTTCTGGAACAGAGAAGGTTACTTTTTGTCTCCATTTCAGTGCAATACTGCACTTAACGGCCATAAAAATCTGTATTAAGAATGCCTTGAGTTCATTAGAACAGGTTTCAGGAAATGTATGAAACAAAATCATTTCAGGAGAAAAACTCATTGAAATTTCATAAGCCTGTCTAATGTGCTGAAAGCAATCCTCCCACAACTGTCTGATGACTGGACAGGACCACCATACATGTAGATGAGTCCCCACTTGGCCGCATTCCCTCGAGCACAATTTTTCAGATTCATTTCTAGTAATTTGGTACACGTTATACGGAGCTAAGTACCATCTATTAGTTAGTTTAAAGACATTTTCTCTGTAGGGAGCATTTTTAATGATTTTATCAGTAATTGTAAATGCTTTAATCCAAGTTTCAACTGGCCATTCTCCTTTGAGCTCCGACTCCCATACTCTCATTTTCATAGATTTTTTTAAGTTATTACTTTTCTTTATTATATTATAACACTTGGACACTAGATGTGATTTATCTTCCGCTAGGATCAATTTTTCCAAATCCAAATTATTTTCATTTTTGAGATTATTGAAACCCAATGATTTTAAGAATTTTTTTAATTTGAGATATTAAAACCAGTACCTGGATGACAATCCAAATATTAAAACTAAATGTTCAAAGGGATATAGCCTATTATTTTGGAAAAGCTCTTTAAGCAAAATCACTCCCTTTTTTATCATAAATTTTAATATTGGAGATGGATATATTTTATCTAATAATAATATGGGTGTAACCCCATTGGAAGAAGGTATTAATGAATATTTTTGATTGATTTTTACCCAAGCACTCATGTATTTTTTAAGTATGTTATCTCCGGGTGGTAAATTTCCCCAGTCTTTTCGTTGGAGAAATATTAAGAGACCCAGATCTCCATTCCTTATTTGTTCATTTTCTATCTGACTCCAATGGTGATCTATAATAGCTTCAGTATTTCTCACAAGGTGGGTGAGTAGAATAGTTTCTTGATATTTAACTATCAATGGGTACGCCATTCCACCTTTTTTGAATGTATTCACCATATAATGAGCTTTTATTCTTATTCTGCGTCCATTGTGTATGTATTTATCAAGAGTGCTTTGAAGTTTATTAATCATAAAGCTTGGAAATTGGCTCGGAATACACCTCATTACATATGTAATTTTAGGTATAAGAAACATTTTGGTTCCTATTATGCGACCTGACCATGATGTCTGAATTTTTTTCCAACGTGAAATTGCTTCTATTATATTCTGATGAACTATTCTGAAGTTTTGTAAAATTGATTGCTTCAGGTCTGCATAGAGATGTATGCCTACATGCTTCATGTGGGATTGCCAATTAAATGCATATTTACTTTTCAATAATGCAATATCGTTATCCTGTAGATTTAATTGGAGAATTTCCGATTTAGCTATATTGAGTTTGTAATTTGATATTTTAGAAAATTCATCTATAAGCTCTTGTAGGTTCCCTATAGACTCAACTGGGTTGGTTAATGAAAGTAACACATCATCCGCGAAGAGTGATATTTTGTGATCTATATTTCCAATTTGTATTCCACTGATATTCCTTAATTCTCGAATACCTATAGCTAACGGTTCGATCATAAGTGCAAATATCAAGGGAGAAAGCGGGCACCCCTGCCTTGTACCATTGGTTACCTTAAATCTAGGTGATCTGAACCCTAGACCAATGACAGAGGCGGATGGAGCCACATATAGAGCCTTAATGGCCTTGGAACCAAATTCTCCAAACCCAAATTTGGCAAGAACCTGGTCCATGTAGCTCCATCCGACTCTGTCAAAGGCCTTTTCCGCATCCAGGGAGAGAAAAACTGTAGGCAGGTTGTTCGCCTTAGAGATGGAAATCAAATTAAGCAACTTTCTTATATTGTCAGTTCCCTGACGTCCTACTATGAAACCTCTTTGGTCTTCACCAATCAATAGTCTCATAATTGTATTCATTCTATTGGCCAACACTTTAGCATAGATCTTCAAATCAACATTTAAAAAGAGATAGGACGAAAGTCCCTGCATTCCATATGGGGTTTCTCCTGTTTAGGAATATTTATGATGTTAGCCTCTAGCATTTCTTTAGGCGCGAGGCCTTTCTTAAAGATTTCATTAAATGTTGCTTTTAGATCTCTACATATTTCTTTTTGGAATATTTTAAAGTATTGATTGGTGAAGCCATCAGGCCCAGGTGCAGATGATATTTTCAAATTAGATATTGCTTCTTGAATCTTGATTTCCGATATTTCCCTATTCAATTTTTCTAATTCCTCCGGAGGTAATTTAGGGATGTGTATTTTATCAAGGAACTGTTGTATTTCTTCTGTTTTTGGTTTAGTTACTTCATTGTGTTCCTCTAAATTATAAAGTTTCTCATAGAATTTTCCGAAAGCCTCTACTATTTTGGAAGGATTAGTTATTGTTTTTTTATCAACCATTAACTCATCTATCCTATTTTTATTCTTTTTACCCTTAAATTTAGTAGCTAGAAATATAGATGCTTTCTCTCCAAAATGGTACAGATATTTTTGCAATTTCCAGAGGGAATTATCCACCCGTTGTTGTTCTATTTTTTTTATATGAAGTTGTACAATCTTTATCTGCTCTTGAATACTCTTAGTAGGGGCACTTTTGTTGATCTTATCCAGTTTGGCTAACTGGATATAGGACTCTCTCAACGGGCGTCCCTGTTGTTTCTTTTTTTGAGCCTGTAGGCTAATGCATATTCCTCTAATTACAGCCTTATGAGCGTTCCACACTACTATACTTGAGACAACTGTGTTTCTATTTGTTTGGAAATAAAATTCTAGTTCTTTTTTTATTTTGTTTCTCATTTCTTGATCTTTTAAAATGGAGTCTTTAATTTTCCATGTTGAAGGAACTATATTTACACTCCCGCTTACAAATTCTATGGTAATTTGTCCATGATCCGATTTACAGATTGGTAAAATATCTGCTCTTACTATTTTCTTAAGCATACTTTCATTCACAAGAATATAGTCAATTCTTGCATATGATTGATAGCGGTGTGAAAAAAATGAGAAATCTCTTTCTCTGGGGTGTAGACACCTCCATAAGTCAAAGAGTTCAAAATTCCAAAGCATTTTATTAAACCCATTTGGGCCTTGATTAGTTATCTTAGTTAATCTCAACTGTTTTCTATCTAATTCTGGGTTTGAACATAGATTGAAATCGCCACAGATGATCAATAATCCCGAAAAGTATTTTTTGCAACTCTTCAGTGTTCTATTAATAAATTTCATTTGCCCTTTATTCGATGCATAAATATTAACGATTGTTACTTTATCCTTATTAATCGTCCCTACCCAGAGTGAGTAGCGGCCCTCAGTGTCTGTTTTAGAGAACTCCTCTTTATAATTCAATTTGTTATTAAAAAAAATAGCTGTGCCCCTTGCTTTCTTCTTATCATATGTCGAGTTGCATACATTTATGTATCGCCCATCATAAAATAAAGGGGCTTTGCCCGTCTGCCAATGGGTCTCTTGCAGGGCTATAATATCTTCCTTACTATTATAGAACCCACTGAAACATAGCTCTTTTATTGGGAGAGTTTAGACCCTGAGCATTCTGAGAAACTAACTTAACTTTCATCAACATTTTATTTTTATTTTTTTAAATCAATACAATTTCTCAGAATTAAGTTCCGTCTCCTCCCCCCACCTCGAAGTCCCACCCCCAAACCACGCCAACAGAGGAAGAGAAAAAAGAGAGAAAAAGAAAAAAAAAGAGAAAAAGAAAAAAAAAAAACACACATTTTCATACATCCTCTCTTTCTCACTAGAGAAGAAATGGTTCAGCTCCCCGCTCTCGCTCCCCCCAAAAATTGAGGAGGTCTGTACGGGGGGTCGAATCATTCCAAAAACTTTTTATAAAAAGTTTGAAACTAATCCACTTAAGCGGACTTCTGCAGCAAGCATTTTCCCTTCTATTCTCATTTTCTTGTCATTAAGACAGAGCTCTTGTGTTAAATAAAACTTAACCACCTATCTTTAAGTACCCTTATGTACTCTTCATGAGATATAAAGAGACACAAAAAGGACCCTACTTCAGGGATAGACAAAAAATCATTACCCAGAATGACCTAAATAGCGAATTCACTTCATATAATTGTTTATAATCATCCTGAATGAATCTCATAGAAATACCCACTATCTCTCAGATATTATACGGACATAATAAAGTGTAATTAAATCGATTGAATATTTCCCCAAGACATTCTCATCAGATTCACTATCTTAGCTTTCTTCTTTTTACCCTTATTTACTAAATCAAAAACCTTGGTCATGTGTTTACCTTATCCACCTTGTGCAAATTCATAACTCAAATTCAACATTTTGACAACCTGTGTCAAACCCATATCTACTTATATCACTCATTGATGAATCCTTTAAATTCTATCTAATACCCGTTTTATGTGCTTATAATTGCACCACTTAAAAAACATAATATTTATAAAAACACAAACTCTAATAACTACTACGTGCATCCATTTGCCTTTTTATATTCTTTTCAACCCTTGTGTCAATATACCCAGATCACATCAAATTACAGCTTCTAATCTGCCATACGTCACTCAGTTTATCCTTTTGTATTCTTTTCAACACTCATGTAGATGTGCCAAAATCATAAAAAACCACACTTTCTTATAAATTCTACGTGAAAAAATATATATTTTAGTGTTCTTTTTAACACTTGTGTCAGTGCATTACTTTTAGTGCATATTACAATCTGTTTTAACCTTTTAAAAACATCTAAACACTCTCTTAGTCATTCTAAGGTGTTTCTAATCTTACTCTGTAACGTCTTGGAAACTTTAACTATCAAATCCATATGATATGTTGATTTCCGTAGAAGACCGAATAAGCTCCCTTCGGGCTTTGCATGAAGTTATTGAGGAATTTATCAAAGCATCTAATTATAAAATAAATATTTTAAAATCAGATGCCTTGCCCATTTATTTGTCATCTTTAGAAATGGATGTTTTGAAAGATAATTTTCAATACAAATGTCAAAATAAGATCAAACATTTGGGAATTGTTATACTATTTGACTTTGCAAAGTTAGTTGTGCAGTACATTGAAGGAGATTTATATAAAACTAAAACACACTATTGGGACATGGAAAAACAGCATAATATTGTGGTCAGGGAGAATTGCGGTGGTGAACATGTCTCTTGCCAAAAATAATTTACATGATGGAATGCGTTCTGATATGGGTCTCCTCTCACATTATTTCAGACACTAATAGATAAATATATCCATAAGAACAAAAAAATCAGGATAAATAAAACATATATGATGTGTGATTTTGACTGGGGAGGCGTCGGTTACACAATGATCAAACATTATCAACAGGCTATTCAAACAGCACATCTGGTACTGTGGACTCTTCTGACTTACATAATTGGTTCCAAATATAAAACTTTGAGCTAGAGACAGGGAACATATCCCTATAACTTTTAAAAAAAAAGCTGAATTTAAGAAAAAGAGGCTCAGGGAATTTTCAATAGCAAAAAAACATAAGTTGTGGTGAAAACCAATGCTTTTTTTTTTCCCCCATGCCCCTGCCTAGTCCTATTACTCCATTGACCTATTGGTAAGAAAACGCTTACTGAGCCTAAAAGATCTATTTGAAGAAAATAAGTTGATGAATTTTCAAGAGTTGTCAAATAAAGCTCCATCCCCATACACTATTGGTTTGAATATATCAAGTTACAAAAATATTTAATATCTTCTCCCTTCCATATGGAGTAGCTAAGAAAGTTGACCGATTTCGAAAACTTTTTAATATCTAATGATAGATCACATTCAGCTGCTAAATGTTATAAGATCTTTAAAAAATGCTTTCAAGATGAGAAACTTTTTAACTGGAGGATATGGGAAAAAGAGATAGAAATCTCCTGGCCTATTGAAAAGTGGCATTCAGCCTTTTCTATAACTGCTAAATACATTAAGAATGCATCACATAGGGAAACCTATTTTAAAATCATCAATAGATGGTATATAGTATCCCCTAAAACTAGGGCACATTAATAAGTCAGAAGAACCAAAAATATGTTGGAGAGGATGCAAGCAGAGTGGTACCCACATACATATGTGGTGGCACTGCACATGTATACAGACATTTTGGCGGGAGAGCTTTAAACACATATCCAAAGTATGTAACATTAAGATAGAATTTATTAATTAGAGGAACAGTATACTACAGAGAGGAGGTTCTCTTTAATATAACAGTAAAGGACTTTATTATGTCAAATTACTTTTATCCATATATAGTAAATACTATTAAGAACCGCTCTTTCAGGAAAGTGAAAACTAAATACACAATATAAAAAAAGACACTTAAAGATCCCCAAAGTACCTCTTCTAGGATGTAAATTATAATATCCTGGCAAAATTGCAGAGACACAGCATGTAATTAAAATAAAAAGTTTATTAAATAAAATTAAACAACAACAATTAAAATAGTCAAAAATGAATCACAGATCACACACTGATCAATCATAATCAAATATTCCAGACTTTTTCACTAAGGAAAATTGATACTCAATAGTCTCCGGACCAGACACAGTTGGCACAGAAAAAAACATTAAAGTGCTAGTGCTAGTGCAAAACAACTATCTAAATATCCCTTAATTGTTATGGTGGTAACAGAGCCTACCACTTACTCCTCTGTGCTTACACCTGCCTATAGAAGCTATCCCTGTTCTAAGTGGTAGAACTGGGGATCCACCACTTATCCCCATAAACTGTAACAAAAACTAAACTATACTAATATATTCCTCTTCTAAACTAAGAAAGTGCTAAGTGCCCATACAATCTCCATATGTAATTACCTGTGCCAACACGCCAATAAAACGTCCTCCCTAATGGATAACAGCTATCCTAATCAGGCAAAATTATCTTATAATATATGACTTAAAATTGAGTCAGTCCAGTGGCAACCTCACTCAGTGCACATCCTACCACATGTATGCACTGCTGTAACAGATGATCCAGGGTCCATACCTCTGTGACAGGTGTGAGCATGTTGCCTCTCTGGAAGCTCAAACTGAAGAACTAGAGAGGAGAATTGCATCACTTAGTGATATTGTTCCACTGGAAAGGGGGTTGGTGCTCATTGAGCACAGTTTAGCTGGGCCTAGCATGGAGGGAGGAGCTGGGGCTAGGGAGGATGTCCAGGGAGGTAGCTGGGTTACAGTTAGAAGGGGAATCAGGGGGAACAGGAGGAGGCAGGCCAGTTCTGAGTTGGCAAACACCAACAGATTTGCCAGATTGAGTGAAACTGTTGGGGATGTCCATACAGGAATGGCAATGCCAGATAGAGCTGTTCCCTCTAACAGCCGGGAGAGGAGTGGGAGGGCAGCATAGGCAGAGCAACAGACAGGTTTTGGTGGTAGGGGACTCTATTATTAGGAAGGTAGACAGGGTGATTTGTCACCCAGATCCCAGCAATCGAACAGTCTCCCGGGTGCTCGGGTTCGGCATGTTGTGGATCGGCTGGATAAATTATTGGGAGGGCTGGTAATGAACCGGCATTCTTGGTACACATTGGTACCAATGGCAAAGTTAGTGGAAGATGGAGTGTCGTAAAGAATGATTTTAGAGAACTAGGGAATAAGCTTAAAGCAAGGACCTCCAAGGTAGTATTTTCTGAGATACTACCAGTGCCACGTGCTAGCCCAGGAAAACAGAAGGATCTTAGGGAGGTTAATGCATGGCCAAAAATGTGGTGCAGTGCAGATGGTTTGGGGTTTTTAGAGCACTGCGCTGACTTCTCACGGGTACAATCTCTATAGCAGGGATGGATTGCATCTTAATAATGAGGGAGCTTTTGTGCTAGGGGATAGGATGGTATAACGGCTGTGGGAGATTTTAAACTTGTAGGTGGGGGGAAGGGACTATATAGAAGTATTGGGGTAAAAAGGATAGAGAGGGAAAGGGATGAATTAATAACCCATGGGGGAAGCGAAGGAGGGAGGGTTACAATTGACAGTAGGGAGGTATTAATAGGGGCTCAAATACAGTGGCAAGCACTTCACAACGGCAGAGCCATAGCAACATAAAGTGTATGCTTGCAAATGCAAGAAGTTTGCCTGGGAAAATGGGCGAGTTAGAATTATTAGCAGTACAAGAAAAATGGGACTTAATAGGCATTACCTAGACATGGTGGGATGAATCTCATGACTGGACTGTTAATCTGGATGGTTATAACCTATTTAGGAAAGATAGGGTAAATGGTAAAAGGAGGAGGGATCTGTCTGTATGTTAAGCCTGAATTTAAGCCTATAATCAGAGAAGATATTTATGCTGGAACTAATGGCAACATTGAATCTTTGTGGGTTGAGCTAAATAGTGGAGGGGCTAATTCTAAACGCATAATGGTGGGAGTATGCTATAAACCCCCAAATATAATTGAAAGTGAGGAAATACAATTATTGTTAAAGATTGGAAATGAAGCACGGGCAAGTTCTAATAATAGGAGACTTTAATTACCCTGAAATAAACTGGATAAATGAGACCAGCAGCTCAGCTAAGGGGAGCAGGTTCTTGAGTACACTCAGGGATTATTATCTGGCCCAGGTAATACAAGAACCTATTAGAAATTGGGCCATCTTGGATTTAGTCATCACAAGTAATATTGATATAATATCAAATGTTAAAATATTGGAACCCTTGGGGAACAATGATCACAACACAGTCTCATTTGAGATTGAATACAAAAAACAGAGTTGTAAGAGGCCAACAACAACTCTAAATTTTAAAAGGGCTAACTTTAATGGGCTAAGGGCAGCAATACTACATATAGACTGGGACAAAGAACTTACAGGGACAAATACTGAAAATAAATGGACAACATTCAAATCCTTACTAAATAAACATACAAGGCATGTATCATGTGAAAATAAAATGAATAGGAGTAAATCACATCCCATGTGGCTTAACAATGACTTAAAGATCATGATAAGGAAAAAGAAACATGCATTTAAGTTATACAAGAAGGAGGGAACAGAGGCAGTTTTATGTGACTATAAGGAAATCAACAAGGCTTGCAAAAGGGCTATTAGACTGGTTCAAATAGAGAATGAGAAGTCAGTTGCAAAGGAGAGTAAGACTAACCCTAAAATATTTTTTAAATATATTAATGGGAAGAAGGCGAGGAAGGAAGCTATAGGAACATTACAATGTGACACAGGCCTTCTAATAATTAGTAATTTCTGGGGTCAGGAAGGAATTGTGCTTTTTCTTTCCTTATGAGACAATTGGCAAAGTTTCAATGTTTTTTTTTTCTGTTTGCCTTCCTCTGGATCAATTAACAATTAATAACAAAAAATCCACATATTAAAAAGATCAAGAGAGATCTAAAAAGGTTGAACTTGATGGACTAACTATTTATTCATCCTCAAATACTATACTATTAATAATTAATTATCAACTAATTAATTAATAACTAATCTGCATATTGCAGATCAGAGGAGATCTTAAAAGGTTCAACTTGATGGACTGAAAGTCTTTTTTCAACCTTAATTACTATGGTCCTCATTCAATTATCGGCCATAAAACGGCCGCAAAGCTGCGATTCCTTGTTGCCGTCTTACGGCCCCGTGTAGAGCTACTTTTACCTTGCAATTCAATTATACGGCGCCGCAAGGATATCCCCTTCCGGCCGGCCGCATATCATGCAAACGGCCGGAAGCTTTTTCCCAGCGCCCGTAAATCTTGTTTTCCGGCCGCAAAGTCCTAAAACTGAAAATGCAAATATAAAATCGAGAATGCACTGTAAAGCTCCGTAAATGCTAGGCATCATAATGGGGGACACGAGGATTAATAGCAACACCCTCTCAAGCTTGCACATCAGCCCAAATCTGAAATATATTATTTACGGATTACTTTACGTCCCGTAGTTCCGCGGGCTGGTCCTTGTTCAAACCCGTACGGGTTTGGAGATGGAGGGCCGCAAATCAAGCATTGTAATAGCCAATATATATTCAATCCAGCACTGCAAAGCACTGTAAATAATGGGGAACATAACGGGGGGGCTTGAGGATTACTAGCCAAACATTCTCAAGTTTGCACATCGCCAAATTGTACTTTGATTTTAAATTCCGTACAAGTCCCACGGACTTCACTGACCAAGCCCGTAGCTCCGTATTCAAGCCCATGCGGGCTGTCCTCCAAGCCCGCAGCTCGTTTTTAAAGGCCGTACGTGCTTGGAGGTTAAAGGTATCCATTTTGTTACGTTTTTTGCAGTCTGCATGGTTTAAGCCTGTAACCCTAAAATGGAGGCCCAAGCATTACAGCCTCCAAATTAACAAGACTTCAAATTAGTTTAATATTCCTCATATGTTTGATTGGTCAGCACACATACAGGTTCCATTGTAGCCTCTAAAACAGCCCCATAATAGAATATGTCACCCCAATATTGGCGTGCCCAGCAAATGTGTTTTGACAACATGTAGCTGACATGAGTGGTCCCATCTCATTGCGCAGTTCTAATATTTTTGACTGTTGCGCGTCGATGAAAGGGAGCAAGTGATATGACCTAATGCCATAAACCCTTCTAACCCTTGTAGCCACAGCCTAATCCTAACCCTTAAACCCCACCGCCTAATCCTAATCATGAGATCCGCTAGCCTCCTGTGGGGCCTGCTGTTGTTGATGCGCGCATGTGTCGGTGCGCAGATGACATCGCACATTCGATGCATGCTATATGGTTGATCAACGATAGAATACACATCTCTCTCATCACATCTACATTAGAGAATACAAATAGTGGCCAAATCAGACCGCCACTTGGCATATATCAAGTACCAGGGGAATATTTCATTATATGTGCTTAAGTTCTTCAGTTGTGTCCGACTCTCCGTGACCCTATGGACTGCAGCACATTCAGCTAGGTCTCTGCCTGTGCTGTTCTCCAGAGTTTGAAGGCCAAAGAGATTGGAGTGGGTTGTCAGTTCCTCCTCTAGTGGATTGGGATTTGTCTGATCTCTCTGCTATGACCTGCCCACCTACAGTAGCTCACAGCTTCATTCAGGTACACAAGCTGCTTCACCACCACCACCACTTAGCAAGCCTCACCCATGTAAAATTGATAAATAGCAGAACAGTTTGGAAGTTCACCAAATGGGAATAACTAGACACCTGGCACATGGCTCCCACCAGGATGGGCGTAGCAGAGATTATGCCTGATGGCGGTGAGTTTGCTGTCGATCCCAGAGCTTGCAGCCCTTCCTGATGGGTCAGAGTAGATATGTGTGGTGCATGTTCCCCTGGTCCCCTTCAGCATTGCTAAGTGGTGTGAAGGGGCTTGTGTACCTGAATGAAGCTGGGAGCTACTGTAGGTGGGCAGGTCATAGCAGAGAGATCAGACAAGGTCCAATCCACTTGAGAAGGAAATGACAACCCACTCCAATCTCTTTGGCCTTCAAACTTCGGAGAACAGCACAGGCAGAGACCTAGCTGAATGTGCTGCAGTCCATAGGGTCACTGAGAGTCGGACACAACTGAAGAACTTAACCACATATAATGAAATATTTCCCTGGTACTTGATATATGCCAAGTGGCGGTCTCATTTGGCCACTATTTGTATTCTCTAATGTAGATGTGATGAGCTAGATGTATATGCAATTAGATAGAGATTTAAGGGATCCCAATAGAGCTCATGTGCGTGGCAAAGGGTTCATATGACCTGACTCATGTTTTCCTCTTGATATTGAATTGGGTAGTGTGGCTTTAATCATATTATGCATGTTGCAGCATGGTTTGTCAGATTGGCATGTGCATGACCATTACAACATATGATAACCAAAGGATATTTAGCCAATGCATGTTCATTATTGGGCAACTAACTGTATTCACACATATGCTAACTGATGTAGGTGAAGGAGTTTGTGTACTTCAATGAAGCTGTGAGCTAGCCTACATCGGGCCAGTGTAGGGGGGTACGTCTTATCAGAGAGGTCAGACTAATCCCAATCAACTAGAGAAGGAACTGGAAAACCACTCCAGTGTCAGCTGTCCTATTCATTGTAGGCCCTCAGGGGAATGTTCCTACTCCACAGTATCGCTAATCAGACTTGTCAAGGGTATTAACCCTATATTAGTAGTAGATATGATATTTGGGATCAGATGATATCTCAAGCTATTCTGACTCCTCAACAGTTTTACATGTATTGATCTATTGCATGTTAACTATGGCTCATCAGTTTACATTTAGAGGAATGTGACACTAATGTAATGCATGTGGATTTCCCTGAACCAAACATATTCATAACACATGGACGCAGTCAGAAAGGTCTAACAAAGCTTTATTTTTTACACAGACCACAATCAGCAGTGGTCAAGATTGTGCATTCACATAACAGTATAACAAAGCTTTATTTGATAGACAGACCACAATCAGCAGTGGTCAAGATTGTGCATTCACATAACAGTATAACAAAGCTTTATTTGATACACAGACGACAATCAGCAGTGGTCAAGATTGTGCATTCACATAACAGTATAACAAAGCTTTATTTGATACACAGACCACAATCAGCAGTGGTCAAAACTGCATTAATATCATGGGTGTGGTGTGGGCGGGTCCTTGAAGAGCAAGAGGCTGGAAAAAAGGGGAAACCTACAGGGGTCAATCTAATAGTCTAGAATAAGCATGATGCATAGCACCTACCAGGGTCACATGCTGCAACCGGAACCAGAAATCTCTTCATTTAACTGAAGAAACCATTTATGTGCATAGCACTCACAACTTGTAACTAGATCTGCTCAATTAAACAGATGATTCAACATTTGGACTGTGTAATCCAATCCAGTTTCACACATACAGTGTGTTGAACAAACAAAAATCTGAAAGAAGTGTTCAAATCAAAAAATGCGGAGGAGGATCAAAAACAATTTAGAATCACGATGTATGTACAGTACAGTTTTAAATACTGTACCAATATACCAACTCACCTGATTCCCATCTGCAAGCATTACTAACCATTAGCTAGGTCTATGGATAATCTGAAATATGGGCAAATAGCCATTATTATGGAGAGGACACAAAGGTCAGCAACCAGATTCACTGTTTCTTACATCAGACCCAAAGATCTGTTCTCAGACTGCTATTGAGATCAGGACCACATGCGTCACTAGTGCATATATTAATGCTGGCTGTTATTAACATGCCATTGTGAGACTTTGCAAGTCCACCGCCATAGCGGTATTAGGCTACATTTAAGCTACCAACAATCATGTCGGAGATATCTGGCTATATGATAGCTTTAAGATTGTGGGAGCTACATGTTAAGGGGGCTGCCATTGAAGGCATGTCTACCTGAGAGGCACTGGGAAAACCCTCCACCTCATAATTCCTCCACAATGCTTGCAGATGTAGGAGATGCCTTCATGGACCTAAAATAAAAAAATAAAATAAAAGACAAAACCTAACAAATAAGGCCTGAAAACATCATAGGGCCTGCAGCATCTCTTCTCAACAGCACTCCTTAGTGACAATGTATTGGTCACACTACTAATTAACAGCCTCATTAAATTGCTATGTAACAAATTGAATAGGGCTCTATATAAGCACACAGCATCTTTTTGAAAGCAAGTTTTTAGTTAGGGAACTTCTATGCAAAAGCCAGGTCTTCACTAACTAAAAACTTCTGTAAAACAAATATGCTATGTGCTTATATAGAGCCCTATTCAATTGCCCAAATCACATTTTAATGAGGCCCTTTGTGTTCTGTTTAACCTGTGACCAATTGATGGTCACTGAGGAGTGCTATTGAGAAGGCTAAAACATGTCTGCAGACCCTATGGGCGTCATTCAATTACGATATGGCCGATTTAAAAGTGCTCTATATAAGCACAGAGCATATATTTAGTTACAGACGTTTGTAGTTAGTGAAGACCTTGCTTTTGGAGAGAAGTTCACTAACTACAAACATCTGTAGAAAATATGCTCTGTGCTCAAATTGATCCCTTAGCAATCGGCCACATTGCAATTGAATGAGGCCCTATGTCCTCCTCCGCTTGGGCCCAGGACCCACATCACCTGTGGGGGGCGGTGCCAGGCAGCGGGGCCAGGCTGCTCTTGACTGGGGGATTGGGAGATCCCCGTTGATGTTGGGCTGGGGACCATCGCCTGTCTGAGCAGCCTGACCTGAAGGTGTTCAGTGGTCATGTGGTGTCTCCTCACCTCCCTGGACAGCCTGGCCAGGCTGTGGGTCTGATGTGACCGGAGGGCAGAGATGCTGGCCTCCATCCGGAGCTGGCTGGCCGTAGACTCCTGTATGCTGGCCACCATCAGGAGCTGGTTGGCCTCAATCCTCTGGCTGCTTGCCAGCAGCTCCTTCATGACGGCCAGCATCTCCACCTGCACAGCCTGGCTCTGCGGCGACGACACCGCTGGGTGGGCGTGGTGAGGTTGTGCGGGGAGGTCCACCGCTGGAGCCGGTGGGGAGAATGTGCCCGGTGGTGACCAGGCCAGCACACTTTGTGGGGAAGGAGGTGCTGTCCCTTGGGGGGATGAGGGCCCCAGAGCAAGCCTTTCGAGGATGGGCATAGGCCCAGGGCTTGTGGCAGGTGACCCCGCAAGGTCAATGACCAGCCCATCCTCTGACCCAGAGCCCTCTGATATTCTTTCCTCCTCCTCCTCTGCCACTCCTCCACCCTCTGCTCCTCTCCCTCCATCACCACCTGAAAAGAAAAGAAAGAGAAATAAAGAAATGTTTTAGTGGGTTTGCCTGCTCCACGCTCGTCCCCCATTCTGATCGCCTCTAACACTATTTCTGCTTGGATATCAATGTTGTAACTAACTGCAGTAATCAACCTTAAGTGGACAGAGCCTGTGACAGCAGTGGGAGGGGTGTACAGCACCTCTCACTCTGGACCTGAGAGGCGCTGATGAAACACGCTAGATCAATACTTTCATAAACAATGTGGAAGGGTCAGTTACAGTTTGCATATATACAAGGCATGCGGCTATTTACTGTGTGCTTCTATCATGTGTGGGGAGTGGCCCATGTCTGAGGCCACTAATATCCTATCTGCATTATATTCTGCACATATTCATGGGCATGGTACCTATCCTGAAGCCATCCTCTGTACCAGAGGTAGTAGGAACTACATGGTCCTGCTGTTCTAGGCTGAAAAAAAGTTCTTGTCAAGCCCCATTGAAGAAGCAGTTTGGAACACCTATGTGTATTGCAAATATGTGTAGAAATCTCACTCAAACTCAATCTACAACTCAATCAATCTCAAAATCAAACTCAATCACACTCTATCTCAAAATCAAACTCAATCAAACTCAATCTCAAAATCAAACTCAATCAAACTCAATCAAACTCAATCTCAAAATCAAACTCAATCAAACTCAAACTCAAACTCAATCAAACTCAATCTCAAAATCAAACTCAATCAAACTCAAAATCAAACTCAATCAAACTCAATCTCAAAATCAAACTCAATCAAACTCAATCTCAAAATCAAACTCAATCAAACTCAAAATCAAAATCAAACTCAAACTCAATCAAACTCAATCTCAAAATCAAACTCAATCAAACTCAAACTCAAAATCAAACTCAATCAAACTCAAACTCAAAATCAAACTCAATCAAACTCAATCAAACTCAATCTCAAAATCAAACTCAATCAAACTCAATCAAACTCAATCTCAAAATCAAACTCAATCAAACTCAATCTCAAAATCAAACTCAATCAAACTCAATCAAACTCAATCAAACTCAAACTCAAAATCAAACTCAATCAAAATCAAAATCAAAATCAAACTCAATCAAACTCAATCAAACTCAATCTCAAAATCAAACTCAATCAAACTCAATCTCAAAATCAAACTCAATCAAACTCAAACTCAATCAAACTCAAAATCAAAATCAAACTCAATCAAACTCAATCAAACTCAATCTCAAAATCAAACTCAATCAAACTCAATCAAACTCAATCTCAAAATCAAACTCAATCAAACTCAATCAAACTCAATCTCAAAATCAAACTCAATCAAACTCAAACTCAAAATCAAACTCAATCAAACTCAAAATCAAACTCAATCAAACTCAATCAAACTCAATCTCAAAATCAAACTCAATCAAACTCAATCAAACTCAATCTCAAAATCAAACTCAATCAAACTCAATCTCAAAATCAAACTCAATCAAACTCAAAATCAAACTCAATCAAACTCAATCTCAAAATCAAACTCAATCAAACTCAATCTCAAAATCAAACTCAATCAAACTCAATCTCAAAATCAAACTCAATCAAACTCAATCTCAAAATCAAACTCAATCAAACTCAATCTCAAAATCAAACTCAATCAAACTCAATCTCAAAATCAAACTCAATCAAACTCAATCAAACTCAATCTCAAAATCAAACTCAATCAAACTCAAAATCAAACTCAATCAAACTCAATCAAACTCAATCTCAAAATCAAACTCAATCTCAAAATCAAACTCAATCAAACTCAATCTCAAAATCAAACTCAAACTCAAAATCAATCTCTCTCTCTCTATATATATATATATAGAGAGAGATAGAGAGAGATTTTGAGAGAGAGAGAGATCCAGATCTAATATTAAACAGAAAAATATAAATAACTTACCTCCCTCCACAAAACTCCTCTCCCCACAAAAACAAACTCGCCAAACCTAAAGGCCAACAGCAAAAAAAAAACACAATTGTACTTCTCGCCAGTGTATTCAGTAAATATAGAAATTGGCAAATTATACAAATAAAAGACAGCTTGATAGGATGAAAAGCATGTACAATGCAACTTACCTCCCTCCAAACCCCTAAGGGCCGGATCAAAGATCCCAAATCCTCCAAACACCTATAAACAAGCAAAGAAATCAATTTTACTTCTCGCCAGTGTATTCAGTAAATATAGAAATTGGCAAAACATACAAATAAAAGACAGCTTGATAGGATGAAAAGCATGTACAATGCAACTTACCTCCCTCCAAACTCCTATGGGCCGGATCCAAACTCCCACACAAACAAAAATACTCAAAACACCTATAAAGAAGCAAAAAACACAATTGTACCTCTCACCAGTGTATTCAGTAAATATAGAAATTGGCAAAACATACAAATAAAAGACAGCTTGATAGGATGAAAAGCATGTACAATGCAACTTACCTCCCTCCAAACTCCTATGGGCCGGATATAAACTCCAAAACTCTCCAAACTCCCTCCAAACACCTATAAACAAGCCAAAAACACAATTGTACTTCTTTACATCGGCATCCGTAAATGTAGTAACGGATTCCCGTAAAAAGAACTTAAACCGCGACTTGAAAATAAAGCAACGTACCTACTCTCTACCACCAAGCTCCTGGAACTGCGTGCTAATTCGTCCGAAATCGCAACACAGTCGAGGCGTGGGTGCGTGTCATTCCTATTTATTCACTCCCACTGTCAATCAAATGGTCTATCCCGTAAGTGATTGGCTGTGCGACCTGTGGCGCGATGCGTGATTCCGCTATTGGATGGTTCGTGCCGGGCGCGGCTAGTCCGTCCCCCTTCCAGCTTGCGTGCGCGCCTAAACGTCACGGCCTTCCTACATTCTGAAGGCCGCGATTCGCGCCTGGCTAGATTTAATTTACGGCCGCATCCGTTGAAGTCCACACGATGCACTTACGGCATTGTAATGAAACAGGGCTGAAAGGGCCCTAAAAGTGTAAAGGAAGCAATAAAAGGCATTCGAATTACTGTAAAAACAATCCACAATGATCAAATATGTTAATAAAAGAGATTTTTTTTGTGTCATGTACATCCTCAAAATGGCGGCCAAATTAACCCTTTAGCACTCAGAAAGGATAGAATGTGTCCCCTAAACATATCAACATTATCTGATTTACATCTCTTTTATCACATCTAGATTTTTTAACACAAATATTTTATATATTTCCACGCCACATTACATAGATCATGGAGCATGGGCCCAAATTCAAATGTGGGCCAGAATACTAGGGGTTACTAATTAAAATGGCTCAACAAATCCATAATCAGGGAACTTCATAACATGATGAAGCTTAGATACACCAGTGAGCTTTTCCATTTGTGAAATCCACCCGGATAATCACAGCTGGGGTAATTAGCAAGCTATATAACCACACCATCATCCATGAATTAGCAAGTCTGAACCATCATGGATAGCAGCAACCTGAGTGCAGCGTATAGGTATGAGCGCAGTGTCGTAGGAATGGATATTTGTTTCGAATGTTGCAGAGTGGAAACCGGGCTGTCAGGCGTGCGACTGTGGAGTGGCGGAGAGGGGCGGCTGGGAGTGAATGTGGGTGAGCGTGCTGATGCAATCCATGGTGGTCCGGAACCAAGCCAGGCAAGTGGCTCATCACAGGACATGCCTAGGGTCATGGTGGGGGGTCAGTTAGGGGAGAGAGCTCCAGTGGCACAGGGACAGGGGGATATGAGGGCACCTGCAGACAGGGAGGAGGACCTTGATGTGGGTGATCAGCTGATGAGGGGGCCAGATGAGAGACCCCTACAGGGTGTGGCACATGAAGTAGGGGCTCCTGCACAGCCAGACCCACAGGGGGGTGAGCAGGCCCAGGAGCCTGTCAGGAGGATTCGTGCACCCAGGGTGTACAGGGAGAGAGTCACATTAGAGGGGTTAACTGATGTGGAAGTGTATGAGCGTTTTAGGCTAACCCGTGCCAGCCTGGAGGAGCTCTATGCGGTCCTGAGGGAGGACATGGAGCCTTCCTCACGGACCAATAGAGCCATCCCAGGCATGACACGGATGTTAGCCGCCATACACATCCTATCATCTGGTAGTTTTCAGAACACTGCTAGCATAGTAGGAGGAATGTCTCAAGCAAGCCTTTCAAGGTGCCTGAGCACATTCCTCCATGCTATCGTTCCGAAAGCTGCCAGATACATCAGTTTTCCCCACACTGGGGAAGAGATCTTGAAGGTGAAAGCAGATTTCTTTCGAATGGGAGGTATCCCCAATGTGCTCGGTGCTATAGATTGTACACATGTAGCATTGATACCTCCTAGAGAGCAAGAAGCCATGTTCCGAAATCGCAAACACTATCATTCCATCAATGTACAGGCTGTTTGTGATGCAGACATGCGCATACAAAATGTGGTTTCCGGCTTCCCGGGAAGTACTCATGATGCCCATATCCTGCGTCAGTCATCCACCCATCGTTATTTTGAGTCTGGAGAAGCTCCACCTGGGTGGCTACTGGGTGAGTACCCATAAAGGATCCCCTAAAATATACATAATGTTCCAATGTAATGTTATTCCATTGTTGCGTGAAAAATGCGCAACGACGCATGCCACAACAGACAAAATAGAGTCCCTCAATAGCGCGCACAACATCTGCGCGCAGGAGTTGAGATAAGGATTTAAGGGTGGACTTAGGGGTTTTAGGCTTAGGGGTCTTTGGGCTAAGGCTTTGGATTATGAGTGTAAGTGTTAGGCATGGGGTCTCATTGATTTGGGTTAGAGGGTTTTGGCCCATTAGTCAATCGATTCTACAACTTGCGCTCTTTGCTGGACGCACATTTTGTCACACAATTTCCAACAGTGCGCTACTGTCGCCGGCTTCTGGCAGCGCCGTATTGTCCGCGCTCATTTGCCGTGCGCCATAAAGAAGGTGTGCCGACTGAGCCATTGCATCGTAGCTTGTTGCTGTGCCTAACCCGATGTGACGTGGTCATAGGAGTATGAAGTTCCAAGCCAGAGATCCCTAAACTAATGTCACATTAATCATTGCGTATATTTACTGATGCTTTAACGAGCAGCACAAACTCCCATTCATATCTACATCTCCCATTTTTGTTTCCTTCAGGTGATGCAGGATATAGGTGTTTGCTGTGGTTGTTGACCCCTGTGAACAATCCACGAACAGAGGGGGAGGAGAGGTACAATGCGGCCCATGCAGAACCCGGAATGTAATAGAGCGCACCTTTGGACTCCTGAAGATGCGCTTCAGATGTTTACATTCCACTGGCGGGGCGCTACAGTATACACCAGGGAAGGTTTGTCACATCATCATGGCCTGCTGTATTCTGCACAATATAGCAGTACAGGCAAACTGTCTGGGGATCATTGATGATGCTCCGCTTGAACCGGCGGAGCGTCCAGTACCTCCCGATGGTGGGGATAACGTTCAGGGGTCACAACTACGTGCCCACGTCATTCGTGAGTACTTCCCATGTAAGTCTGAAACTAATTACAACCAACTCAAATGTACATGGCTTATGGTTACTAATACATCTCTTTTCTCCTTCCCCATTGTCTTCCAGAATATCCAACAGTCCACAGTAGAGGATAGCTTTGTGATGTAACATATGTCTCGTGACGCATTCTTCATACTGGATCAAATACAGCCTGCTCTGATATCCGTTACTGGTAAGTATGCGCACATTCCCATACACATCATATATATTGATATCTGCCAACCTCAAGAAGCTAAGCTAAATGGATGGTCTGATGTATTCCACAATGTCAATGGATATAGGCCTCACAATCGTATTTGAAAACACCTGCCCAGAACAGTAATGTTCACATTGTCTGATCATGCTATTCCACATCCCATGGAGGTCAATGCAATTCCTAGCAATCTGGATATATGAACATAACAGCATAATGTAAACCATAATAAATGTACCTCATGTGATGCAAAGAGGGGATGTCCCCTGTTCTTTGTCAGCGAATGCTGGTAAAAGCATTCTCAGTCATATAACATGAATAGTCTCAAGGATGTGTTAACTAGGAATCATTGTGCAATATATCATATGGATTGTGTGACTCATCTCATCATATTGCCATTACAGACATGGGAAACGACCTTGCCAGCAACAGAACATCAGCTACATCAATGGCGTCTACATTGTAAGTGAGTATTTGCGGGAAACATGTGCATGTATGCATGAGAGGAAATGACTAATAACTACATTAATGTAGGCCTAACTTTCTTTTTCCCCAAGACATCCCCTATGTATTGCTGAAGCGGTCCGAAATGTTTATCGGACCATGCAGACGTGTCCTGGGGGAACAGATCTCTTCGTTGAATACTCCACTTGATCTATCCAAGGTAGAGAACCACATGTGGATGTCCGAACATGTATCAATGTGTGATAGTTGTGATCTTCCCTTTCTATTACAGGATGCACTGGTCTCTCTCTCTCTCTCTCTCTCTCTCTGTCTGTCTCTCTCCTCATCCCACCCACCCCTGTTTACCCTTAATTTATTGAGTCACACAAGTCTTCTGCTAACTATCCCAATTAACCCTTTCCACTATGTTTTCTCTTGTCTTCTTCCTCACATCCCCTGCCTTTTCCTCAGACTCTTCTTTACTTCTCCCCTTTTTGTCTGCATCATTTTCATTTCAACTCTCATGCCCACCTCTCTCCTTTTATTCGCCCATCACCTAATCCTACTCAAGCTGTGGTTAAACTATGTGTCTCCTGACTGTCCCATCTGCAGATTACATTATCTGTCCACATGGGGCAGATACCTTATTACATAATAGTGCATCGCACTTTACATCTGATCCCTTTCCTCTCCGACTAATGCATATCTTTCTACTTGACACAACCTCCTTCATATGTATCTCTGACTTACTTATTAACCTTGCTATTCCTTATCTACTCTTCCCCATGTCCATTACCTTTAACTTGGAAGTGGTGATTTTCTAATCTTGTGTGGGCCTTTGTGAACAAATCATTTATCAACAGACTTTACGCTCCAAACAGGGCCCTCCATTTTTTTGCGTTGTCCATATTACATACTGTATATGTCCGGGTTCTTCTCCCCTGTACAGCGTTACGGAATATGTTTGCACAATACAAATAAATGAGAATTCGACTAATCATAATATTCCCACATCAGGACAAATTAGTCTGGGCCATCATTATCATCGTACAGATGGTTAGCTTGTACGAGATCCCAATGCCTAACATGTGTGCCGACATACCTACATCTGTCGGTGGCTGCTCATATGGCATATGTAAGGTTTCCACTAATATATTATTTGTGTGTTTGTATTCCAGATCCCGGTCAGAAAAAGGCATGACGATAAACATCCTGACATTCCGTGGCCATGTCAATGTCCTCATGTATGTGCATGTGTCCGTTTCATTGCTTTGTTGGATCCAGTTTGATATCTGATGACCTTGACTGAATAGCCGATATGTGTCACGAGACAATTTCAATATACAATGCAGATGTGATGTGACATCTGTCAGCTGATGTTCCTGGTATATCCACAGCATGTGGATGCTTATATAGTCTATCTCGATTCATAGATACCTATTGGTTTAGACATTCTATCCTCTCCTCTACTTGGACTGTTGTGAAGCCATCAGCACCAACCCTTCAAGATCTTTTCTTCAGTGCTGATGTGACCCTCCCTGTGCATATGGAAAAGAGTAAATCCAGGCTTGGGACTTAACAGTTAAGGAGGTTACGTTAATCTTCAGTTATGCATATTCAACAACAGTGAGTATAGATGCTCAATCAGAGAACAAACTATCACTGATATTGCCTGGTTTGTTGTGAGTGCTCTGCAATAAGAAACATCTGACTGATATGGTCCTGGTCAGGTCACTATCTTTTTGACCAAGGTTATCTATGTGCTGCTTATTGTTGCGTGAGAACTGACGTTATGGGCTCATAGCATTCACTGATTGAGCACTTATACTTCTGATGTGGCATCAGAGTGTCCGTTTAACACACAAGCATACATTTTGCTCTCCCCATATGTATATCACCTTCTTCTGGATTATTATGGTGTTTCCTTATTGACTGTTATATATATGTCGGAACAATAATGAGATCTATTATATTGCCTAATATTGGTTGATATACTGTACATCCCCTGATCATCCATATCAATGTAATTTTCCATGCCTGCATTCTGCTCTCATATCCCTATTTCCCTGTGTTACTTGGATTTTGTATCCTACCCCCCTCCACCATGATCCTTTGCATACCTGTGTTGATTAGTCATCCTGTGGCTTTGTGGCAAGCTTGCCTTGTTAATTTCTGTAAATATTAAATATGATTTATCTGCGATGTTGTTTGTGTCTGCCTCGTCAATGTTGATACCATAGCATTTCCGGAACATCAAAAAAAGGACCTTCAGACTCCACATCTGTGCTCTGCACCATCAGTTAGGGGTGTCAAATGAATTTTTCAGAGAATATATGTTATGTGCTTATTTCAAGCCCTATTCAATTGGCCAAATTGCAATTAAATGAGGGCCACAGTATCTAACATAAGTGAGTACACCCGTCACATTGTTGTTAACATTTTAGTATATCTTTTCATGTGACAACACTGAAGAAATGACACTCTGCTACAATGTAAAGTAATTTTTCTGACCCATCAATAACTCAATACACAGCCATTAATGTCTAAACCATTGTCAACAAAAGTGAGTACACCCCTAATTTGAAATGTCCAAATTGACACGAAATGTCAATTATGTGTGGCCACCATTATTTGCCAGAACTGCATTAACCCTCATGGCCAGGGAGTTCACCCGAGCTTCCCAGGTTGCCACTGGAGTCCTCTTCCACTCCTTAATGATACATCAGAGCTGGTTGATGCTAGAGACCTTGCACTCCCCCACCGTCAGTTTGAGGATGCCCCACAGATGCTCAATATGGTTTTGGTCTGTCGACAAGCTTGGCCAGTCCATCACCTTTACCTTCTTTAGCAAGGCAGTGTCGTCTTGGCGGTGTGTTTAGGGTCGTTATGGTATGTTGCCCTGCGGCCCAGTCTCCCAAGGGAGGGGATCATGTTCTGCTTCAGTATGTCACAGTACATGTTTTCATTTATGGTTCCCTCAATGGACTGTAGCTCCCCAGTGCCAGAGATAAATGGATAAGTCACAACGAACACAAAAACATTGATATGAGATGAACCCATCATTTTGAACCAAAACAGTGATGCAGAGAGAGGGGAGGCAGCATCTGACATCATTAGGTAAATGCATATAGTGGGAATCCACACAACATATTAGCGAAAACATATATACACATGCATATATGTTTGGTCTGGGCCTGCATGCATGCTGCCAGCACTGAGGAGCTACAGTTCTTTGAGGGAACCCATGAATGCCAACATGTACTGTGACAAACTGAGAAAGAGCATGATCCCTCACATAGGAGAACAGGCCGCAGGGCAGTATTCCAACATGATAACGACCACAAACACACCTCCAAGCCGACCACTGCCTGCTTAAAGAAGCTGAAGGTCAAAAGTTGATGAACTGGCCAAGTAGGTCACCAGACCTAAACCCTATTGAGCATCTGTGGGGTACTCCTCAAATGGAAGGTGTGGAGTGTAACGGAACCCATCACTGTTTTACCCTGTTTTATGGTTATGGTTAAAATATGATCATAATGTTATACTGTATGTATGTTGGTTTCTGCTCGGCAAAATCTTAGCCCAGACTATTGCAGACCTTGGCATAATAGATAATCCTAGTACAGAGACTCATCATAGGATAAGGAAGTCTATTGTATAAAGTGTTTTCATTATCAGACATAACAAAGAAGGATGATCTAAGCAATGTCTGATTGTATCAAAGTAGCCAGGTAGTCTCCGGGAGGTGTGACCCACCTGTTGTCCCTCAATGTGTATTGTGTGGCCAACTATGGGGGATGTGTGTATTGCCTGTGGGAAGAGATGTGTATATATATATATTTCTGGGCAACAAAATAAAGTCAGTATTCATTTGACTCACAATTGAGTGTGGGCAAATATTGGAGGTTGGGAATGGTGAGACTGTAGTGCTTATTGGATATTGTACCGTATACCAGCGGAGATATTGTACTGCGTGTTCCAACTCCGTTACAGGGAGTGCAAGGTCTCTAACATCCAACAGCTCCATGATATCATCATGAAGGAGTGGAAGAGGACTCCAGTGGCAACCTGTGAAACTCTGGGGAACTCCATCCCCATGAGGGTTAAGTCAGTGCAGGAAAATAATGGTGGCCACACAAAATAATCGACAATTTCACTTAGGGGTGGACTCACTTTTGATATTTCCCCTGAATTAATCTATCCATGTGTCATGAACATGAATATCATGCATCACCGTTACTGTAATCAAACTCATGAATATTACCTCCACCCTCAGCTGCACTAGTGGCTGTTACCCCAACCCTACATTAACACAGGGCTGGTATATTGAAGGAAGATGTATGTACTAATCCAATAACGTTGGTGTGTAGCATTCATGTGGTGTTTACCAATCATGGTACAGTACAAACGAAAACAAACAATGATAATGTGAGCAATACATAATCTTTAATCTTATGCTTGCAAATGATAGAAAAAAAAAAGAAAAGTGGAGGCATAAATTCCGTCGATTGGAACCTAAAGAGATAAGAACAAGACATCAATTAGAACAATATACGCATTGACTGCAACACCTCAACGTCAATAGATCTTGGACATCAATTGCTTCTATATACAACATGAACATGTTCTCACCTATTTCCGCTTCCGCTTGTGTGTTTCTTGGCTCTCCTGGCCTTTTGAAGATGTTCCCCTAGGCCGGCCCCGACCTATTCTAATGTTTTGAGGGTCTTCCGGCCTGGATGCTGGGGACAGGGTCTGGGATGTGGAAGGTGGTGAGTTGGAAGGGGTAGCCCGGTCTTGGTGCTGGCCTTCTCGGGCCATTTCAGGCCTTCGGGCGTACTCCTCCATTAACAGATTATGACGCCTCACCTCCTGGAACATCCGCTGATTTTAAAGTTTCATTTCAGCAAAGACTCTGTCATTCTGGCGTCTCCTCTCCTGGAAGTTCCGGTCGTTGTTGCGTCTCCTCTCCTCGAGCTTCCTGGCATCATGGCGTCTCATCTCCAGCATGAACTGTTGATTTTGCTCACGCTCATGCTGGAGATGAGCCAGGAAATCCTGGCACTGGGCCGCTGACAGCGCAGGACTAACTGGCAGCAACCCAGACCACTGTGTCCTCTGGGTGGAGGCACTGCTGACTGGTGTGTCCTGCCTGGGAGACGCCTGCTGGGCCTGCGGGGCCGGAGTGGCTGGCTGGGCCTGCTGCTCCTGCGGGGCCTGTTGGTCTGGAGTGGCCACAGTGGCTGTCTGGGCCTGCGGGGCCTGTTGGTCCGGAGTGGCCACAGTGGCTGTCTGTGCCTGCGGGGCCTGTTGGGCCGGAGTGGCCACAGTGGTTGTCTGGGCCTGCGGGGCCTGTTGGTCCGGAGTGGCCACAGTGGCTGTCTGTGCCTGCGGGGCCTGTTGGGCCAGAGTGGCCACAGCGGCTGTCTGGGCCTGCGGGGCCTGTTGGTCCGGAGTGGCCACAGTGGCTGTCTGTGCCTGTGGGGCCTGTTGGGCCGGAGTGGCCACAGCGGCTGTCTGGGCCTGCGGGGCCTGTTGGGCAGTAGTGGCCACAGTGGCCTGCTGGTCCTGCGGGGGCCACATGCCCTGCCGGGGGCCCATGCTCCAGGGCAGCATTGTTTGGGAATCCATATTGGGGGCCCAACCGGAATGGGACCACATTGGGTGGCCCCACATTTGGCCAGCCCACATTGGCTGGGAGCCAGGCGGTGCCATTATCCTTGCTGGAGGGAATTGCTGGCACCTTGTGGATGGCCCAGGCGGACTTTGATAGGAGGGCCCTGCTACAGGTGAAGTTGACGCAGGTGGTCCTGCATCTTCAGAAGGTGCAGGAACCTGCGGAGGCAGGGGACGCCTGGATGGTACTGAAATGAGACAAGATTTTGATTTGAGTATTGTTGTTTCCATATCTCTGAGATCAGAGTGACTTGTAATTGGCTGTGAATGTTTGACGCCAATCAAAATTGATCTGCATCATTAGTATTGTGGATCCTGGCTGGGATCTTTCCTGTTATGTGACACCGACTACTGGCAGCAGCAGTTGGACCAAGGGGCTGATAGATGGCGCTGCCGCTGTTATATACATCATTTTCAACTTACACAGAAGCCCAAAAGCACTAGCCCTCACACTTATCCGAACCCCTTACCTTAACAACACCATAACCCACTAAATATGCATGGTTATATAATCTCCAGGAAAATGCTGTGACATGTAGAGGCTGCTCACTGCTGCTACCAGCAGTCACGGTCAGATAACAGGAAAGGGCCCATGGCTCATATGACTATATGTAATGCTGGTGCGGTGTGCCAACTGCAGTTAATTAGGACACGTGCTCATCTGAATCTGTTGGCCAGTGTGTGAGACAGACCAATTTGTGACCAATCCTCAGCAATGTGAGTTAACATGTTAATGTAACATGGTCCAGATTATGCTGTTACACGACACAAACTTGCAGTCCATCAGAGTCTGTATCCGCATATGCTGCAGTGTGCACATCCATACATGTACTCTCATGGGGATGTACCAGCTAGACCGGACCTATCCTGTTGTATGTGCGCATCTCTGGAAGTGCTACGCCAGCCCAGCAGGCCAGGTAAGTGGTTATGGGTTTCAGGTTCTGCCTACAGTTAGGGGGGATGGGTTAGAGTTAGAAAGTGGGGTTTAGGGGGTTAGGGTTAGAGGGTTAGGGGCTTTGGGTGTACCAACTATTTTTGACGGCTACATGGGGACGCAAGCGCAGCCGCATCCCTAGAGTCGGCGGCGGCACTCTTCCAGCACATACTGAAATGCTCACATAAAACAGGATACATCCGCTATACATATAATCAAAATGTACGTGAATTCTAAGCAGTAGGAGGGTTAAGCCAAACAGCTAGGGATGGGCCAGTTTAACATGGAGTAGAGTGTGACAGGGGAACTCATGACAATATACAAACAATTGCAATGGAGTTGTCATGTATGCTTTATATGCACTGGGAACCAACAGCAAACATAACAGTAACATCAATAGATTTGCAAAACGGTATCATAATCAGTTGTGGGAGGAGGTATTGGACATATATTTCATTGCTAACAATTCTGACAAGTATATTTCTTTACACTGGCATTACATGATTTTTGCAGCCTCATATATCTGTAGTCACAACCAGATATCTTACAGTGCAATTCAACGTCAGTTATCTATCTGTGTGGGGTACATGTGCGTACATATGAGGGTGTTAAGGTGTACATGGTACTCACATTGCAGGGTTTCAGACTGACCGGAGTCCACCAGGCTAGGGAGGCCCACGACTGACGCTGGCCGGATCATGTCGCGCACTGTGGCCTCCCAACTGGGGTATGTGAACGTTTCTGGCGGCCCACCACCGGTTCCACGTGCTGCTTTGGCCTCATTGGCCATCTTCGTTTTCACAGCAATACGGCCGTCTTGAAACCGGTGCTGGACAGACTGCCAGGGACGATTGGCATACCCCAGCGAGGAGACCTCAGCCGCGATCTCCTTCCAGGCATCTGTCCTCTGCCTGGGCCTCACTTCACTCCCACCGGTTAGGATGGAGTGTCGGGCTTGCACTCCTCTAACCAGTGTTTCGATCTCCTGGCTGGTGAAATTTGCTGCCCTTTTGCGTGCAGCAGCAGCAGCAGCTTGCTGGCCAGCCTGTGGCTGGGGGCCCTGCTCTCCCTGACCTCTCCCTTCGCTGCCTTCTCCCTCCATCTCTCCTCCTCTCTCTCTCTTGCTCTCACAAAACCTCCAAACTCCAAGACCTGTGTGTCCACTTGCACAGCATACAACACAGTCACAGATTTACGAATTTCACTCCCTTTTAAACTATTTGTGCCCTTGATTGTCATCTTCCTATTGGTTAATTGATTTCAGGTTTGATTTCAGAATTACGGGCTTGAGACTTGGCCGTAGCTTCTTAGTGAAACACGTAAGGGTTTTGCGGATGATTGCCCTCCAAGTCCGTAGCTCGTTATTCAAACCCGTGCGGGCTTGCATGATAGATGAAGTTAAATTTCTTTATTTGCGCATTTGAGAGTAGGGGAATGTTGAGCTATTAATTCTGAAACCAAACATCACTTTCACTTTTAATAAAAGCACAGAATAGCTTTTCGATGCTACGACTTGTAAGTTAGCCCTTTACGACCCGTAGGTCTATTTTACCCATTTCTGGACTTGACGGAGGCTAATCCCGCAGCCTTTGCGGGTCTGAGGTGCTCCAAGCCCTCGGGTCTTTGTTCACGTATATTTGACAAGAATTTGAAAATCCCAAAATTACGGATTTGAGTGTAGGGGAATGTTGTGCTATTTTTGCTAACACCTACAATCACTTTATAGTCTTCTCAAAGTGCAGGATGGCTTTATTTGGGCTATATTTAGTGCTTAATTGGTGCTAGCGGGACCTCTTTCCTGCAAGTAAGCTGCGGCTCGCTTTTAGCCTTGCAGAGAGGTTTCCCGTAGCAATTGAATAGCAACCGGGGCTTTCTTGCGGCCGAAACTCTTGCGGCCATTTTAGATCAAAGGCTTTCCTCCGGCGCGAGCGGCCGCAAGGGATAGCAAGGCGCCGGCCGCAAGCCTGCCGGAGCCCCCGGCCGTAAGGGAATAGAATAGCCGAATAGCTTGCGGCAGGTCCTTGCGGCCCCGCAACGGCTGCGGCCGCTAATAGAATGAGGCCCTATGTAACTATGTAACTATGTAAAATTACCACACTGATGACATCACAGGGGAAGTATGGATGTCTATTAAGATAAGGGTATTATTGGAGATTTTTCTTTAGATATGATCCAGCAGCCTGTTATATATACATTAATAGATACAGCACAATAGATACAGCACAACATATTTAGTATATAGAGTCAGAGCTTTAGAACTATATTATTTACAGCTTATTTCATTTAGAGATACTTTTTCACCAGGTATTAGAATTTTAAGTCTTATATTGTATATTGTTAACATTAAGATGGGGCCTAAACCAAAAATAGTTGTATTGCTTTTTTTCCTGGGCAACTGGTTTTCGGTAGTCAAGGCAACAGTGATATTGTTCCTCATGGTAGCAAAAAATGTAATAGTATCGAGATGGAAAAATGCGGAAGTTCCGTCCTGGTTTGAACATAAAAAGAAGGTGGGGAAAACTCATCTGCTTGAATGCAACAACCATTATTTAGGGGTAGGCCCACATACTAGAACTAAATGGTCCCTATGGGAAAAATATAGTTCTCAAGAAATGGCTTTAGAAATTCTGGGCAACAGTACACCGTAAGACTTGTATCCTAAACGATTGAACTTCATGGAGGAAATGTGCCCTCTCTCTCTGCCCGGCCTCATACTGGGTGTAATGTGTATATTGTTCTATGATTTAAAAAAAAATGTTTTGTTTCTTACTGTTGTTTAAAAATTCAAACAAGACAATTTTTATATTTCTTTGGATACATTTTTTTTTTAGGTTTATCTAAGTATATATGGTCCGACAAATAAGGTAAACTGCTCAAACAGTTTTGATTGAGCAATGATTGGTTTGTTTAATATTAATGTCTCTATTAGAGAGCTTGAGACACACAACATCTGTAAAGCAATATTTATGATTTTAGCAATGTATACATTATACTATATAAGTTAATCTCATATTGCTGACATATGGAAATGTCTTGACTGAATGTAACATTGTCATGTGTTTGAAAAATTAATATATATATAAAAAAATGTAAAAACAGATGTGTTATTTATATACTATGAATACAGATAATAGATAGACACGGTGTTCACATTTGAATGTCTAAAACAAGTTAAAAAAACCTGCTTCCAGCTCAGAATTCCGAGAAAAACTGTTATTACACTGCATTCTGGGAAGCAGAGCTGGAATATGCAAATGTGCCCACAAATGCCTCAAGCTTACTGGCTATCATCAGCATGGAGCGGCATCTCAGCTTGTGTTGTGGATCATATGAGTAGGTAGTTCACCACAACAATCATTTATAATATGGTGGGCAAAAGAGCAATAGAAGCCCTCCACTGTACAGTAGTATAGTAGATAAATAGTACATCTGTGTTCACATTTGAATGTCTAAAACAAGTTAAAAAACCTGCTTCCAGCTCAGAATTCCGAGAAAAAGTTTTATTACACTGCATTCTGGGAAACTGAGCTGAGACATGCAAATGTGCCCACAAATGCTTCGCTCTTAAATCCATAGCCATTTTCAAACATGGTTTCCTTTAAGCTTGTGCCCGCTGCATTAACCGCTTTTATGCAAAGCCAAGGTTGGATTAAACCCAAGCTGAGTATCCTAACCATGTCCAGCTGTTTCAAGCTTACTGGCTATCATCAGCATGGATCTCAGCTTGTGTTATGGATCTTATGAGTAGGTAGTTCACCAAAACAATCATTTATAATATGGATATATATATATATATCCCTAGTTCTTATGCAGCTGGTGGAGTTTGGTGCTCTAAGTCTGGAGGTAAAATAAACTAAGGTGAGTGGTACTGGGAAAGATGCCAGTTGGTCTGCGCTTCTGCTCAGGTGGATGGTATGATGCCCAGTGTTACTGACTAAGCCCCTACAGAAGAGACTTATGTAGTACTGATGTTGAATGGAACTGGGAAATATGTCTCTAACCATTGAACTGAATGCCAGTTCCACAGCTTCATATGCTTGAGACCCCTCTTTCCTCTCCTGGAAGGGACATGCTGGTGCTGCAAGGTCTTGGATTACTCCCATCACCTGTTACAAATGTCATTTGGAATAGTGCCAAGCTTTCACAAGGCATCTTAAGAGTATACTGGAGATAGAGAGAACAAGAATAGACCAAAGCCATGTAATGTCTTGCAAGAATTAAGGATTGAAAAAGTTCATGATTTTATAACATTTTATTTTGAAATGTATGCTTATGACTAAGTGCACCATGTAGCATGAAATGTATAAGGAAACATAGTCTGTATCACCAAAATACTTTTTTTTTGTATGCTTCATTGTAATTTCTTGATTTCTCAGCTGCTAGTGGTGTTTTTCGTATTAATTATCACTGCATGCAATTACACTGTAATATGTAAGAATTGTTACAATTATGACATAGCAACAAGAGCATTGTAGAACAAAGCAACCAGCAGAGTATGTTTTTGTCCTATTGGAACCACTTGTTACAATCATCTCTAATCTCTAATTTTGAATCAATACAATTTTCCTGGACATCCCACCTTTATTTCTAACTGAATATCATACATCAAACTGCAGTTGACAAGTATGACATGTCTTCACCATACTTTTTAGTTCCATTTACTAATTGAATTCTGACAAACCATAAATGCACACTTTAAGTGCATCAATACTGGTCACTGAAAAAAAATGTGTTTTAGTCAGATAGCATACATTAAAAGATGAAGGTTTATGCAAGGACACTAAAGTGCAAAGTAGACTAAGGACAATTAAATCATCAGAACAAAATGTTTTGTATAAAAGCTTCATATATTTTAAAGGATCACTGAAATCCCCTATCTATAAAATGCTCTACTGAAGAATAATTATTTTTTTGCAACATGAAAAAGGGTACAGTAATACTTAATTTATTATTTAATATATGCAATTATTTTATGCACGGAGTTGCCACTACTGTGAGAGAGAAAGCATTGGTTACTGATAAGAGTTTATTGGCTGCTGCTGAAAGAACTTGCATTCTGTAGGCCAAGCTCTTTTCAGAATAAAAACTGAACTCTTATCACTATTTAAGACTCCATCCTCACTGCCAAAATAGAACAACAAATAGTGTAATGATAGTGTAATGATATCGGAGATATCTGTGATATTCGTACTGTTGCCTGTTATAGATTATTGGTCTGTGATTAGCAAATACACCAAAGCAAGGAAACATGTCTAATTCCATGTGGCTCTTCGCATGTTCGGCATGAGCACAGGGTTATAACTGACCCTTATACTCATAGAGCCAGCATTCTTTGTATTAGTATAGTGAGCAAGAAACCGCATTGAGCAAGAATGTGAGGAGACATAATTAGAATAAAATAATCATGTTGAACATGACTGCTGTGAAGAGTTGCAATGCACCAGCACGGATGGATCTAAATCAGTTCCCTCTCGTGACTGACATACTGAATAGGCTGACGGGTAGGCCTAGGAGGTGCGTACCTTAACCCAGTGAGCTGCTTCCAGGTTTTTCCACGTCCCTGGAAAGTGGTGGTTCTGGTAGCCAATCCATTAGTTCAAGGGTATTTACAGTTGTGCTCAAAAGTTTGCATAACCTTGCAGAAATTGTGAAAAGTTGGCATTTATTTGTAAAATATGACTGATCACGCAAAAAAAAAAAATATTTTATTGAAGGATAGTGATCATATGAAGCTATTTATTATCACATAGTTGTTTGGCTCCTTTTTAAATCATAATAACAGAAATCACTCAAATGGCCCTGATCAAAAGTTTGCATACCCTTAGTTCTTAATACTGTGTATTGGCCCCTTTAGCATCAATGACAGCATGCAGTCTTTTGTAATAGTTGCCTATGAGGCCCCTAATTCTTGCAGGTGGTATAGCTGCCCATTCGTCTTTGCAAAATGCCTCCAAGTCTTTGGTCGTCTTGCATGAACCACACTTTAAGATCTCCCAGAGTGGCTCGATGATATTAAGGTCAGGAGACTGTGATGGCCACTTCAGAACCTTCACCTTTTTCTGCTGTAACCACTGGAGGGTCAACTTGGCCTTGTGCTTAGAGTCATTGTCATGCTGGAAAGTCCAAGAGCGTCCCATGCACAGCCTTCGGTGGGAAGAATGCAAATTGTCTGCCAGTATTTTCTGATAACATGCTGCATTCATCTTGCCATCAAGTTTCACAAGATTCCCTGTGCCTTTAGAGCTCACTCCCACCCAAAACATCAGTGAGTCACCACCATGCTTCACAGTGGGGATGGTATTTTTTTCACTATAGGCCTTGTTGACCCCTCTCCAAACATAGTGCTTATGGTTGTGACCATAAAGCTCTATTTTCATCTCGCCACTGCAAATTACAGTGGGCCAGAAGCTGTGAGGTGTGTTAAGGTAATGTCGGGCATATTGTAACCAGGCTTTTTAGTGGCATCTCAACCATGCAGCTCATTTTTGTTCAAGTGTGGAACAACCACACTGTCTTTTTCCAGAGCAGCCTGTATTTCTCCTAAAGTTACGTGTGGGTTTTTCTTTGTATTCCGACCAATTTTGGCAGTTGTGGCTGAAATCTTTCTTGATCTACCTGACCTTGGCTTGGTGTCAAGATATCTCCGAATTTTCCACTTAATAAATTATTAACCAGTACTGACTGGCATTTTCAAGGCTTTGGATATCTTTTTTATATCGTTTTCCATCTTTATGATTTCCATTACCTTGTTATGCAGGTCTTTTGACAGTTCTTTCCTGTTCCCATGGCTCAGTATTTAGCCCGCACAGTGCATCCACGTGAGTGCTAACAAACTCATTGACTATTTATACACGGACACTAATTGCAATTTAAAAAGCCACAGGTGTTGGGATTTAACCTTTAATTGCCATTTTAACCTGTGCGTGTCACCTTGTGTGTCTGTAACAGGGGCAAACATTCAAGGGTATGTATACTTTTGATCAGGGACATTTGTGTGATTTCTATTATCATTATGATTTTAAAAAGAAGCCAAACAACTATGTAATAATAAATTGATTTATATGATCGCTATCCTTCAATAAAATACATTTTGTTTTGCATGATCAGTCATATTTTCAAAATAAATGCAACAATTTCACAGCCCTGTTTCCAACACCTAGTTGCATATTATATGCATAAATACATGCTCTGTGTTTGGACAATGTGATCAGCAAAGTCAGAGGTTGAACAAGACACTAATTTTCACATTTTATGTGCCAAAATGAATATTATACTTCAGACATTTTTTAAAAGCTATATTAAAAACATTAAATAGACACTTTTTAATATACCTCCCCAACTCCTCGAAGTGGTGAGGTCGAGCCTAGCTCATCTAGATGCCTTTCTGGGACAAACTAGGTTTGTCTTTGGCATAGGAGGGTTAACATGAAATAGATTAGAGAAGTAGAATATAATTTGTCAAAAATACCAGCAATGCCAGTGATCAATGACATTGTCAATGACATCCTGTTTCTATAACAAACTGGGTGGATAGGAGCAGACAAAACTTAAGCAGGCCAAGAAAAAGTCCAGTGGCAAGGAAGTAACAAAAATCCAGACATCACAAGTAGCTGAAGGTCCAGGACAGCCACCTGCATTGATAACTGGGGCAGCAAACTGCAGAAATAGCTTGAGGCCCAGTTGCTAGGACTATATGGAAAGGTGGAGGCAAATATCACAAGACTGCAGAAGCAGAGTACCAGAGGGAAAGGCAGGAAGCAGAGTCAGGTGGTGCAGTGGTTAGATGCAGCCAGCAAACAAATGAAAATCCGAATACAGGCCAAGATCAAATTTCGGATAATCCAAATACAGTATACAGTGCTGAGTAAAGGGACAGAATAACAATGACAGAGCACTGAGGCTCAATTTAATTCCCTTTTTATAGGCTCCAAGTGTAACCACAGGTGGAGGTGATCATGTGCTAAATGACAACACTAGGCTCTGGAAATATAGGATGATGAGGTTAAGACACACTCAGCATACAATTTTCCCTGGTGGCAGACCAGAAAGCAACCTCTGGTACCGAGCACAAAGTTCCAAGTTTAAGTCTCAGCAGAGCCACAATTTTCATGAGGTGCCATCTGAAGATGGCCCTGACACTTATAATGGGATATATTTATGAAATATGGCAGCAGTTCCCAAATCTCTCCTCAAGACCCACCCGACAGGCCATAATTTTGGTGTTACACTGTATGAACTCAAAAAGAACAATTGTCATTCAACAGTCTCTAAATCATCTGTATTCAAAGAGTGTTAAATGTAAACAATAGCCTGTCAGATGGGTCTTGAGGAAAGGTTTGGGAACTGCTGAAGTATGGTAAGAAAAGGGAAGTCATATGAGGTTGCATGGGGATATGTGTTGATAAATGCTAGATTTATTTCATATATAAGCTTTCTAGAAAACAGGAAGATTGATACCATTACAATATTAATGCCCCTTGTGTTACTCCACTTATTCTCAAGTTTTACCCTGATACCCCAGTTTGTCATTCCCCAAGCAAATGTAGAACTTGGGAAAAAAGCTCTCTCACTGCTTGCTCACAGAAGTAAGGAAAATCTAACCTAGTTGTAATCCTTATAGATCATATTAGTCTTGAACACCTCAAAAATCCTTATGGTCCCAACAGCTGTCAAGATGGGTTTTAGAGTCCCACTATTTATCGCACCAAAGTTATTTCTATTCTGTGGTCAGTGTTCCATCAGGCAAATCTACATAAAAAAGTGCTAATCTGGGGAATCCAAAATTACACTTTACTATATTGTGCCTCTTAACTATCGACTAAGGATCAATAAACCACAATCCACTAAGTGGTGTTCTGTAGCTTTTTTCTATTTTAGTCAGAGCAACCATTTGATGTGTTATTAAAAACTGGTTTAGTGCCACTAAATAGTTTATTTTATCTGTTATGTCTGGCACTCTGAAAAATAACAGTATAGAGTTTATATACCCAGAGCATTTTACTATGCACTGCTCCTCTTTAGCCAGCATCATTTGTTGTTCATTTGTCATAAATCATTACCAATTTCTATATGTAATCATGTGTGAGGGTATTTTCATAGAACAATAAAGACTGGTTATACAATATACAAACCATGATCCCTATGTAAATCGGCTGCTCTAATTTAGGGCACTGCCATAAATTGGCTGTGGGAGCTTTATTTATCTAACTTCTACACTAATGTAAATCTTTCACTTCCCCAGGTTAGAGCACACATAAATCTTGCCTTAGACGCCACAGATTTCTGTACAGGGAGCAACCAAAACAAACTTTACGTATAAGACACAGCTCGAGGAGCCAATAGGAAATGTGAAAGTCATAAATCTTATAATTAGTGGGAAGTGCAGTACAACTGCCATTACTGGCAATGAAACAGAGATATATATAAAGTAATTGTTTTTTATTTATTAATATATTTTGATATTAAAAACATGTAGAATTGTTTTTATAGCGTCAATGAATAAAGTTGTGTTTATTTTGTGTTAAGATATTATATATTTATAGACAATGCATTAGTTTGTTTGTTCCTAGGCAATCTGGTTTTGTGATGTGTATTAACCCCTTGAGGACTGGGTTGTGTTACCCTGGATTTTGAATGATAAAACGGGCATTTTTACTTTCACATATGTTTATATCAGACTGTTAAGTGTGACATAATATTGAAATTTCATAATTTTGTAGTGCTTTTTGTGCTATAGTTACACTTTAAATGTTTCTGGGGCACTCAGCAAAGGTTTGAAAAAACAGTTGTGAGTATTCTTTGGTACCCGTAAATCTTTCTTCTGTTTTTTGCAGTTACGGCAGTGCACTTATTTGCGATCTGTAAAATCCTATTAGCATAGACTTTGGGTGTCAAAGTTTAATGGAGTAACTCATAATTTATTTTCAGTGCAAAAATCAATGGAGTTTTATGTCTTGCATTTTGGCTGTGGCATGAAGTTCGCTCAGAGCAGTGACCTGTAGAAGTTTTCCTGCAATGTTTTAGGGGTGGGTAGAATTTTTAGGGGTATGTAGATTTTCTTTGCCACTACAGCACTCGCTATTGTTTTGTTAGGGATTTACATAGGGACCCATTTTAGTAAATAATCATCTTTTTCTCTACATAGCACAGCATGCACATTGTGCTTAATTAATGTGGGTGAGAGGATCTAACTGAATGAAACTGCTCAATACACAGGTAATTTTATTATTTTGTTTTATAGATTTTTTTAATTACCTAGTTGTTTTAAGGATTTTAGGAACTTCGGTTTAGTTTACCACCAAACCAAATAGTTTTAAAATTCTTTCAAAAGATCAAGAACCTGAAATGTTATACAATCTGCCTCAATGCCTATAATAAGACATGTGGGTGATACATATAGTATGCTTCTAGTCTTTGAATGGAAATAACTGCATCCTTGATTTCCATGTTAACTTGATTTTATTTAAAATAGTGATCATTCTTTGGGGCTGCAAAACGGAACCATGTAGAAGAAAATTATGAGTAATCTAAATTTGGACATTGAAATAAACACAAAGAAAATGTTAATATAGCATAGGCAGTGAGCTAGTAATTATTCTCGTCCTTTGATTAGAAATCCATTCTGGAGTGTCACTGTAGGAAGACATTTTCAGTCCGTTCCACAAATGAAAAACTAAAAATATTTTGAGAAATAAAAATATTAATTGCATCACATTTGTAATAGTAAACTTGCAACTAAATAGCTAAATCAAAATTGAAAGGAAAACAAATCTCTCACATTCAAAGCTTACAATGAAATATTATTTGTATCCAAGGCACAGCACACAGCCAAAAAAGCCTTGCTAGGTGAAAGATGCTCAGATTGAGAACAGTGACAGTGCCAGTAAGTGAGCTATCACCATTAGTTCAACTGTGTCATACACATATATTGCAGTCTATCTGACACCATTCAAATTATTGGACTAGCTCAATAATTACAGGTAATTCATTTCTAAACAGGAAACCACATAATCCATGATGCACCCACCTACCCAGAAAAGTTTACCGACTACCTCCTTAACTCAATCAACCTCAACTTCATATTAGGGTACCCATTCTGGTTTGCATACCTGTCCCTCACAATAAAACCATCCAGCAATCTCATTCCCCCATGATTCTATGCCCTATCACCTCTAAGACTGTAAGCTATACCAAGAGCAGGGCCCTTATCCCAAAGCACAAATTAATTAAACAGTTTAAAGCTCTCCATAAGATTTGCATATCTAAAGATCTAAAGCAGGTGAGAAAATCTGTAGCTCAAAATACAATTTTCCCAATACATTCTAAGAATTTCGGCGTGGATTTGAAAATTAACCCACAGTATGACCCACAGTTTGTTTAATCCAGAAAACCTTTTACATGGGCAATTTAAAGCATATGCCTGCCATTATATCACAGCTTTCTTAACATAACAAAGGATAAAAATTCATGGGCTAACCCATAGCTAACCCACACACATGGCTTAATATGGATAATATATTATGGTTATGAATAGAGATGTCGCGAATAGTTAGCCGGCGGATTGTTCCCGGCGAACATAGCATGTTCGCGTTCGCGGCGAACAGCGAACTTATGCGAGATTGGACCCGCCCCCAATACTTTATCATTGAGCAAACATTGACCCTGCATGTCACAGTCAGCAGACACATTCCAGCCAATCAGCAGCATACACTCCCTTCCACACCCTTCAACCTCATGGACAGCAGGCATTTTGGAATCAGAACTAACTTGCAGTCTTACTGAGAGGAGGTAGAGTGTAGGTGATACTGCATCAATAGGGAAAACCATAGCTAGGCAAGTTTATTCAGTGTCCAGTGCAGTGCTGAAGGACTCATCAGACCTCTGCTGTAAACACAGCACCCCAAAAAGCCTTTATTAGGGCTATAACATCATTTTTTTTCAGTTTTTTTTCTGTGTAATCTAACTTCATTTGCCTGTCTCCCTGCTAGCCCATGCTTGTAAGTGTGTGTGTCAGGCTCACAGCTTATACTGTATACAATATAATATTGTTTACTAGTTGTCTACTTTTAAAAAACCCAAACTTTTTTTTTCTTAAATCTAAGTGCATTTGCCTGACCGTCAATCAAAGTTCATTTGCTTGACCGCTACCCATAGTGTGTGTCCTGCTTACAAGTACTGTGCCAAGTTCAACCAATCCAGTCTAGTTGGGGTACCAACAGTCCACATTTAAAAAACCCAAACTTTTTTTTTCTTAAATCTAAGTGCATTGGCCTGACCGTCAATCAAAGTTCATTTGCTTGACCGCTACCCATAGTGTGTGTCCTGCTTACAAGTACTGTGCCAAGTTTAACCAATCCAGTCTAGTTGGGGTACCAACAGTCCACATTTAAAAAACCCAAACTTTTTTTTTATTAAATCTAAGTGCATTTGCATAACCGTCAATCAAAGTTCATTTGCTTGACCGCTACCCATAGTGTGTGTCCTGCTTACAAGTACTGTGCCAAGTTCAACCAATCCAGTCTAGTTGGGGTACCAACAGTCCACATTTAAAAAACCCAAACTTTTTTTTTCTTAAATCTAAGTGCATTTGCATAACCGTCAATCAAAGTTCATTTGCTTGACCGCTACCCATAGTGTGTGTCCTGCTTACAAGTACTGTGCCAGAGAGCATGTTGTGTGCATGCTTGAGCTCCAAACAAAAGGCTTTTTAGGGTCTTAGTCCCTCAAATACAAGTTTTATTTTAACACCTTTCTGTTAATAAGCACTTTGTGCACAGTGTTGTTCATTTTTGGGAGTTTTTGTGGTATTTTTCTTAGTTTAATTTAAGTTTTAGTTTTCTGGGAGCCAGGCTCAGCTCTTTATCCCAGGAGAGTGAGCTGTCTCCTGGATACTTTGCCACACCCCTCCCTTAGCACTTTCACTCCTGGAGCTTTTTTACTTTGACTCTTTTTCTTTTAAAAAGTTTCTAGGTTTTGTTGAAGTTTTTGTTTGTTTGGTGTTGGGTTTTATGTTTTGGGGGGAGAGAAGACAAGTAACATCTTTGTAGGCAGTGGGGGAGTTGAAGTTTTGTTTAAAAGGCTTTTTTTAACATCTGACACAGAGACACAGAGGGGTTAAAAAGCCTCTGTGTTCTCTGTGTTGTTGCAATTAGCAACACATTGCAACAGGCCATTAACCCTTCCACTGCCAAACATCATCTCTCTCTCTCTCCCTTAGTTTTGTCTTTTTGTTTCTTTTTCACACTTATATATTTTTAAAAAGAAAACAAAAGAAAATCATAAAACAAAAAATAAAAAAAAATAAAACAAATAAACTAAAAAAAAATGGGTCTAAACATGAGGGATAAGACCATTAAGAAGCCTCAGGGGTCAAAAGGGGGAATAATGGCCCCTGAAAATCCTAGCTGCAGCACTGCACAGCATAGGCCCCAGGCAGATAAGGCAGCCCCAGCTCCTGGTGGTTCTGCCAGCAGACCTACCCCTGTGGCTAATACCTGGTCACAGGTGGTTTCTGCTGGCCCCAGTAATACCACCGCTGGGGCTGAGGGGCAGATCACCAGGAAGCATGGGGTTAAATGTCAGATGTCTGGGGTCTACAGCATTGAATTCTATCTGCGTGCTGCAGCTAATGTCATCAGCCCCTCTGTTATAGTAGCAGCCAGCAAAATGTACGGGAAAGCAGTTTTCTTTACCCGTACTCTGGCTGCTGCACACATTCTTATACAGAGAGGCATCACAGTGGGGGGATTATATGTCCCAATAGAACCCCTGGAAGGGTTGGGCACAAAAGTAACACTCTCTAATGTGCCCCCCTTCCTACCAGACTCCCTCCTGCGCCCCCACCTGCTATCCCTAGGGGAAGTAAAAACACCATTTATTAAAATTCCCCTGGGGTGCAGAGAGAGAGCACTTCGTCATGTGCTCTCTTTCAAGAGGCAGGTACAAATGTGCCTGCCTCAGGGCGCAGAAAATATAGAGGGGTCTTTTGGGGTTCCATTTGAGGAGGTGCTGTACAGGATTTTTTACAGCACTACGGAGGTGCAGTGCTATCATTGCAAGGGGTTGGGGCATACACGTAGGAATTGTCCTAATGTAAAGTATCATGCCCCAGCCCCAGCAAATGGCACCTCCGTCAGTACGGCACCCATCCCCGCTGAGCCCATAACAGCGGGGACCTCAAGGGTCATAGCCCCCCCACAGAGCTCAGGCAAGGAGGCCGTTCCTCAAGCCACCACCACGGCCTCCAAACCCCCTTCTTCCCCAAAAAAGCCATCTGTGTCTGTGGTCTCCAGCAAGACTGCAGACACGGGGAAAAAGGGGAAGAATGTCACCGGTCCTCCCAGTGTCACAGCTGCATCTCCCAAGTCCCAATCTGCCCCCACCATAATTACATCAGTTAGTGTGGGGGCACAGTGTAAGCAGAGGGATAATAAGCCCTCTGCTGGGGAGGCAGCTAGTGGCAGCTCCTCTTCCAGAAGTGATGTCCCCAGGAAGAGGAAGCATAAAACCAACAGGGAGGTTGCTGATAAGTGGGAAGTGCTCTATAGTGGAGCACCTCCCTCTAAAAGCAAGAAGAGGAACAAAACATCTCCTCCTCATCCGGTGACATTGTCTGGCCCGGTTATTAAGCTCAGCCAGCCGGTGCCAGACCACACATCTCTCTCTCCAGACCCTATAGGGGTTAATGTGGAAAAGGGTCTGGAGGAAAAGCAGGGGCAAGAGGGTCTCCCAAGTGAGGCAGGGGTAGACAAGAAAGATCAGGTTCTGCCTCTGGCCTTTGAGGGGGGTCCCAACAAAGCCCCTGCTGAATGGGTAGTCAGTGTCCCTGAGGTGCTGAGCTTCAAGGGCACCAGTCAGTCTCCTCCTCCAGTGTCACTCTCTAGTGACATACCTCGGGCTTTGTTAGAGCCCCAGGCCGAGTCACTACTGGAGGGGGGGAATATAGGCATGACCCCCATTCAGGACCCCATGGATTTGTCTGTCAGGGGGGATGTGGCACAAGGGGAAGTGGAAATGGGGGAGGGTGATAAAACAGGGTTTCCTGTTAACATCATGGGAGAGCCTGTCTACCCTCCTCAGCCGTCCACTGACCCTAACATCGGTGCCATCCAAGCTGAGCAAGCAGCGGTGGAACTGGCAGAGGAGGCATATAAAGCCTCCAAGGCTTCCATTAAGGAAGCCATGCCAGCCACTGCTGTCCAGCCAGCTACCCCTGAATGTACTCCTGAAGCTACAGGGGTGCAGCAGCAATCCAAGGGTCCATTATTTACCTTGAAGGGTGCTAAAGGGACTCCTTCTGTATCATCTAAGAGGGGGTCCCTGAGAATAAAGCTGAGGAAACTGACTCCAGCCGGGGAGGATGGAGTAAAAGCCCTCAGCCAAGAGGAGCCCAGGGGTGACCCACTAGAAGGAACATCAGATTCTGGGTGGGTTATCCCTGTCAAGGAAATAGATCTATTCCTTGAGAGCACCCTTCATGGACAAAAGAAAAGGAAGTTGCGGCTGGGCTTGGAGAGGTGGAAGAATATGTCGTTTATTCTCCACTCTCTCCAGCAATATCTAGTGGTCAGCACTAGGGCCAAGAATTCTGGGACTGTGGAGCATCTCCGCGTCCGGAAATTCTATAAAATGTGCGTTGTCCTATCAGCAGTCTCAAGGGTCTGAGGAACGCACAATTCCTGACACGCAGTAATGGCTTTGCACATCAGCACACTAAATACCAATGGCTGTCAAGACAGTTTCCGCAGGTTCCAGGTACTCTCCTATTTATATCAGGGAGGGTACTCTGTGAGCTTCCTGCAGGAAACTCACACCACTCCAGAGGCTGAGGCCTCGTGGCAACTGGAGTGGAGAGGCAGGGTCTTCTTCAGCCACTTCACATCGGCGTCATGTGGAGTGGTGACCCTGTTCTCAGAGTCTTTTCAGCCAGAGCTGCTGCTTGTGAACGCTGTTATCCCAGGCCGTCTAATCCACCTCCGGGTCCAAGAGCAGGGTAGCATCATTAACCTAGTTAATATATATGCCCCTGCTGGAGGGCCCGAGAGAGTGAGGTTCCTCGCCAGACTGTCCCAGTTTTTGGAGACGGTTGACGCAGATGAGTGTTTGGCACTCGGGGGTGATTTCAACTGCACCCTCGACGCTCTGGACCGGAATAGTCCAGAGCCGTACCCGCCTTCTGCGTCAGCCCTGCGGGAGATCATCGCCCGCTTCTCCTTGGAGGACATCTGGCGAGAGCAGGACCCAGGGGCATCAGACGGTTTCTCCTACGTCAGGGTGAGAGCCAGTCTGGTGTCCCACTCCCGGATCGACAGACTATATATATCTAGTCACTATATGTCACGAGTCGGTTCTTGTGCCATTAGGCTGGCTCCGTTCACAGACCACAACTGTGTGTCTGTGACGGTGGCGCTAACTCCAACAGCGCCACGAGTCGCCTATTGGCACTTCAACAATGCTTTGTTGAAGGACCAGGGGCTCGTGACATTGATCCGGTAGTTATGGACGGACTGGAGGGGTTGCAAGGGGGACTTTGCCACGTTAAAACTGTGGTGGGACGTGGGCAAGGTTCATTTGCGACTTCTGTGTCAGGAATATACCAAGGGTGTGAGTGGGCAGCGCGAAGCTGAGTTGGAGTCACTCCGGGGGGAGGTACTCCATCTGGAGCAGAGGCTGTTCACTTGTAGGGACCAATCCTTGCAGAGCGAGTATGTAGAGAGGAAGGGTGTCCTCTGTGACCTGGAACGACACCAGGCCAAGGGGGCATACGTGCGCAGCCGCTTAGGTTTTCTCAAAGATCTAGACCGCGTCTCGCGCCTCTTCAACTCACTGGAGAAAAAGGGGGGTAACAGTAGGCACATCACCTGTCTTCTAGATGAAGACGGTGCCCCCCTTACAGATCCGGAGAGTATCCGGGATAGAGCCCGGAACTTTTATAAAGATCTTTACTCTCCGGATCCCATTTCTCCAGACGCCTGCAGGGTGCTATGGGAGGGGCTCCCCACAGTCAGTGAGGGTGTAAGAGAGCGGCTTGATTTACCACTATCTTTTCAAGAGATCTCTGAAGCCTTCCGTGCCATGTCCTGTGAGAAGTCTCCAGAACTGGACGGACTGACTGTAGAGTTTTTCCAATTTTTCTGGGAGACTCTGGGACCTGATTTCCATCTGGTCCTTGGGGAAGCCCTGGAGACCGGGGAGATGCCCCTGTCTTGTCGCAGGGCAGTACTTGCCCTGCTGCCCAAAAAGGGGGATCTCCGGCTTATTAAGAACTGGCGACCGGTCTCTCTGCTCAGCACAGACTACAAGATTGTAGCTAAAGCCATCTCGCTTAGGCTTGGGTCTGTGCTGGCAGAATTGGTTCACCCTGACCAGTCCTATGCGATCCCGGGCCGGACTATCTTTGATAGTATCTTTCTGGTCCGGGATCTATTGCATTATTCTCGCAGGGCTGGTCTGTCACTCGCCTTTCTCTCTTTAGATCAAGAGAAGGCGTTTGACAGGGTGGACCATGGTTACCTCATAGCCATTCTGCAAGCGTACGGCTTTGGCCCACAGTTTGTGGGCTTTATAAGAACGCTGTACGCCTCTGCAGAGTGTTTACTTAAAATCAATTGGTCCCTAACAGCACCTTTGGTATTTGGACGAGGGGTGCGTCAAGGATGTCCCTTGTCTGGACAGTTATATGCACTGGCCATTGAGCCTTTCCTCTGCCTACTGAGGAAAAGGCTCACAGGGCTGGTGCTAAAAGATCCAGACATGCGGATTGTCCTTTCAGCTTATGCTGACGATGTGCTCCTCGTGGCCCAGGATCCAGTTGACCTTGAGCTGGCAAAACAGTGCCAGGAGGTATATTCAGCTGCCTCCTCCGCTCAGATCAACTGGTCCAAATGCACAGGCCTTTTAGAGGGTAATTTACAGGTAGACTCTTTGCCTCCCACGTTTCGTAACTTCACGTGGGAGGTCGATGTCATTAAATATCTGGGGGTCTACCTGTCCGCTGCGGACGCTTCCGTCCCAGACAACTGGAGGGAGTTAGAGGGCAGTGTCCTCTCTCGTCTGGGACGATGGAGGGGTCTAGCAAAAATGCTTTCCCTTAGGGGGCGGACTCTAGTGGTGAATCAGCTGGTGGCTTCTCAGATCTGGCACCGGCTGATTTGTCTGAGTCCGACCCCCGAGTTTGTCACCAATATCCAGAGGAATTTGTTAGATTTCCTCTGGATGGGAAGGCATTGGGTCTCTGCAGGGGTGGCAAGTCTGCCTTTGGTGGAGGGTGGACAGGGAGTAGTTTGTGTGTGCTCCCAGTTGTCCACCTTCCGCCTTCAGTACCTGCAGAGATACCTATATGCAGATCCCTCTCCGCAGTGGTGCGCACTGGCATCCAGCTTTTATCGCCAGTTGCGCAACCTGGGGTATGACCGGCAATTATTTCTGATCAGGCCCGAGGGGTTTGGAAAAGACCTCTCTGTGTTGCCGGCATACTACCAGGAAACCCTCAAGGCCTGGAGCATGGTCTCCGTGACCAGGCAGGGCGTGCCTTTGGGGGATGAAATATTCACAGAGCCCCTGCTATTTAATGCAGCAGTGGGGGCTCCAATGTTACATTCCCCCAGTATCATCCGCCGCCTTAGTCATGCACGGATGACCCGAGTCGGGGATCTCCTGGAATACGGGCGTTCTGATTGGGTGTCACCCCAGGAGCTTGCGCTCCGTTTGGGATATGTGACGCCCAAAGTCTCAGGGCGCTTGCTCCAGGAGATTAGAGATGCCATCTCCCCCGACTCGCGCACCTTCCTTCGCGGGGCTTTGCAGGCCGGAGTGCCACATGCACCTTTCAACACCCCTTCTCCGGCTGTTTGCATTGGACACAAGCCCCGTGTTTCCCCTCAGGCTCCTCCTGTCCCCAACCTCTCGAGGTTGAGGGACATACCCTCGGCATGCTTTCGCGGCATGCCGAGGAAGAGCTTATATTCTCTCGTGCTCCATACAGTGCACTTCCTTGCCCTCGTGACCCGTCCCGATACCATCTGGAGGCGGGTCCTACCAGCTGACGAGGGCAAGAGGCCCCGGTGGAGGGAACTTTATTCTGATTTAGTTCCAAGACCCACCAGGGACTTGAGTTGGAGAGTGCTCCATGGTGCACTGAGCACGGGAGAGTACTTAGCTAAATTCACGGACTCTCCCTCCACTTGTCCTTTCTGTGGCAAGGGAGAGTCCGTGTATCATAATTATTTTAGTTGCGCCAGACTGCAGCCCCTCTTGTCACTCTTGAGGGGCCTCCTCCTGCAGTTCTGGCTGCATTTCTCCCCTCACATTTTTATTTTTGGGCACCCAGTGTCCCGGGGCAATAAGGCCAGGGCCAAATTGTCTATATATAAGTCCAGGAAGCAGTGTTTGATAGGGGGGGTTCCCTTGTCACCTGAGGCCATGTTCCGGGTGCTGGTGCGCTCCCGTATCCGGGCAGAGTACCACCTGGCTTTGTCCACTGGGGGAATGGATGAGTTTGTCTCCCAGTGGGCTGTAGATGGTGTGCTCTGCTCGGTATCCCCCCATCCGGTTTCTTTTTCTCTTCACCTCCTAAAATGATTTTTATTTAGTTTACAGATCATGTTTTTCTCATAATTTTAAAATACACTGTGCCAAGTTCAACCAATCCAGTCTAGTTGGGGTACCAACAGTCCACATTTAAAAAAACCAAACTTTTATTTTCTTAAATCTAAGTGCATTTGCATAACCTTCAATCAAAGTTCATTTGCTTGACCGCTACCCATAGTGTGTGTCCTGCTTACAAGTACTGTGCCAAGTTCAACCAATCCAGTCTAGTTGGGGTACCAACAGTCCACATTTTAAAAATGACAGGCAGAGGCAGGACACCCCGCAGAGGCAGTTGTGGTCGTGGTGCTGTGATTCCCTTTGGCCCTACAATAATGCCCTGTGTTCAGAGGCCAGTTACCCTGAACTTGAAAAGTTCAGAGGACGTAGTTGACTTGCTAACACAGGACACCCAATCTTCTACAGCTTCCGCTTTGCACATTGACGCACCATCCTCCTCCAGATTAGCTTCGGGCACCTCTCAAGTTACCACTCACCCGCCTGCCGCCACCACCAACACTAGTACCACAGCCAATTCAATTGATCAGTCAGAAGAGTTATTTACACATCCGTTTGAAGAAATGAGTGATGCGCAACCATTATTGCCAGAGAATGTAGATAACAGGGATATGTCTCAGGCAGGTACACACATGTACGTACGATGTGATGATGATGATGATGATGTACCCGCTGCTGCTTCCTTTGTTCAGTTGTCATATACAAGTGAGGCGGGTGATGATGATGATGATGGGTCCGTGGATGTCACGTGGGTGCCTGCTAGAAGAGAAGAAGAACAGGGGGAAAGTTCAGATGGGGAGACAGAGAGGAGGAGGAGACAAGTTGGAAGTAGAGGGAGGTCATCGCAACGAGCTAGTGGCACAGTCAGACAGCATGCATCAGCACCCGGGGTCAGCCAAACAGCACGCCAATCAACGCATGCTGTTGCCACCAACAGAATGCCGTCACCGCTGAGCTCAGCAGTGTGGCATTTTTTTGTGTGTCTGCCTCTGACAACAGCGATGCCATTTGCAACCTGTGCCAAAAGAAACTGAGTCGTGGGAAGTCCAACACCCACCTAGGTACAACTGCTTTGTGAAGGCACATGATGTCACATCACAAACGCCAATGGGATCAACACATGAGTACAAGCAGCACACAAACTCAAAGCCGCCATCCTCCTCCTGGTCCAGCATCTTCATCCACATCAACCACTGCTGTCCTCCTTGCCCCCTCTCAACTCTCCACCCCTCCTTCTCTCGCCTCTTCCTGTTCCTGCTCATCTCCTCACAGTCAGGTGTCTGTCAAGGGCATGTTTGAGCGTAAGAAGCCAATGCCACAAAGTCACCCCCTTGCCCCGCGTCTGACAGCTGGCTTGTCTGAACTCTTGGCCCGCCAGCTTTTACCATACAAGCTGGTGGAGTCTGAGGCGTTCAAAAAGTTTTTAGCGATTGGGATACCGCAGTGGAAGGTACCCGGACGAAATTTCTTTGCCCAAAAGGCAATCCCCAACCTGTACTCAATTGTGCAAAAGGAAGTAATGGCATCTCTGGCACACAGTGTTGGGGCAAGGGTCCATCTGACCACTGATACCTGGTCTGCAAAGCATGGTCAGGGCAGGTATATCACCTACACTGCGCATTGGGCAAACCTGCTGACGCCTGCCAAGCATGGAATGCGTGGCTCTGCAGAGGAGTTGGTGACACCACCACGACTTGCAGGCAGGCCTGCTGCCACCTCCTCTACTCCTCCTACTCCATCCTCTTCCATAACCTCCTCAGCTGAGTCCTCTTCTGCTGCTGCGTCTTGCTCCACATCAACGGCACCCCCCCAGCTCCCCAGATACTATTCCACATCCCGGATACGGCAGTGTCATGCCGTCTTGGGGTTGACTTGCCTCAAAGCAGAGAGTCACACCGGGCCAGCACTCCTGTCCGCCCTGAACGCACAGGTGGATCAATGGCTGACTCCGCACCAACTAGAGATTGGCAAAGTGGTTTGTGACAACGGAAGAAATTTGTTGGCGGCATTGAATTTGGGCAAGTTGACGCATGTGCTGTGCATGGCACATGTGTGTAATCTGATCGTACAATGCTTTGTCCATAAGTATCCAGGCTTACAGGACGTACTGAAGCAGGCTAGAAAGGTGTGTGGCCATTTCAGGCGTTCCTACATGGCGCACTTTTCAGATATCCAGCGGCAAAACAACATGCCAGTAAGGCGCTTGATTTGTGACAGCCCCACACGTTGGAATTCAACACTCCTAATGTTCGACCACCTGCTCCAACAAGAAAAAGCCATTAACGAGTATTTGTATGACCGGGGTGCTAGGACAGCCTCTGCGGAGCTGGGGATTTTTTTGCCACGTTACTGGACGCTCATGCGCAATGCCTGTAGGCTCATGCGTCCTTTTGAGGAGGTGACAAACCTTGTCAGTCGCACCGAAGGCACCATCAGCGACATCATACCATTTGTTTTATTCCTGGAGCGTGCCCTGCGAAGAGTGCTGGATCAGGCCGTAGATGAGCGTGACGAGGAAGAGGAAGAGTTGTGGTCACCATCACCACCAGAAACAGCCTTATCAGCATCGCTTGCTGGACCTTTAGGAATTTAGGAATATTAGGTAATTTATGCCCTTTATGGCTTAAAACCAGACTCTGCATCAACTATGTAATTTTCCATGGGAGTTTTGCCATGGATCCCCCTCCGGCATGCTACAGTCCAGGTGTTAGTCCCGTTGAAACAACTTTCCCATCACTATTGTGGCCAGAAAGAGTCCCTGTGGGTTTTAAAATTCGCCTGCCCATTGAAGTCTATGTCGGTTCGCCGATGTTCGCCGGTTCGCGAACATTTGCGGCGGTTTGCGTTCGCGGTTCGCGAACCGAAAATTTTAGGTTCGCGACATCACTAGTTATGAAGTATTTTCTTATTAGCTTGAAAACTGAAAACGTACACTTTTTTATGTTACTGTAAGCCTTTATGGGCCAGGGTGAAGTTTTGTTATTTCCTAATATAATTATGTTCTGTTATCCTTTATCATTATGTGCAATACCCTATTGAACATTAAAAAATCTTTCTTGATCACATAACAGATATTTTCTCCAATTTTGTCCGATTTTAGTTTATAACCAATTAACATTGTCACATAAGGTGAGTTTGCATGTGTCAATGAAAAATACATTTATTGGGGAAAAAAAGTACATCCTACAGTACTTTTATAATAAGTAATGCTTTCACTTTACATAGTAATTTAAATGCATTCAACCAGAAATATATTTTATTGACCCAATAATGTCTGCCTTTGCCGCTTATATATTTAGGTTGCCTGGTTACTAAATATTGATTAATAGATCTGATTTTTTTTTGTTGTTGTTGTAACAGAAGATGCATATGAAGTGATTTTGTATAAATAAATAATGACATCAGATTAAAATGGGCCACATTACAATCAAATACGTAGCTGTGCAAAAAGGCTCTCCCGTAACTGTGGGTGTTTTTTTGCTCAAGCTACGTATGCACTCAAATTGCAACCCCTACAAATGTTTCAATAAACTAGTTAGCACATGCCAGAATTGTTTTAACATAGTCCTTAAGCCCTATGGTCCCCACGACGCCTGCTGCAACAGACACTGAGCGGTCAGTTTGGTAGTCTCCGCAGCAGTGTTGCACATCTCAAAACATATCCCCTCCTTGCTCTGGAGGTAATGTAAATCAGCATCTTGCACCTGCAAAACTCTCAGTGCAAGATGGAGGCAGACTGTCTCGGCACTGTGTTCTAATCATTTTAATACCTTTTCATGATATGCCCTATACAATGTAAAAACACAGTTCCTAAAAAAGCTATAGCACTATGTTTGTTGCATATTTAGTTTAGTAACAATGTGCCTGCTGATTCTTGTGATGTTAGGATTAATGAATATATGTGACTAGCGACTTGCCCGTCAAAAATGACGGCAATAAAAACTGAAGCCTGGCAATGCTGTTTGCCACACAATGTAAGCCTCTCCCCCTCTACTTTACTGGCCTTGTGATGAGCGCCTTTGGCGCTCATCACAGGCCTTGCAATGAGCCCCTTTGGAGCTCATTGCGAGTCTCTCCCTCTGTCTACTTCCTCCCTCGTGTCTTATTTCCCCCCTCCTCTCCCTCCCTTGTGTCTCCTTCCACCTCGTCTACCTCCTTTGTATCTCCTGCCCCCCTGTGTTTTTACCTCCCTCTCCCTCCCGTGTCTCTAAACCCCTCCCCTGTGTCTCTTTCCCCCTTCTCCCTCCTATGCATCTCTCCCCCCCCTGTGTCTCCCCCAACCCTCCCCTGTGTCTCCCCCAACCCTCCCCTGTGTCTGTTCCCCCCTGGCCTGTGTCTCTTTCCCCCTCAGCCCTGTGTCTGTTACGGCCTTCCTCGTGTCTCCATTTCCCTCCCTTGTGTATCTTCCCCCCTGCACTCTCTCCCCTGTGTCTCTTCCCCCTCCTCTCACTCCCCTGTGTCTCTTCCCCCTCCTCTTTCTGTGCCTCTTCCTCCCTGTCTCTTCCCCCTCACCCTGTGTCTCTCCCCACTCTGTGTCTTCCACCCTCTCCCTCTGTGCCTCTTCCCCCGCCTCTCTCTGTGTGTCTCACCACTGTGTCTCTTCACCCCTTCCTCTGTTCCCCCCCCTCTATGCATCTTTCCCCCTCTCTCTGTACCTCTTCCCCCCCTTCCCTCTGTGTCTCTTCCTCCCTCACCCTCTGTATCTCTCCCCCCTGTGACTCTTCCCCCCTCTCCCTCTGTGCCTCTTCCCCCCTGGCCTGTGTCTCTTTCCCCCTTCCCCCTGTGTCTGTTCCCCTCTCCCCCCCCCCATTTCCCTCCCATGTGTATCTTCCCCATGTTCTCCCTCCCGTGTGTCTTTTCCCCCTCCTCTACCTCCCCTGTGTCTCTTTCCCACATATCCCTCTGTGTCTCTCCCCCCTCCCTCTGTGTCTCTTCCCCACTCTCCCTCTGTGCCTCTTCCCCACTCTCCCTCTGTGCCGTGCCTCTCCCCCCCTCTTCCCCACTCTCCCTCTTCCCCACTCTCCCTCTGTGACTCTCCCCCCCTCTCCCCCCTCTTCCCCACTCTCCCCCCCCCTCTTCCCCACTCTCCCCCCCCCCTCTTCCCCACTCTCCCCCCCCCCCTCTTCCCCACTCTCCCCCCCCTCTTCCCCACTCTCCCTCTGTGACTCTCCCCCCCTCTCCCTCCCCTCTTCCCCACTCTCCCTCCCCTCTTCCCCACTCTCCCTCTGTGCCTCTACCCCCCCCCCCCCCCTCTTCCCCACTCTCCCTCTGTGCCTCTACCCCCCCCCCCCCCTCTTCCCCACTCTTTTACCTGCTCTCGGGCCGCGCTGCGCGCAAGCGCGGCTCGCGCCGCGCTCTGCGCAAGCGCGGCTCGGGCGCAGAGCGCGGCTTGCGCCGCGCTCTGCGCATGCGCGGCTCGCGCCGCGCTCTGTGCAATGCGCCGCGCTCTGCGCAAGCGCGGCTCGGGCGCAGAGCGCGGCTCGCGCCGCGCTCTGCGCATGCGCGGCTCGCGCCGCGCTCTGCGCAATGCGCAGCACTTTATAATTGTCTAACTGCGATTCGTCTGAAGCGTGACGACGAATCGCAGTTAGACAATTATAATATGTGATTCTATACCTTTTGTTTTGCCTGCTGTTCTTGGAATTATGTAGTTATACACTGCCTGGCATAGCAATTACTTCATAGCCTTAGGCAGTTTTTCTATGCCAAGTATGATCTGCGATGCAGGCTTTTGTGAACGTAACATACATACCATACCTATCATCAGCATACACGTGTTCAGCTTGAGCACCAAAATAGGAACATCCTATATCATCAATTTAAAAAAAAATACAGTCCCCATGAACCAATGACTGACTGCTGGTTAATGAGGGTCTCAGGGTCATCACAAGAATTCTCAGGTTTTAAGTTTTACCTCCATCCAGCAGAAGTCTACAAATACTCAAAAGTACTGAGAAGAGAAAGTTTCCAGTTATGAATTCTAAATTTATTTTATGCAGCTTCTTATCAAATAGAATAACATCCAAGCTATGATTGCATATGATTCCAGTAACCAGTGATGCGTGACTATTGACTAGTCTGTTAATCCAGGCTATATTTCAAACTACTGAAAAAATTGAATATGAAATGGATTACAAATATAATTTAATAATTCAAACAGTGAAATAGATTTATTGTAAGCAGGCCCCCAGTAAGCCCTTCATAGTAATCCATCAGTGTAAAATTATCCAGGCTAGCAGGAACTCTGAAAGACCAATTGCCGGTATAATTTCTCCCAGCCAGAGCAGTAAATCAATCTGGCCTGCTGAATCAGGAGCTCTATCAGACTTCATTGGAGCAAGTGGGAAGAACAGCCCCAGAGGCTCGGGATCTGTGCCACCCTCGGCACGTGGCTTGATCATGAGTGTGTAGGGCAAATTGTTTCCATTATTCTACTGTACCAATTCCAAGGGGGGAAACAAATGTGATGGTGACCCTGGTAGATTCCCTGCCAGTACAAACCCCACAGTGCCTAGGAGACTTGGAGCGTTAACATACTCCTTTGCAGAAAAAAACATGCAATATGCCCAGTAGGGACCCTGTCAGTAGGGACCCTGCCAGTCAGAAATCTTGGCTTTGGGTGTAGCTTCACCCACCTCGGTTGAAACATGGTCTGCGCACTGTACTCCATTTTTCCCTGCACCATGATCTGGGCATGGTACCCCCAGTCACCTGGAACAGCGATCTGGGCATGGGACTCCCTTTCTATCTCTCCTTGGACCATGGTCTGCGTACTGGATTCCACCTCGCCTGGAACCGCAGCCTGGGCACGCTACTCTCCCTCTATTTGAACCATGGTCAGAGCACTGTGCTCCAGCTCTCCTTGCTTGGGCACACAATATGGAGTGCTGTCCCAGTTTAGCTTATTGGCTTGGTCTCAGGGTTCATCCCCTCCCCTGCCATCTGGTCTCTTGCTAGCTCCTTCACTGTTTTTTTATCAGCTGGAGCTCATGTAATGCTTCTCAGTCCATTACAGACTTTCCCAAGGGCCAGTGAGCATAGCTGCAACCAGCGAGACTGACTGCTTGGCCTGGGTTCTGCCAATGGTCTTCTGTGCCACGGTTATCGATACAGTCCATCACATCCTCTCCACAGACCCCTTGAAAACTGTAAGGGTCTTCTGAGGGCAAGTCATCTGTGAACTTCTGGTAGGCTCTCCCCATCTCCTGGCACTCTGTGGTGTTGCCTTCCTCCCTGCCCGACTGGCAGGGCTCCTTCCAACTTAGTGACCAAAACCCCTCCAGATATGCCTCATCCAGCAACCCATGTATTCAGTATCCAGCTGCAGCTCTTGTTGAATCAGAGGTGCCAGCAAATTAGCCTCCTGGGACCATGGTTCTATTCCCAGCCCTTGACAGTGTTTGAAAAAGCTAATCTTCCTCTTTACAGTCTCCAGGTCACATTCAGGTTCCCCTTACAATATATCTCAGAGCCCTTCCATTAGCTCTAAATGAAAATAGGGATCCTATCTGGGGGCACCAACAGATTTTGTCCGGATGTCATATTTATCTTCCAGGGCAATCTCTGTCCATACAAGTCTCCCCAGTCAGGCTGACAACTTGTGGCCCTGCCACAGTCCAGGAATGCTATCCATTGATTCAAAAGGGCCATTCTTTGACAGTCCTTTGCCTCGCTCGTCACCTGGTCTCTCTCTGTCTCCTCCAACCCTGCAGGAGATTTCTGTCTCCACTGGGGATAGAAGTTCAGCATTCACAGGAACTGGGAATGGCAGTTATGTACTCCTCTCCACCCCAACTGGACCTCCTAAATAATCTGTGACTCGAGGGGAATCAACTCATCCATAGTTAGGTCTGGAGGCATATAGCCCTCCACCTCTAGAACCTCATGGACACCTCGTCCTCCTCAGCTGCAGATTACCAGGGACTGGGACTGGGATGACCTCCACAACATTATCCCCTGCCTCCAGTTCGTCCTCCTCTCTGCAGTACTCATTCTCTGGCCTTAGCTCCTCCTTTATGTTCTTGTGGGAAGCCATCCTGGTGCTAGTTACTGCACAGAGATGCCATTGACTGCCACTAATTGTCACGACTCAGATATGAGGGGATCATGTTTCCCCCAAACCATCCTGCTTTCAGCTTACAGGACAACTCTGGATTATTAGATTTGTTGTTCATCTCAGCGCCCACCATGCCTCAGAACCATTTCTCAGGAACTCACAGATTACAGGCTCTTACTTATTAATATAATATTAAACATATATCTCTTTATGTAGGATAACCCATCATTCACGAAGCACACCATTGAGTAGTGTAAAGACAGACTGAGACTTCATTCTCCTTGCACAGATATTTTGAAAAAGCACAAAAAAAACACCTCCACACACCATCCTCCCCCTCCATATTCCTCCCTCTGAGATATAACTATTTGCTATTTTCTGCTGTCAGTAAGTCAGGGGGTTAGGTCCCTCCCAGTCTCCAGACTTGATCTGTTTCTCATGGTCCACCTTTTTACAACTGCTCAGAGGGCAATAAACTCCAGGATCTGGTTTTACAATATTCTTGTCTATTACAAGTTGTCCTGTAAGCTGAAAGCAGGATGGTTTTGGGGAAACATGATCCCTCATCTCTGAGTCGTGACAATTAGTGGCAGTCACTAAGGGGTTTTGGTCACTAAGTTAGGGTCCCAAATAACAGGGTTGCTTGTGGCGTTCAGGGGAGTCCCACCCTGGCCTTAAAATCAGTCAGGACACACTCTTTATATAGTTTAGCAAAAACAAGCTTAGTGAGGACTTACCAAAAAAATCTGCCATTAAACTTCCATTACTAGTGAGTATCTCACTGAGTACAACCATCACATTATACTCAAGCTAAGTTGAGTTATCACAAATATGTTGCTAGCACTCACTGATGTCACAAGAATATCAGGTAGTCTTAGGCTCTGCAAAGCTTAGAGAGTGGTTGCAAGGCCCTCACATTTATTGATTTTGTACTATTTTCTGCCACAGCATGGACGGGGTTAAAAATAAATGTGGTGGTCGGGTTTACCCCATCCTCCTATGCATCCTCCCCATTAATATATAGACATTTGGGAGCCAAGATACCCACCATACCTGGAAGCAATTGGACCCCCTCATCCATCTTCTTAAGCTTGAAAAAGAAGGGGGCCCATGATACTTTAAATACCACCTACTTACCTAAACCCACTCTAGTCGCTAATTGCCAGTGTTGCCTAGGGTGGATCATCACCACCACTCAACCTATCTACCCCTAATAAACCTCTAATCCCTATGTGTCCCCATGAGACTTCTACCTATGTCAATGAGTTTTTATAAGGACCCCCATGATCACCAAGTTTAATCCCCTAAAATAGGGTGCATGGAAACCCTATTGATCCCTATTCCCATATGGGGTTGATAAGGAGCCCTGTAGATTCTAACACTCCCAAGCAAGCCAAAAAGAAATCCCTAGTGTAAAACAAAAAAAAACAATTACAGGAAAATAAGTATAGAATATAAAGAAATATTACAGTTAAAATAAAGAATAAAAAAAAAATCTGTAAAAGTTATTAAATCTGTAAAATAAAATAACCTGCAATAAAATAAAGTGGTCTTTAAAGAATAGTACGCCTTGATAAGAAAAAAACTTTAATACACTTTTAATGTACATTTATTTTCATGATCCCAAAGAGAGCAGGAAGAAGGGGGTAGGTTGCAGAATATAGGAATTTGTTATTAAAACTAAGTGACGTGTACATTTTAAATCACAATTACATGGAGGAAGGTAAAATGAATTAACTTACTGAAAACACTCACATAAAACAAAAAATGGTGTAAATAATGCACCCAACAATAAAAACAGGGGAAAAAACTACAGAAAATATAAACAAAATTAAACTTGTAAGGGGGCAAAAAATACCCATCCTTTGATGCCCTCAGCGAAAATCATCGTAGCCCTCACTCTTCAGTCCTGGCTAGGGGGATGCTTCCATTTAGATTAAATAATTAGTCATGTCCTGTCTTGATTAAAGCCTTTGCTCCTAAGCTGGGAAAATGAACATCGGAAAAAAATCTTGAATCTCTATATAAAAATTGTAATTAACGGTGCTCCTACTCTGAGGAGCTCCCACTTTGACTAACTTTTTTCTCTGCCTTTATACTAATTTTGTAGGCCTTGATTAAATTATATGTCAATCATATTTCAGCCAATCAGAATTGACTGTTTGAATTACTCCCCTTGGGGATCCCCTTGCTAATAAGAGGTAGTAGATATTGAGGGTGCATCCCGGGGGTTCAGGTCTTAAAGGGGGTAGTGGGTATTCAGGGGGGATCCTGCGGATCCCAGCTTTATAGGGGTTAGTGGCTATTATGGTGGATTCCTGTGGATCCCCTGGCGCATAAACCCCTGCATTGATTTCAATTAATTTTTAACCCCTTCCCTGCCATTGCAAGGGGGCCATATACATACGGATAAGGGAAGATGTTAGGCTTAGTGTAGTGTGTTCAAGTTAGTGGAGACTGAGTCTCCTGCTAGCAGGCTTCAAGCACACGTTAGAGCTAGAGACCTCAAGTAAGTTTTACAGGATTCTTGTTTTCCAAGTAACAATAGAATAGATCAGGTACTTTTCAAAACTCCTGTAGTTGTGAGTCAGCCTTTCGAGAATTTTTACAAGAGCCATGGAATGGAGGCCATAATGTTTAGCCAAATGTATGGAGGCCGATGTGATAGTTTTGCTTTACTGCACTGCACTACATTAGCAGCAATGCTATGTGGAAATGTTATCCTTTATCAACAATACTAGGGCAATAACAAGTGAACAAATATGACAACTTTGACACTGAATAAGAGGATAATTAGGGGAAAGATATTTTACACATAAACAGAGTTTTCACACTATGAATTGAATTTTGCTAAAATGTTTTTATATTTATAATTTACATTGTTTTCATTTGTTACATACTTCCTAAACATCTGCATTGTTTTTTTGTTTCTTGTTCTTGTGTGTAGTTCATGCACAATCATCCAGATATTCTTCACCCTTTTAAGAAAAATACAGCTTGCTAAAATACATAAAATTATATTTATATTTTTTTTCAACTTCTTCTCCCTTTACAATTTGAAGCTATTTCAGATTGCTGTAAGTGCTTGACTTTTTCATCATGCACTTCAAAACTCCTCTGTTTTTTCAGTTTCTTCACAACATGTATTTATCAGCTCATTAAACCACGTAAAGGATTTTTCCTGCACTGATAGAAGTCTTCAGATGAAAAGCCTTCAATATGAAGAGTGCACACTGTGATACCTTGATGGCATTATTACTTGGTGTTGCTGCAAATTGCGAGTAAAGACCCAGACTGAGATCTTAAGGTAGGATCTCACCTCCCACTATTAATAATAAAGATGACCCAATATTCATATTATATTTATTTTTGCACTTTAAATACACCATTATATCGGGTACTTTCTATTCAAAATTTCAAAAATCTAATTTTTTGTGTTTTTTTAAATTGCAAGGAATTGGATTTTTAAACTTTATTCATTAGCTTTGTATGCAAAAGCACTTTATGTTGTAATAATTATGTGACAATATCACCAGGGTTTTTTATTCCCCACCCTGTTAAACTATGACAAGTATGCAGGCTACAAGCCATACATTGTGCACAGACTCTGTAATTTTAGGACAGGGAGTACAATGTTAATGTCCCTCATGAGCTGAAATAAACGGAAAATATGTCAGTTACCTGGATGGATGGTATTGGGAGACCAAGGATCCCTGGAGGTTATCATAATTTTGCATATGTTTATTCCTGATACTACTTGGGAATTGTAGTATGTGCTAATGAGCAGATTTATGTATGAGATTAATGTCACCTCCAATCAATAGCCTAGACATTTTGGCACCCACTCTACTTAGGGATTACCACATATTCATGCAGCGGCAACCTTCTTGGAGTGGGGAGGACTGCTCACAGGGGGCAACAGCAACTACTCCATATGAGTCAGCCAATGTAACAAGGGAGGGACACTTGGGATGTTTGGCCTCATTGGTAACCAAACCTTACAGTACATCCAGGAGGGTTGAGTTCAAAGAGTAAAATATTTTTTGAATTTTTTGAGAATATTTAAATATGTAGATACTGTATATATTATACTGTAGAATGCATACAGATTTAACAATATATTGTGGAATATGGATCCTGTTAAGATTGCTCATTTTATTTTGCAGAAGAAGACATGCAGTGTGAGACCACTAGACATCAATGTCTTTGATGGGATAAATGGCAGTATTATAAATTGTGTTCCCCTAATGTTTTGCCTGTCACCTTGTCAATATAAATGGGTCTATTTGTTTTTTTGTAATCTTGAGAAAGGCTTAGTCTTGGACCAAAGATTCAAGACTTGTTATAATTACCCACAAGCTCACTTTATGGTTTCTTATGAAAGTTTCATGGATTATGAATGCCTTAGTAGTTGATGTAACATTTTTTGCATGAAACAAAATCCCCAAATAAACATTAATAAATGTACACTAGTTTGCAAAATCCCTTCAGCTTTCAGGCAGTTGATTTTGAGAAGGAACACACCTGAAAATCCAAGCTAAATTAGCATAAAATTCACAATTAGTTCTTGCCAGTCAGAGGCAGCTACAACAATGTATCTGTTTCCCTGGCTCTGGCTTCTGACTCAGTTCAGCATCTTCCCTTTTGTGGATATTATATATATATATATATATATATATACATTATATATATATACATTATATAAAATATATTGTAATATATATATATATATAATAAATATATATAATATATGTATATATATACATATATATATATATATATATATATATATATATATATATATATATATATATCCTGTCTGTGGTTAGGCCTAACTTGTGCATAAGATATCATATTCTATGCTTTAAAGCTATGGAGCAATATATAGAATGGTATTGATTAAAGAGTGAAAATGCATTGTGGACTCATTTGCATGCCTCTGCCCAGTTTCCAATAGTGCAGTGCAAAAACTGTATTTCTTGGAGTTGTGAGCAGGAACTAATTTTTTTTACTTACTTTTAGAAATATAAATGTGTACACAAATGCTCTATTTATTAAAGGTATCCTGTACGGTGGTGAGCTTCTATTACTCTCTTACCCACCATAAGCTAAATGATGTTGTTGTATATAGTTCGTGGCTGCATGTTACCCGCTGCAATTGGAGCAGACGTGCTTAAAGTGGCAATTGGGGGACCATTTGCAAATACCATCATTGAAGGCGTGCAGCAAACATTGAGCCCTGTACCAGGATAACATAGCACGCATAGGGGTCAATAAGCCAATATGCGACAGCCTTCTCACTCCATGCCATGTGCGGCCTGGTCGCCATGCATTGGTGGAAGTCCTCATAATACTTCAGCCATGCAATTCCCCTGTACGTCTGATAAGTGCTTCTGATCTCCTCCAGATACACGAACAGAGCAGAACACTGAGAAGGGAACTTCTCCCCTGTGACGCAGGCCAGGATAGAAAAGGCTTGGAGCCAGTTATCAAATGTACGCGGGACATGCCTAGAAGACTGCCTTCTATCTCCCCCTTCACCTCTTGTGCTACCCTCCCTAAAGTCCATTGCCCGTAAAACTGTCAGGAGAGAGAAAATATCAATAATATACGCTCCTTGACCTCTAGGGTCATATGCGCCCCAGGTTGTCCAATGCGCACACTGCCGTAGCTCTCAGGGATTCATCCGAGACCCTAGGACCCTCCGACTGCTCAACTGCGTCTATGGGAGGCCAAGCCCTCGCTGCTTACACCGCTACCCAGTCCCCTACATCCTTATCTGACAGAGCCACCCCATGACCCCCCAACAAAGCTTTCAGCCCCGTCACTAATTGTCCCTGCTCCCGGCCCCCGATGAGGTGTATGTGGTGGTTGTAAGCACTCACCTTGTAATTGTGTCGATGGTTCTGGGGGGCCTTGTTCCTGCCCCTGCTCAGGAGCCGTCCTATGAGGCCTCCCTTTTCGTGGCTCAAAATCAGAGCTGGAACCAATACAGCTGCAGGATCTGCGGTTGTGATCTCTGTCTGGAATCTCTGAAAAGGCAAAAGGAACTTTGACTATCCTGTCTGTGCCTGCAAGATGAGATCCTGACAGCATCCGCGTCATGCAGGGAAGACTCACTCTCAGCCCCCACTGACTCTAATGGGTTGCCTAGGTTGCCCAGACCCTGTCCCCATTTTACACGGTCATTGAGTCCGAATCCGTCAGCAGGAGGCAGAGGAGTCAGCCCCCTACTAGTACCCTGTCTGTCGCTGTCAACTACAGACTTGGTGTTTGTAAAGGGCGGCAGGGAAGCCTGTCCCGCCCCTGCTGTCGTTCTAGGAGTGGTCAAAGCAAAAGAAAGAGGACTGTACCTTGTAGTCGCTTTCCTGGCTCTCGCCGGCGGGACCCTTACCACCTGGCGGGACGCTTACCACCCTTTGTGCGAGGGTGCGGTGCTGGAGGAGTGAGGGTGTTGGACATAATGAGTTGACTCAGTGGTGTCTCCGACGGTGCAGCCTGAGGTACAGGATCTACACCTGCAACACCCTTGTCACTCTCTCTCACGTTGCTATAAGGCAATGGCTGGTGAACACCTAATCCCTGGCCTGCCGCAACAACTAAAGTGCCCCCCCCCTCTGGCAAGCTGCCCCCATCAGGAATCAACTGTTCAGCCTGCCTGCCAGAGGGGCATCGATCTCCAAAGTCGCCCAAGCCGCCAGCCACCGCAGACTGCTTATGGGAAACCACACACCAAACACCCCAAGGACAAAGACAATATAACGCAAGGATTTGTTACACCGCCTCCGCTGCTGCACCACCACGAGGATGCTATCTGTATGCTGGCCGGCCGCAGAGTGAGCCAAAATGGCTCTGACTGCGCTCCAACACCCCTCCTGGCTCTTCCTTGTCGCCAGCCAGCCCGCCAACCAATCAGCGTGCTCAGGGCTCCGCCGGGTCACGAGACCCTGCATGCTACAGGAGCACTACAGGCCTCCATTAAAAGGGACATAATGACTCATGTTCATGAAAGGTGAGGAAGTTACAGTGAATTGTGTGTTGAAGAGTATAATGGGTTGTGACCTTTCCTGACCTTGAGCCTCAATTAACTGCAAGGCCGCAACTCCCTGTGTACAGGCTGTATGTCTGCGGGCTTGCTACAGGCTTGAACTCTGCTACAATTATGGAGCAATTCAATGGAACAAGCCAGCAAGTTACGGTCCGAAAGCTGAAACCGTAAACCATGCAATCGTATGTAGCATTTTAGGGCGTGAAATTAAGCAAGGCTGTAATTACCCATTTAGACACCATTTAGTCAATAGGAAATGAGACCAGCATCATTATGGCAGTATAAGATGGAGGTAACATATCAATCAATTAGCGATTATAGGTCCCATATGTAATTGGACTCGCAAACCCACAAAATACAAAATAATAAAAATGAATGGCAATAATGTTCTAGTCCATGTGGGTGGCCTGATATATATTAACTCATTGATTCCCGAGATTGATATAACCCTGAAATGAAACATAAAAATAATACATTTTTTATTTGCGAGCTTGAGACTGTTGTGCAATTAATTCTAATGTCTTTCCCCGTCATTTACAGTGCAGTACTGATTTTTTATTTTCATTTACAGTGCTACGGATATGTCTTTAACCCCTTTGCGGGTCCCATCTGGTCCCATTTCTTTTACATTTGCTATTTACGGATGTGTGAAATCATTTGAGGGCTTGCGAAATTGTAGCAATTGAATAGCGATTTGTGATTTTATCAATCGTAACTCTTGCGGATGTGAAAGATCAAAGGCTTAAATGGGGTTTAAGTTACGGTTGTAACAACCGTAGGGTTTTTCAGCCCGTAACCTGTAGACTGTTTGCGGCTCTCAAAAAGACGACAATTAAATAGCAAATTTGTTTATGGCCTCCATTACGGGCTCCAGTAACTTACATTTTCTCAATTGAATGAGGTCCCTTATATTGATTATTATTGAATTGTCTCACTACTTATATGTTGTTAATATAGTGGGAAAAATAAGTAGTGCAGCTCTTCCACATATCGAGCTGTGACTAATTTTGCGAGATAAAAACACTTGTGTGGACTTTACTGAGATCACTCTATTTGTGAATGTTTGGGGGAAGGTCCTCCGAAATGCATCAGGTATAAGGAACTTGAAGTGGCTTCAACATATACAAAAATACAATCTTTTATATGTGATAAACATAAATCAGGAAGATCTTTCAAGAATGTATTGGCAGTGTTGCAAAGTGATTAATTATTTAATTCATTTTTGTTTAGTCATTCATTCGTCTTTAATCACATCTGTTAGCCACTGCTCCATCAAGCTTGGGTTCATTGCTTCAATTATGTCATCTATCCATCTCCACCCTTCTTCATGGGCCTTCAATCTTTTCCCAGCATCAGAGTAATTTATAGGGAATCCTGTCTTCTCATGATATGGCCAAAGTAGTTAAGCTTCAGCCTCATGATCATTACATCAGTTTAAATGAAATTAACTCTTTCACAGGCAAATATTTTTAGGAGTAATTGAAGACAATGAAGGGAACATTTTATAACTCACACAGCAGATAATTCATTGTTGCATGCACAGTGATTTCATCCTAAGGTCAATAAAACATATACTATTTGGATAGTTCATGCACATGAACATTTGAAGAGGCAAATTTTCCAATATCTAATATAAAACTGCAATAAGATTTTATATATCTACTACTGCCTACCACTTGACAAAATGAGGGTATGTTTTATAACACAATAATATAGGAGCACTGGAAAGCAAATAATTGCATATAATCATTTTATGTTTGATCTAGTGAATATGTTATTGTTGTTAACTGCGTGTAGTACTTTCATTATACTGACAGAGACTTGGACCAGCTTATGGGGAAATATGCCTTCCATATAGGAGGTTCCTTTCAAGGGATCATAATACTCTATCCTTCTTTATTTATGGCTCAAATCCCTAACAAACTTACAAAGGACTCAACAACGTAACAAATTAAATAATCAACAATATTTTAACCTAGGTATTTCACAAAGGCCATAAAACTACACACTGTAAATACATTATGTATCTGATAAATTATTAATGTAGTAAGTATAAAGCTTATACCTAAACATCAGAATATAGAAAAGGAAAAGGTCATTGATCATTAGTTAAAATCAGTAAAGATAAATTGTTCTTTAGCCAGAAAAAAATCCCCTACATGGGATTGTTAGCATACTTCAGTAAGCCTACAAAGGTAGAGCTGTAGTTAGCCAAACTGACGTTTAGGTCAGTTAACTGCAGCATTGTCAAAGGCAAGAGAAGAGTGCTGTATTCCATCATTTTAAATAGCCCACATCCGGGACCGAAATCAATCAGTACCATAAACAAAGTATGCAATGCGCTATTACCACAAATAGCCGTGAAAAATCAAAGGATTGAAACACAAAAATAAATAAACAGAGCAGCATATAGGATGAGTAAAAAGTGCAATCACCGATATAAGTCAAGTAGTTATGTGTAAGGTGTGTACTTTTGAAAAAAAAAAAGAAAAGTGACATTTCAAAGAATAGTCTAAATAAATTATTAATATTGCCATGTTAATCATTTGTAGATATTAGTGACCTGCTGAAAACAAAAATACAAGTCTTAAAGTAAGCTCCAATACCAAGATGTTACTAAATGTAACAAATCAAATGCCAACAAGAAAAATTAAAGTTTTAACCCTATATTGAGTGTAACCCCTCCACATAGACACGGACACATTAAGATAAAAAATGTATAATATTGAACAGTGATAAACTCAGACCGTCAGAGATAAAATAACATTATTATCCATAGGCTCACAAAAGCTGGTACATTAAAAATGGAAACATGTATTGTATTAAATACTGGTGGGACAAAGCAGCCTAGGATCAACTATAGCTTGTTGTTGTGACCCTATGGACCGCAGCACACCAGGCACATCATTCAGCTACTGCCTCTCTGAGCTCCATCAAGTTCATGCTCATTGCTTCAATGACCTCATCTATTCATCTCCACCTCCATCACCCCCTTCTTCAGGGGGGGGGGCTTCAATCTTCCTCAGTATCAGAGGCTTCTCTAGGGAACCCTGTCTTCTCATGATATGGCCAAAATACAGTGCCTTGCAAAAGTATTCACCTCCCTTGACTTTTTACCTATATTGTTACATTACAGCCGTAAGTTCACAATAGTTTACGTTGGTGAAGTGAAATGAGAAAAATATATACATAAAACTATTTTTTAAAATAGAAAACAGAAAATTGGCATCTGCGTATGTATTTGCCCCCTTTGTTATGAAGCCCATAAAAAGCTCTGGTGCAACCTTCAGAAGTCACATAATTAGTGAAATGATGTCCACCTGTGCGCAATCTTAGTGTCACATGATCTGTCATTACATATACACACTTTTTTTGAATGGCCCCAGAGGCTGCAACACCTAAGCAAGAGGCACCTCTAACCAAACACTGCCATGAAGACCAAGGAACTCTCCAAACAAGTAAGGAACAATGTTGTTGAGAAGTACAAGTCAGGGTTGTAAAAAATATCCACATCTTTGATGATCCCCAGGAGCACCATCAAATCTATCATCAGCAAATGGAAAGAGCAGGCACAACAGCAAACCTGCCAAGAGACGGCAGCCCACCAAAACTCACGGACCGAGCAAGGAGGGCATTAATCAGAGAGGCAGCACAGAGACCTAAGGTAACCCTGAACGAGCTGCAGAGTTCCACAGCAGAGACTGGATTATCTGTACATAGGATGACAATAAGCCGTATGCTCCATAGAGTTGGGCTTTATGGCAGAGTGGCCAGAAGAAAGCCATTACTTTCAGCAAAAAACAAAAAGGCACGTTTTGAGTTTGCGAAAAGGCTTGTGGAAGACTTCCAAAATGTATGGAGGAAGGTGCTCTGGTCTGATGAGACTAAAATTGAACTTTTCAGCTATCAAAGAAAACGCTATGTCTGGTGCAAACCGAACACATCACATCATACAAAGAACACCATTTTTCAGCAGCCGGGACTGGGAAACTGGTAAGAGTTTAAGGAAAGATGGATGCTGCTTAATACAGGGATATTCTTGACGAAAACCTGTACCACTCTGTGTGTGATTTGAGGCTAGGATCGGGGTTCACCTTCCAGCAGGACATTGACCCCAAACACACTTATAAAGCAGCACTTGGGTGGTTTAAGTGGAAACATGTAAATGTTTTGGAATGGCCTATTTAAAGCCCAGACCTTAATCCAACAGAAAATTTGTGGTTGGACTTAAAGATTGCTGGTCACAAGCACAAACCATCCAACTTGAAGGAGCTGGAGCAGTTTTGTAAGGAGGAATGGGCAAAAATCCCAGTGGTAAGATGTGCCAAGCTCATAGAGACTTATCCAAAGCGACTTGGAGCTGTGATTGCCGCAAAAGGTGGCTCTACAAAGTATTGCCTTTAGGGGGGTGATTAGTTATGTACATTTGCTTTTTCTGTTATTTTGTCTTATTTGATGCTTGCTTCACAATAAAAATTTAAAAAACTTCTTCAAAGTTGTGGGCATGTTCTGTAAATTAAATTATGCAAATCCTCAAACAATCCATGTTAATTCCAGGTTGTGAGGCAACAAAACATGAAAAATGCCCAGGGGGGTGAATACTTTTACAAGGCACTGTACTTAAGCTTCAGCCTCATGATCATACCTTTTAGTGAACAGTTTGTCTTTATTTCCTTTAGTACTGATTTATTGGATCTTCGTGCAGTTTTCTCCAACACCACAATTTAAAGATATGGGAATCTTTGTTGATAATGTAATATCTTTACTTTTGACGAGCTGCTCCAAGCTTGCCATAGCTTTCCTACCCAGAAGTAAACATTTTTTAATTTCATGACTGTAGTCATCATCTGAAGAGATTTTGGATCACAGGAAAATAAAATTTGTCACTGCTCCATTTCTTCCCATCTATTTGCTATGAACTGAGATTGCTGTTTGCCATGATCTTCGGCTTTTTAACGTTGAGCTGCAGGCCTCCTTTCACACTCTATTCTTTCACCCATATCAATATGTCCTTTGGTTCCTCCTCACTTCAGCCATTGGAGTAGTATCATCTGCGTATCTGCGGTTGTTGATATATCTTCCAGCAATATTGATCCTGAATTTGTATTCATCCAGTGCGGCCTAACACGTGATGTAATTTTCATATAAGTTGAATAAATAAGGTGACAATATACAACATTGTCGCACTCCTTTCCTGATCTTGAACATGTCTGTAGCGGAACCCATCCCTGTTTTACCCTGTTTTATGATTATTTAATTCTTGGTTAAAATATGATCCTACAATATGTTTGCTGTTTGATGCTCTGCAGAATATTAGCCAGACTTTTGCAGACCTAGGCTAATAGATAATCCTATTACAGAGATTCAAGAGATAAGAAAGTTGTAAAGGATCCTTGCATTTGCCAAAGTGTTTTAATTCTCTGATAAGAACAAAGAGGTGTAATTGAATCAATGTCTGATTGTATCAAAGTTGCCAGGGAGGTGTGACCCACCTATTGTTCTCTTTATGGGTATTGTGCAGCCAAATATGGGGGATGTGGATTGCCTGTGGGAAGAGATGTATAAATATTTCTGCACTAACAAAATAAAGTCAGTATTCATTTGACTCCCAAATTGTGTGTCGTCCAATATGGGAGGTCGGGGATGGTGAAACTGTAGTGCCTCGTGGGTATTTTATCGTATACCAGCGGAGATTTTGGACTGCGTGTTCCTGCTCCGTTACATTTGTTGGCAAGTGGTGGAATTGTTCCCACGGTCAGAAGGACAGCTACAGGAGACACCATTCCGTGGAGTACAGATTGAGGGCAACGCTAGTATCCGTACAGCGCCCCTGGCTACAGCAGGATGGAACCGGCTAGTTTTCAGACAGCGTTCCATCATGAGGAGGAGGAGGCGGTCGCGGACTACAGGGATGCAGACAGAAAGGAACTCATGGTTACAGTACCTCGTATTACCCCACAGAATGAGTTTGGAAGAGAACTCCAAAGCAGACTGGCCTTTTTCCCAGATACGCTTCCCATGAAAACCTTGGAATGGTTAATGACAGATGTCCACAAATCCATAATGGAAAAGCAGCGGGCACGGGAGCGGTCCATCTGGGGAGCTGCTAACCCACCTCCCACCATTAAACCCCCCCCAGCACTGCGTCCGGGTGGTGGGAACTACCAAACCCCTCCACGGTACATCAGGTGCCACACGTGTAACCAGCAGGGCCACATGCAGAGAGACTGTCCCAGAAACAGAAACCGCTCCACGTGGAATACTCCAACTAATTCCACCCCCCAGCGGCAGTGTGTACCCCAGGGGGCCGAAGGTGTCGTCCTTCCCCCTCAGCGGCAGTGTGTACCCCAAGGGGCCGAAGGTGTCGTCCTTCACCCCCAGCGGCAGTGTGTACCCCAGGGAGCTGAAGGTGTCGTCCTTCCTCCCCAGCGGCAGTGTGTTCCCCAGGGAGCCGAAGGTCTCGTCCTTCCTCCCCAGCGGCAGTGTGAACCCCAGGGGGCAGAAGGTGTCGTCCTTTCCCCCCAGCGGCAGTGTGAACCCCAGGGGGCAGAAGGTGTCGTCCTTCCCCCTCAGCGGCAGTGTGTACCCCAGGGGTCTGAAGGTGTCGTCCTTCCCCCCCAGCGGCAGTGTGTACCCCAGGGAGCTGAAGGTGTCGTCCTTCCTCCCCAGCGGCAGTGTGTTCCCCAGGGAGCCGAAGGTGTCGTCCTTCCTCCCCAGCGGCTGTGTGAACCCCAGGGGGCAGAAGGTGTCGTCCTTTCCCCCCAGCGGCAGTGTGAACCCCAGGGGGCAGAAGGTGTCGTCCTTTCCCCCCAGCGGCAGTGTGAACCCCAGGGGGCAGAAGGTGTCGTCCTTTCCCCCCAGCGGCAGTGTGAACCCCAGGGGGCAGAAGGTGTCGTCCTTCCCCCTCAGCGGCAGTGTGAACCCCAGGGGGCAGAAGGTGCCGTCCTTTCCCCCCAGCGGCAGTGTGAACCCCAGGGGGCAGAAGGTGTCGTCCTTCCCCCTCAGCGGCAGTGTGAACCCCAGGGGGCAGAAGGTGTCGTCCTTTCCCCCCAGCGGCAGTGTGAACCCCAGGGGGCAGAAGGTGTCGTCCTTTCCCCCCAGCGGCAGTGTGAACCCCAGGGGGCAGAAGGTGTCGTCCTTCCCCCCCAGCGGCAGTGTGAACCCCAGGGGGCAGAAGGTGTCGTCCTTTCCCCCCAGCGGCAGTGTGTACCCCAGGGAGCAGAAGGTGTCGACCTTCCTCCACAGCGGCAGTGTGAACCCCAGGGGGCAGAAGGTGTCGTCCTTCCCCCGCAGCGGCAGTGTGTACCCCAGGGAGCTGAAGGTGTCGTCCTTCCTTCCCAGCGGCAGTGGGTACCCCAGGGGGCCAAAGGTGTCGTCCTTCCCCCCCAGCGGCAGTGTGAAACACAGGGGGCAGAAGGTGTCATCCTTCCCCCCCAGCAACAGTTTACCCTAACCAGGGGAGACACCAATCTCCCAGACGGCGCAGATGGGACCGTGGTCTCTGCGCCCACAGCTTGTCCAGATCCCCAACTACCGTCACTGGGACAACCGGAGGAGGGGGTAAGTACAAATTCCCCTCCCCAGCTAACTTCTAATGTGGCCCCAGGGTTAACAGAGGAAATGTTAACCCCCACTGACCCCCACGTTTCCCTGGCTACTGAGCCGAAATATGTCCCAAGTACCCCAGCAGAAGAGCTGACAGCGGGGCAGAGTGCAGTCGGCCTCTGCCCTCCCTTTGTCCCTTGTACAGAGCAGGATGTCCTGCAGGTGATACCAGCAGAAGAGCTGGCATCAGGGCAGAGTGCCGCTGGCCTCTGCCCCTCAAGTCCCCTCAGCGTGTTGCCCCATCACCACAGCAAAATATCCAGGTGCCTGGTTAGACTTCCCCCCAAAGGAGAGATGTGTGACGAAGTGCCCTTCGCCACCTTGGCTTGGAGAGGACTGTTTGCCAGCCTCCTGCCCTGCGACTATGGCCCTGGTACATATTGCCCTTTGGAACCAGTGTTCGGCCATACCAGAGTGTAAGTCACTCATTCCGGCCCTTTACATACAGGGGGGTCATTCTGTACTTGCCCTGTGTGAACCATGATACCCCAGATAACTGTGCCATGGAGCCCATTCTTATAATGAAAGACTATGGGAAAGACTTTAGCTACATGGCAATTGAACTGTGTGAAGAGGATCTGAGCGCTATTCGGTGGTTTTGTGCGCTCAGATCCCAGCTATCTGGGGATATGGGAAATGTGAATAAATGTGAATTGCAGTAATGCTGATGGGTTGTCAAACTAGAGAATTGACCAACAAATACTTTTGTCCGGACATCCCCAGGCCGATCCGTTGGGATCAGACCGTGTATGCCGGCTTATGGTCACGGGGGAGGTGTGTAGCGGAACCCATCCCTGTTTTACCCTGTTTTATGATTATTTAATTCTTGGTTAAAATATGATCCTACAATATGTTTGCTGTTTGATGCTCTGCAGAATATTAGCCAGACTTTTGCAGACCTAGGCTAATAGATAATCCTATTACAGAGATTCAAGAGATAAGAAAGTTGTAAAGGATCCTTGCATTTGCCAAAGTGTTTTAATTCTCTGATAAGAACAAAGAGGTGTAATTGAATCAATGTCTGATTGTATCAAAGTTGCCAGGGAGGTGTGACCCACCTATTGTTCTCTTTATGGGTATTGTGCAGCCAAATATGGGGGATGTGGATTGCCTGTGGGAAGAGATGTATAAATATTTCTGCACTAACAAAATAAAGTCAGTATTCATTTGACTCCCAAATTGTGTGTCGTCCAATATGGGAGGTCGGGGATGGTGAAACTGTAGTGCCTCGTGGGTATTTTATCGTATACCAGCGGAGATTTTGGACTGCGTGTTCCTGCTCCGTTACATTCTGTTATTCCATATTAGTTTCTAACAGTGGCTTCTTGGTCCATATACAGTTTCCTCAGGAGGCGGATGAGATTACTCCCATCTCTTTAAGAACTTGCCAAAATTTGTTGTGATCCACACAGTCAAAAGCTTTAAAATTAGGCAAAAGTAATACTTTCTCTATTATCCATCGAACATTGGCAATTTGATCTCTTGTGCCTCTTTCTCTGCGCAACTCGGCTTGCACAACTGGTAGTTCCTGATCTATACATTGTTGGAGCCGAGCATGTAAAATATTAATCATTACCTTGCTGGCATGTGAAATTAGTACAATTGTTTCATAACTGGAGCAATATTTGGCACTGTATTTTCAAGTCTATTGACCACTGTTGTGTTTTCCAAATGTGTTGGTATAATACAAGCTACACCTTCACAGTATCATCTTGTAGGATTTTGAATAGTTCAGCTGGGATTCCATCAACTCCTGCCGTCTTGTTATCAGCAAGGCTTCATAGGGCCCATCTGACTTCACTCTCCAAGCTGTTAACATATATATGAATTGTGATAGTGATATGGTATGTGAACTGAAATTGTAGACTGTCACAACCCAGGGTTAGAGTTGGCCAAGTTAACCCAAAACCTCATGCCTTCATCCACCTCTGAGAGTTGATCAGCAGGAACCAAAATGTTAGATCTCACAGCAGAATTATTTTCATAGAGACTATTTATTTTATTTTCCATTCTGAAGACATTTTTCTATTTTTCAAATGTAGTTCTTCAAAATAGTATATTTTAAATATATAACCAAAGTTTGTCCTTTTAATCTAGCTTACTTAGTAGAAAATAATAGATGGGTCCTTCAAGCAAGTTCAGTCAGGTCCATAAATATTGGGACATCGACACAATTCTAATCTTTTTGGCTCTATACACCACCACAATGGATTTAAAATTAAATGAACAAGATGTGCTTTAACTGCAGACTTTCAGCTTTAATATGAGGGTATTTACATCCAAATCAGGTAAACGGTGTAGGAATTACAACAGTTTGTATTTGTGCCTCCCACTTTTTAAGGGACCAAAAGTAATGGGACAGATTAACAGTCATAAATCAAACTTTCACTTTTTAATACTTGGTTGCAAACCCTTTGCAGTTAATTACAGCCTGAAGTCTGGAACGCATAGACATCACTAGACGCTGGGTTTCATCCCTGGTGATGCTCTGCCAGGCCTCTGCTGCAACTGTCTTCAGTTCCTGCTTGTTCTTGGGGCATTTTCCCTTCAGTTTTGTCTTCAGCAAGTGAAATGCATGCTCAATCGAATTCAGGTCAGGTGATTGACTTGGCCATTGCATAACATTCCACTTCTTTCCCTTAAAAAACTCTTTGGTTGCTTTTGCAGTAAGCTTCGGGTCATTGTCCATCTGCACTGTGAAGCACCGTCCAATGAGTTCTGAAGCATTTGGCTGAATATGAGCAGATACTATTGCCCAAAACACTTCAGAATTCATCCTGCTGCTTTTGTCAGCAGTCACATCATCAATAAATAATAGAGAACCAGTTCCATTGGCAGCCATACATGCCCACGCCATGACACTACCACCACTATGCTTCACTGATGAGGTGGTATGCTTTGGATAATGAGCAGTTCATTTCCTTCTCCATACTCTTCTCTTCCCATCACTCTAGTATAAGTTGATCTTGGTCTCATCTGTCCATAGGATGTTGTTCCAGAACTGTGAAGGCTTTTTTAGATGTTGTTTGGCAAACTCTTATCTAGCCTTCCTGTTTTTGAGGCTCACCAATGGTTTACATCTTGTGGTGAACCCTCTGTATTCACTCTGGTGAAGTCTTCTCTTGATTGTTGACTTTGACACACATGCACCTTCCTCCTGGGGAGTGTCCTCCTTGTGAAGGGTGTTTTCTTCACCAGGGAAAGAATTATTCGGTCATCCACCACAGTTGTTTTCCGTGGTCTTCGGGTGTTTGGTGTTGATGAGCTCCTTGGTGCATTCTTTCTTTTTAAGGATGTTCCAAACAGTTGATTTGGTCACACCTAATGTATTTGCTATCTCTCTGATGGGTTTGTTTTGTTTTTTCAGCCTAATGATGGCTTGCTTCACTGATAGTGACAGCTCTTTGGATCTCATATTGAGGGTTGACAGCAACAGATTCTAAATGCAAATAGCACACTTGAAATTAACTCTGGACCTTTTATCTGCTCCTTGTAAATGGGATAATGAGGGTATAACACACACCTGGCCATGGAACAGCTGAGCAGCCAATTGTCCCATTACTTTTGGTCCCTTAAAAAGTGGGAGGCACATATACAAACTGTTGTAATTCCTACACCGTTCACCTGATTTGGATGTAAATACCCTCAAATTAAAGCTGAAAGTCTGCAGCTAAAGCACATCTTGTTTGTTTCAAATCCATTGTGGTGGTGGATAGAGCCAAAAAGGTTAGAATTGTGTTGATGTCCCAATATTTATGGACCTGACTGTAACTGTTTTATGGACTAGAGGTTATTCTAGATTTTGGAATAAGAGAGACATAGCATGTTACTTTGGTATAGTAGAGCAGGTTATGTATGAACTATAAAACAATGGTAAAGCATATGAAACAGCAGAATATAAATGTAACACTCTGCGAACACTGGTGAGACATTTAGGGCCACATTCAATTCCAGGCCCGTAACTCGATCGCAGACAGACGATTGTCTGTGAGTGAGATGCATGCTCCAGTTCCCCTTAGTTTGCGATGCTATTCAATTGCTTAAGATCGCAAGTTGCAGCCTTGACACCAAAACCGTAAACCATGCACTGTTTCGGAGCAGATGCGGGCGGAACATGATCAATTAAGCAAGCCCGTAACCTCCTATTTCAAAACAGCCAATAGGAAATGAGACTGTCCGAATTACGGCAGCAAAACATGGAGGTTATCTGTCATTCAATTAGATTTGGGGGTCCAATATCCGATCAGACTCGCAAGACTTGGAAAATAAAAATGAAATTATGAAAATGAATGCCAATACTGTTCTAGTCCATATGGGTGGCCTGATATTTATTAACTCATTGATACCCAAGATCATTTTAACCCTGAAATGACACATAGAAATAACATTTATTTCCTGCCGATTTGCGGGCTTGAGACTGTTGTGCAATTAATTCTAATGTCTATCATCACTTTCCCTGTTATTTACAGTGCAGGATTGATCTTTTATTAGCATTTACAGTGCTACGAATTGGTGTTTAACCCCCTTGATGGTGCTCTCTAGCACATGTAGGATTTCCTCCTCCATTTGCAGTTTACAATTGTGGATACGTTTGCGAGCTCATGGAATTGGAGCAATTGAATATCGATTTGCGATTGTAGCCTTGAGAAAGTGGCAGAGGCTTCTGAAGGCTGTAAATTACGACTTTGACGGATACAACTTTTTCATGCCGTTACTCGTAACTCGATCAGAGGCCCCAAAGGTACACCAATTGAATAGCAAAATCCCTTGCGGACACACTTACAGACTACCGGATCTTTAAATCTCAGAATTGAATGTGGCTCTTAACATTCAACAGGCTGGGAAGCCTATGACTGCCTCACCTGTGTTCACAAAATATTAAAAATAAATCTTCAACTCAGGCTCCTCAATGAGAGATTTAGGAATCACTGCATTAAAGGCTAGCAAGGATAGTGGTGGTGGGGGAAGTGCAGGCAGTATATGTGGCTTCAATCAGAAATTGAAACAGCACTTTTTTGTTCTGTGTAATGGGATGGAGGGGAAAGAAAACATTGGGCCCTATTAAATTCGAGCTGCGGATGAATTCGTATCTCGCAAAGGCCCATCGTAAGTCGATTTACGATATCCGAGTCGACTTGCGATTGACTTGCGATTGACTTGCGAAATTTCGGACTACTTTGCCGAGAATTGCCTCCGATAAGCGCTACGTAGTAAGTAGCGGACAAGAATTCCTTGCGTAGACGCTCGTATCTCGCAAATTCGCTAAGTGCACAAAAAACCCACGTAAAATGGTTTACGCATTACGTACAGACAACTTAAAAATCTAAAAGTGAGTTTAACAGAGGAAAAGCATGGAAGGCCATTACAATTGATTTAACCATCCCCTCCCCCCACCAAAGCCAAGGCATTATACAACCAATTAGTTGTTACATTTTGAATGAAAAGCCATGCTGCAGCTTACATAAACCAAAATTAAAGACACACTACCTGATTACATAAAAACACTAAAACATCAAGAAAATGCCATATTAACCCTGTTATTTTGTATACATGTTGCTCATCACATCTACATTTGGGAACACAAATATGGGGCACATGGAGAATGTGAATATGTCCTGTTCAGTCTTTCGGTCGGGTCCCACTCTGACCCTCTGTCACTGCTTTCTTACAAGGTTCCGATGCCGGTGAGACCGGAGTGGGTTGTCAGTTCCTTCCCCAGTGGTTTGGGATTTGGCCCTGCATTCAGCTTTCCCTCTCACCCCCACAATGCCCCTTAATGAGATAGCTCACAGCTTCATTGAAATACACAATACCTCTTGTTTGGTCTTTTGGTCGGGTCCGAATCTGACCCTCTGTCACTGCTTTCTTACAAGGTTCCTATGCCGGTGAGACCGGAGTGGGTTGTCAGTTCCTTCCCCAGTGGTTTGGGATTTGGCCCTGCATTCAGCTTTCCCTCTCACCCCCACAATGCCCCTTAATGAGATAGCTCACAGCTTCATTGAAATACACAATACCTCTTGTTTGGTCTTTTGGTCGGGTCCGAATCTGACCCTCTGGCACTGCTTTCTTACAAGGTTCCTATGCCGGTGAGACCGGAGTGGGTTGTCAGTTCCTTCCCCAGTGGTTTGGGATTTGGCCCTGCATTCAGCTTTCCCTCTCACCCCCACAATGCCCCTTAATGAGATAGCTCACAGCTTCATTGAAATACACAATACCTCTTGTTTGGTCTTTTGGTCGGGTCCGAATCTGACCCTCTTACAAGGTTCCTATGCCGGTGAGACCGGAGTGGGTTGTCAGTTCCTTCCCCAGTGGTTTGGGATTTGGCCCTGCATTCAGCTTTCCCTCTCACCCCCACAATGCCCCTTAATGAGATAGCTCACAGCTTCATTGAAATACACAATACCTCTTGTTTGGTCTTTTGGTCGGGTCCGAATCTGACCCTCTGTCACTGCTTTCTTACAAGGTTCCTATGCCGGTGAGACCGGAGTGGGTTGTCAGTTCCTTCCCCAGTAGTTTGGGATTTGGCCCTGCATTCAGCTTTCCCTCTCACCCCCACAATGCCCCTTAATGAGATAGCTCACAGCTTCATTGAAATACACAATGCCTCTTGTTTGGTCTTTTGGTCGGGTCCGAATCGGACCCTCTGGCACTGCTTTCTTACAAGGTTCCTATGCCGGTGAGACCGGAGTGGGTTGTCAGTTCCTTCTCCAGTGGTTTGGGATTTGGCCCTGCATTCAGCTTTCCCTCTCACCCCCACAATGCCCCTTAATGAGATAGCTCACAGCTTCATTGAAATACACAATACCTCTTGTTTGGTCTTTCGGTCGGGTCCGACTCTGACCCTCTGGCACTGCTTTCTTACAAGGTTCCTATGCCGGTGAGACCGGAGTGGATTGTCAGTTGTGCTGTCACTCTCCCACCCACAATGACCCTTAATGGTATAGCTCCCAGCTTCATTGAAATACACAATTCCTCTTGTTTGGTCTTTCGGTCGGGTCCCACTCTGACCCTCTGGCACTGCTTTCTTACAAGGTTCCTATGCCGGTGAGACCGGAGTGGATTGTCAGTTGTGCTGTCACTCTCCCACCCACAATGACCCTTAATGGTATAGCTCCCAGCTTCATTGAAATACACAATACCTCTTGTTTGGTCTTTCGGTCGGGTCCCACTCTGACCCTCTGGCACTGCTTTCTTACAAGGTTCCTATGCCGGTGAGACCGGAGTGGATTGTCAGTTGTGCTGTCACTCTCCCACCCACAATGACCCTTAATGGTATAGCTCCCAGCTTCATTGAAATACACAATACCTCTTGTTTGGTCTTTCGGTCGGGTCCCACTCTGACCCTCTGGCACTGCTTTCTTACAAGGTTCCTATGCCGGTGAGACTGGAGTGGATTGTCAGTTGTGCTGTCACTCTCCCACCCACAATGACCCTTAATGGTATAGCTCCCAGCTTCATTGAAATACACAATACCTCTTGTTTGGTCTTTCGGTCGGGTCCCACTCTGACCCTCTGGCACTGCTTTCTTACAAGGTTCCTATGCCGGTGAGACCGGAGTGGATTGTCAGTTGTGCTGTCACTCTCCCACCCACAATGACCCTTAATGGTATAGCTCCCAGCTTCATTGAAATACACAATACCTCTTGTTTGGTCTTTCGGTCGGGTCCCACTCTGACCCTCTGGCACTGCTTTCTTACAAGGTTCCTATGCCGGTGAGACCGGAGTGGATTGTCAGTTGTGCTGTCACTCTCCCACCCACAATGACCCTTAATGGTATAGCTCCCAGCTTCATTGAAATACACAATACCTCTTGTTTGGTCTTTCGGTCGGGTCCCACTCTGACCCTCTGGCACTGCTTTCTTACAAGGTTCCTATGCCGGTGAGACCGGAGTGGATTGTCAGTTGTGCTGTCACTCTCCCACCCACAATGACCCTTAATGGTATAGCTCCCAGCTTCATTGAAATACACAATACCTCTTGTTTGGTCTTTCGGTCGGGTCCCACTCTGACCCTCTGGCACTGCTTTCTTACAAGGTTCCTATGCCGGTGAGACCGGAGTGGGTTGTCAGTTGTGCTGTCACTCTCCCACCCACAAGCGCAGCAAACACACACAGAAGGTTTGCAGAGGCACAATGAGCACCAGCCAACTCACCTCCATCAGGGGTAATCGCCACTTCTCTTATTCAAGGAAGTCCCACGACATTGCTGGTGGCCATGTGCCAAGATGACCATTCATTCCCATTTGGTGACCTCCCATTATGTTCTGCTATTCATCAATTTACATTAGTTTCGATTGCTAAGTGATGTTGGGGAAGTGCGTGTGAGAGCAGAATTGACGGACAAATCAATAATCACTGGAGAAGGAACTGACAACCCACTGCAGTATCACCTATCATTATCCTTTTAGGCCCACAGGGGAATGTTCCTACTCCCCATTCCCGCAAATTGTACTTGGCCTGTGCATTAACCCTTTATTATGCCTAGATTGTAGATCAATTAGATGCATTATATGATATCTAATGCTATTAGGACTATTATTCCTCTTAGTATGTATGGATCTATTGCAGGCTAACTAGTGCTCATTAGTTTACAGCTATAGTAATGTGACACTAATGTGATGCATGTGGATGTCCCCTAACCCCAACCATTGAAAACACACCGACATGGGGAGAACAGGATAACACAGCTTTATTTTTGGCACAGACCACAATCAGCAGTGGTCAAGACTGTGCATTCACAGAACGGTATAACAAAACTTTATTTTTGGACACAGACCACAATCAGCAGTGGTCAAGACTGTGCATTAATATCATGGGTGTGGTGTGGGCGGGTCCCGAGAGAGCAAGGGGCTAAATAAAAAAAAGGGGATACCTACAGGGGTCAATCTAATAGTCTAGAATAAGCATGATGCATAGCACCTACCAGGGTCACATGCTGCAACCGGAACCAGAAATCTCTCCATTTAACTGAAGAAACCATTAGAGTGCACGGCACTTACAACTTGTCTGGATCTGTTCAATTGAACAAATGATTCAACCTCTGGACTGTGTAATCCAATCCAGTTTCACACATACAGTGTGGTTTGTGAAATTGCCCACAAAAATGAATGGTCAACAAAAAACAAAAAAGGCGGAAGAGGCTAAAAAAAAATAATGACAATGCATGTACAGTAAAGTGCTAAATACTGTACTAATATACCAACTCACCTGATTCCCATCTGCAAGCATTACTAACTATTAGCTAGGTCTATGGATAATGAGTAATATGGGCAAATAGCCATTAATATGGACAGGACACAAAGGCCAGCAGCCACATTCACTGTTTCTTACATCAGACCCAAGGATCTGTTCTCAGACCGATATTGTGGTCAGGATCACATGCTTTATTAGTGCATATATTAATGCTGGCTGTCATTAACATGCCATTGTGAGACTTTGCAAGTCCACCGCCATAGCGGTATTAGTCTACATTTCAGCTAACAACAATCATGTCTGAGATATCTGGCAATATGATAGCTTTAAGATTGTGGGAGCTACATGTTAAGGAGGGGGCTGTCATTGGAGTAATGTCTACCTGAGAGGCACTTGGAAAACCTTACGCCTCATATAATTCCTCCACTATGCTTGCAGATGCAGGAGATGCCTTCATGGGCCTGAATTGTACCTAAAACAAAACAAATGGAAAGAATAACAAAGAGAAAACATAAAATCTAAGGGCCTAAAAAAAAAGGGGACTGCAGCATCCCTTCCCAACAGCATTCCCCAGTGACCATCAATTGGTGGCATGTTCAACCGAACCCTACGTGTCCACAGAGAAGAGGATCATGGACCATGTGATGGGAGGTAGCCATCTGCATACAAAATGTCACCATCACATAGGCAAAGATCCAAAACCCAGTAGCCAGGCTAGATGAGGTCAGCATTGTGACCAATAGATTGTCACTGAGGAGTGCTGTTGAGAAGGCACAATTATGTCCACAGCCCCTAGGTCCTCCTCCGCCTGGGCACAGGACCTGCATCGTCCGCGGCCGGACGCCGTCTCCTTGGTGGTGGGGGAGCAGGAGGAGGTAGTGGCACCACGGGTGGTGGTGGCGGCGGAGGCATGGTGGAAGGAGAGGAGGGGCCAGGCTGCTGTTGGCTGGTGACCTGCCCCGTTCCCAGCAGCCTGACCAAATGCTGCTCCAGCCTACGATGATGGCTCCTCTCCTCCCTAAAGCGCCTGTCCAGGCTGCGCCTCATGCCAGAGATGTTGGCATCAATCCTATTCACGACGGCCAACAACTCCAGCAGCGCAGCCTCGGTCGTTGGTGGTGGGGGCTCGGGTCCTGCTGGCAGGGCCGGGTGGGAAGATGGCGGGGACAGAGTGGGGAGGATCTGGGACCCGGCTGGAGACAGGGGCTCTGATGTTGTTGTCCCCGGTGGCTCAGAGTGTGGGGAAGGAGGAGCTGTGGCATATTCCACTCCTTCTGAGGGCCCCGGCGAGATGGCAAGTCTTTGGAGGAGGGGGACAGTCGGGCTCTGGACAGGGGGGCTGTCAACGACCACGACCTCCCCCTCCGAAGAGCCAGGGCCCTCGGATGAGCCTGTAGCCTCCTCCCCCTGAGCGGTCTCCTGCGGGGCGGGGGCTGACGGCCCCGCTCGTGGCTCATCACTGGACCCAGACCTCCTACTGGATGCTGAAATAGAGAAAATAAAGTTACATGTCATTAGTATGCTGATCAATACATTGATATGTTTTCACTCCTAACTATCTGACATCTAGGCCTGAACATGGATGATTCTCCTAATTGCAACTCCCATTAGCTCTAATTTGCTAGATTGGATCTATTCTTTGGTTTCTTGTCTTGACCTCTCCTGGCTCCTAACACTGTCTGGATTTTGCCTGCGGTTTCACTCCTAACTATCTGACATCTAGGCCTGAACATGGATGATTCTCCTAATTGCAACTCCCATTAGCTCTCATTTGCTAGATTGGATCTATTCTTTGGTTTCTTGTCTTGACCTCTCCTGGCTCCTAACACTGTCTGGATTTTGCCTGCGGTTTCACTCCTAACTATCTGACATCTAGGCCTGAACATGGATGATTCTCCTAATTGCAACTCCCATTAGCTCTCATTTGCTAGATTGGATCTATTCTTTGGTTTCTTGTCTTGACCTCTCCTGGCTCCTAACACTGTCTGGATTTTGCCTGCGGTTTCACTCCTAACTATCTGACATCTAGGCCTGAACATGGATGATTCTCCTAATTGCAACTCCCATTAGCTCTCATTTGCTAGATTGGATCTATTCTTTGGTTTCTTGTCTTGACCTCTCCTGGATCCTAACACTGTCTGGATTTTGCCTGCGGTTTCACTCCTAACTATCTGACATCTAGGCCTGAACATGGATGATTCTCCTAATTGCAACTCCCATTAGCTCTCATTTGCTAGATTGGATCTATTCTTTGGTTTCTTGTCTTGACCTCTCCTGGCTCCTAACACTGTCTGGATTTTGCCTGCGGTCTGTAACTGCATAGGCTGCATTGGGCGCACCAGTACATGGACTCTATTGCTTAATTACTCTTGGGGTGGCCAGGAATGACAGTGATTTGTCAGCTTCATGGATTTAATGATACATCCATCCATCCCTTGTTAATTCCATGGAGCTGACATGTCAGTGTCCTTGTTGGTCACCATGTGTAGTGTGTGTGATGCACATGTGGTGGCATGTTGGTGTATGTGATATTCACCTGAACTGGAGGCTGGGTCGTGCTGGGCCACCGGGGATGAAGCTCCAGCTGCGGGCGATGGTCCTAGAAAGTCCCTTGCGATCCTCTCCCACTCCTTATAGGCGACACTGTGTCCCTCCGCTTCTCTGGCCATCTTCCTTTTCACCGTGGCCCTGATATCCACATATCTGTGCTTCAAGGACCTCAAGCCCCTAGGAACCGTGGACACCTCCTTCATCACTTCCACTACCTCCTTCCAAGCCTGAGCCTTAGGCCCAGGCTTCGCTTCCCTTGCCACAAGGATGACGGGCCGGTCACGGATCGCACCCAGGAGGACCATATTCTCCTGGGGCGTATAATTACGGGCCCTGCGCCTGCCCTTGCCAATAGCCCCTTGCTCTCTCGACTGTGCTGGGGGACCCTGGCCTCCCTGCACTCTTCCTGAGGCCTGTCCCTTCCCCCAACTACCCCGCCCCCTGGGAACAGGCCCCTTCCCCTCTGTCCCTCCTCTACAAGTGCCTCTGTCTCCCTCCTCCTCCTCCTCCTCCTCCTCCCCCCCCCCCCCTCTGGGACCACTCCTCCTCCTCCAGGGACACCTCCTCCTCTGGGGACACCTCCTCCTCTGGGGACACCTCCTCCACCCCCTCCGGGGACACCTCCTCCTCTGGGGACACCTCCTCCTCCGGGGACACCTCCTCCACCTCTCCTCCACCCTCCACTACACTCTCCTCACTCTCCTCACTCTCCGCTCCTCTCCTCCTCTCTCCACCTATCTCCTCCCTCCATGCTCAAATAATACAAAAATAAGGATAACTCAGAATAAGTGTAACTGTTATATATGTGATGAAACAAAAGTGTATGTTCTATGTGTTTTTACTAACTGTTGGGGGATGTGGTGCAAAGGTTGGGGGGGAGGTGTGTGTTGTGTGTCCTAACGCTATGTATGTCTCTATGTGTCTTTAATCTATGTGTCAGGCAAATATGTGTAATGTGTAAATATGTGTAACTCTTACGTGTAAATATGCTAGTAATAAAATACAAAGAAATCAAAAAGAGTGCGCCTACAAATCAAAAGAACGATAAAGAAATAAAAGTATTACTGGAATGTCTGTTGGAAAGAAAAGATGTGTGTGCTATGTGTATTTAATAAGTGGTGGGGGATGGGGTGTGTTGGGGGATGGGGTGTGGTGGGGGGAATGGGTGTGTGGGGTGTGTGTCCTAACTATATATATGTCTCTATGTGTGTTATTTAATCTATGTGTCTTGCAAATATGTGAAATCTGTAAATATGTGTAATGCTTAAATGGAAGGACTTATGAAATAGACAATGCAAAAAGAAAAAAATAACTAATCTCCCTCTCTCCAAAGTACTAATCTCAAAGACTCTCTCCCACCTGCTCCTGAAACTGCGTGCTAACTCCAATGGCTCTTACAACACAGTCAGCGCATGGGTTTGTATCACTCACATTTATAAGCTCATACTGTCAATCAAATTCTTAGCTCGTACGTGATTGGCTGAGAGGCGTGTCTCGCTAGGACGTCCCCTTATCAGCTTGCAAGCGCGCCAACAGACTCAGCCAATTACATACGCACGTATAGTGTCAGGCCGCCAAGTGCGTATGTAATTGGCTGAGAGTCCCAATACATACGCACTTGGCGTCCCGCGTTGGGCTTCTCAGCCAATTACATACGCACTTGGCGTCCCGCGTTGGGCTTCTCAGCCAATTACATACGCACTTGGCGTCCCGCGTTGGGCTTCTCAGCCAATTACATACGCACTTGGCGTCCCGCGTTGGGCTTCTCAGCCAATTACATACGCACTTGGCGTCCCGCGTTGGGCTTCTCAGCCAAATACATACGCACTTGGCGTCCCGCGTTGGGACAGCCAATTACATGCGGCCAAGTGCGTATGTAATAGGTTGAGAGGCTTCTTGACCTAAAATCATCAGCTGGAATGCCATGTAAAGATCCACAGGTGACCAATGGCAAAGCAGAAATTAACGTGCCTAATACCAGATCATGCAATCAACAAGCTATATAACCCCATCCCCAACAAGTCATCAGCATGTCTGAAACAGCATGGATGATCATGTGAGAGGGATGAGGGCTAGGATGAATGGGCGTATGAGGTTGAGACGCTTTTGTGCAGCTCAACTAGCACAGTATGAAGACCAGGAAGCAAGGTGTGTGATTGAGGGGGTGATGGGGAGTGGCAGAGAGGAATGTCTGGGAGTGAATGAGGGTGTGAGTGGTGATGTGATCCATGCTGGGGCAGAACCAAGCCAGGCAAGGGAATTACCACAGGCCATGCCTAGTATCGTGGGGGTGGATCAGGGAGGAGAGAGAGCTCCAGTAGCACAGGGACAGATGGATATAGGGCCACCTGCACCCAGGGAGGCTGACAATGTTGTCGGTGATCAGCTGCTGGGGGGAGTACAGGATGTGTTGGCTCAGGCAGAAGGGGGGGAGCCTGACCAGGAGCCTGACCAGGAGCCTGACCAGGAGCCTGACCAGGAGCCTGACCAGGAGCCTGTGAGGAGGCGGGCACCCAATGTGTACAGGGAGAGACTCACATTAGAGGGGTTAACTGATGGGGAGGTGTATGAGCGTTTTCGGCTGACCCGTGCCAGTCTTGGGGAGCTCTATGAGGTTCTCAGAGCGGACCTTGAGCCTCGCTCACGGGCAAATAGAGCCATCCCAGGAATGACACGGATGTTAGTTGCAATACACCTCCTTGCTTCTGGGAGCTTTCAGACCACCCTGAGCATAGCCGGAGGAATGTCTCAGCCAAGCCTCTCGAATTGTCTGAGTGCATTCCTCCGTGCTATTGGTCGTAGAGCTGCCAGATACATCAGTTACCCTAACACTGCTGAAGAGATCTTGAAGGTGAAGTTCGATTTCTTCCAATTAGGAGGTATCCCCAATGTGCTTGGTGCTATTGACTGTACACACGTGGCACTGATACCTCCTAGAGAGCAAGAAGCGCTGTACAGAAATCGTAAGCATTATCATTCAATCAATGTACAGGTTGTTTGCGATGCGAACATGCGCATACAAGGTGTGTTTGCAGGCTTCCCGGGAAGTGCTCACAAAGCCTATATCCTGCGTGCATCCGGAATATATGACATCTTTGAGTCCGGCAGATTTCCATCCGGATGGCTACTGGGTGAGTACACATTAGTAATGGCAGTCAACCATATCTTACTATGACTGGATACAATAACACATACGGTACATCATGTTTCCCTCTATTGATCTGATGTTCACATGTGCATTACGGAGTAATACTACCAAAGCCAGAACAGAATAGCTCATTGCTGGCCAGAACCCTGTGTTAGCTTGGCCAAACAGTATGCAGTTCACAACAACATATGACAAAAACCATAACTGATTAATCATTAGATATATGTTCTGATGCATTCCATTGTATCCTGTGACATGGACATCTCTAGTCTACATAACGTGTTGTGTGTTCTTGTACGGCCTATGTAAGTGAGATGTCTTCAGAATTCATCTGATAGAGGAGAATTAATATTGTTTGGCAAACTTTTTCTTGCCTGAATATATCCCGGAATAAACATGAATTAGCTTACCTTGAAGTTATCAAAATCTCCAAGGTCTTTTGGCATTTGCGTTTGATCGTGTACGCCCCTGGGAAATTCCACCTGAATTAGCATCACATTTACGTTCACAAGAATACACGATCACTCTTCACCTCAGACCTCTGGCATGTGCTCGTTACAAGAACTGCAACAGTGACTTCCTGTGCTCTCTACCAGTAGGGTCGCAATATGTACCCTGTTGTATTTCCCTTGTATCTCCGCCTCATGTAAGTGTCCTGTGGGTGTGAACATCTGGATTTTCCATTTGTTGAAATTACATTATAATTGATCTGAAGCTTCAGATAGAATCCATGTGTTAATACCCTACTAATTATCCTATCAGATGCATCCATGATCCATCTCCCTTACATATATCTTTAACTGTGTATTAGCCACAGGGATGTGTTGATAGGTCATGATGACGATATTTGGCCATATGCTTTGTCAAACATCACAACATCCTATTCATATCAACATCATATTTTATTTACACCAGGTGATGCAGGATATGGGTGTTTGCCGTGGTTGTTGACCCCTGTGAGCAATCCCCAGACTCGGCCAGAGGCGCGGTATAATGCTGCGCATAAAACCTGCCGGAATGTAATTGAGCGTACCTTTGGTGTACTAAAGATGCGCTTCAGATGTTTACATTCCACTGGGGGTGCTCTACAATACAAGCCCCAGAAAGTTTGTCGCATCATCGTTGCCTGCTGCTGTCTGCACAATATAGCACTACAGGCCAACTGTCTGGGGGACATTGATGCGGCTCCGCTACCTGTGGAGGAAGAGCCTTTATTTCACCCTGAAGTGGATAATCTGCAGGGGTCACAACAACGTGCCCGCCTAATTCGTGAGTACTTCACATGTAAGTACATACCCAATATGCATGGAATACAGCCTAATGTATCTGGATTATGCCTAACTCCCAAATCCACCTTTATCCATCTCCCTTGTCATACAGAATTCCAACCAGTCCACAGTAGAGAAGAGTTCCCTGACGTTGTCAATGTTTGTACACTGGAACAAGCCACATGATCAGTTACAGGTAAGTAAGCACACATTCCCATACACATCTTAAGTACTGACGGTTAGAAACATCAATGGCATAGATAATTTGAGTGGATTATATATCCCACTATGTCAATGTATATATGCCCCACGTTACATTGTTATCTAGTAATTTAGATTGAAAAAAGACTTTAGTCCATCAGGTTCAACCTCTATAGATCTATGATCTGCAATACGCAGAATTATTGTTAATTGATCCAGAGGAAGTCACCGAAAAACAAAAAGTGAAGCTTTGCCAATTGTCTACACAGGGAAGAAAAATATAACATTCCTTCCTGACCCCAGATACTGGTGATCGTATTCATCCCTGGATCAATACTCCCTATCTCTTTATCCAGGATAGCCCCTAATGCCTGTTTGGTTTTGTAATGTAAAAAGATACCCAATCCCTTTTTAAAGTCACCTACAACCTCTACGGACCAGGATTGCTCACATTGTCTGATCCTGCAAAACCACATGAAATGGGATCCAAATGTGGTTGAAAAATACCATACACACATACTTTAGTCTAATTTGTGACTGTAATCCTAACATCATATTAACCTTACAGAGCTGCTGTCGTGTGTCAACTCTTCTTTAAACAACCTAGACATGGAAAAACATGACCAGCAACAGAACTGCTACATCAATGTAAGCTACATAGCGAGTATTTGTGTAATAATATGGCCACGTATGCTGAAGGACACAAATAACACATCAATCACTTTATTAATATCAGCCTATCTCTTTCCAGGATACAGCAGATAGGTAAGCGGTGATAACTAATGACGATCCACAGCGCACGTGTCCTGGTGGAACAAATCACCTCGTGGATGAGCTTGGGACTGCGTCCAAGGTAAAACACCACATTTGGCTCTCCACAGATGCATTAATGTGTAATCTATGTGATATTCCTACATCATTAGCCAGATGAGTAGCTTGTTTCCTTTGTAGGGAAAGAACAGTGAAGACGTTTGTATGAAATGAGCAACATATATCGGTACAGTGGATCGAAAAGGTCTAAAGTCTACACACCCCTGTTAAAATGTCATGTTTCTGTGCTGTCAAAAAATGAGACCAAGATAAATCATTTCAGAACTTTCTCCACCTTTAATGTGACCTATAAACTGGACAACTCATTTGAAAAACAAACTAGAATCAGTTAAGTAGAGTGAAGAAAAAATCAAAAAAGAAAATCACATGGTTGCATAAGTATGCACACCCCTAAACTAATACTTTGTTGAAGCACCTTGTGATTTTATTACAGCACTCAGTCTTTTTGGGTATGAGTCTATCCGCATCGCACATTGTGACTTTGCAAGATTTGCCCACTCTTCTTTGCAAAAACACTTCAGATCTGTCAGATTGCGAGGCCATCTCCTGCGCACAGCCCTCTTCAGATCACCCCACAGGGATTTTGGTCTGGGCTCTGGCTGGGCCATTCCCAAACTTTAATCTACTTCTGGTGAAGCTATTCCTTTGTTAATTTGGATGTATGCTTTGGGTCGTTGTCAAGCTGAAAGATGAAGTTCCTCTTCATGTTCAGCTTTCTAGCAGAAGCCTGAAGGTTTTGTGCCAATATTGACTGGTATTTGGAACTGGTCCTAATTCCCTCTATCTTAACTAAGGCCCCAGTTCCAGCTGCAGAAAAACAGCCCCAAAGCATGATGCTGCCACCACCATGCGTCACTGTGGGTATGGTGTTCTTTTGGTGATGTGCAGTGTTGTTTTTGCGCCAAACATATCTTTTGGAATTATGGGCAAAATGTTCAACCTTGGTTTCATCAGACCATAACACCTTTTCCCACATGCTTTTGGGAGACTTCAGATGTTTTTTTGTTTTGAAAAATGCAGCCTGGCTTGGATGTTTTGCTTTGTAAGAAAAGGCTTTCATCTTGCCACTCTACCCCATACGCCAGACATATGAAGAATACGGGAGATTGTTGTCACATGTACCACACAGCCAGTACTTGCCAGATATTCCTGCAGTTCCTTTAATGTTGCTGTAGGCCCTCTTGGTAGCCTCCCAGACCAGTTTTCTTTTGGTCTTTTCATCCATTTTGGAGGGAGCTCCAGTTCTTGGTAATGTCACTGTTGTGCCATATTTTTTACGCTGTCTTCCATGGTATATCTAATGCCTTGGAAATTCTTTTGTACCCTTCTCCTGACTGATACCTTTTAACAATGAGATCCCTCTGATGCTTTGGAAGCTCTCTGTGAACCATGGCTTTTGCTGTGGGATGCGACTAAGAACATTTCAGGAAAGACCAACTAGAGCAGCTTAACTTAATTTTGGGTTAATCAGAGGCACTTTAAATGATGGCAGGTGTATGCTGACTCCTATTTAACATGATTTGGAATGTGATTGCTTCATTCTGAACACAGCTACATCCCCAGTTATAAGAGTGTGCAGACTTATGCAACCACATTAGTTTTCTTTGATATTTTCTTCCCTCCACCTTACAGATTTCAGTTTGTTTGACAATTGAGTTGTCCAGTTTTTGTCACATTAAAGGTGGATATAGTTCTGAAATGATTTTTCATTGGCTAATTTGTTTACAGGAGTGTGTAGACTTTTTATAACCACTGTAAGTGACGAAGTAAGCGCTCCGGGAGCATGTGCAATGTAAATATTGACATGTTCCTTTTATGTTTCAGATCGCAAAGATTAGTCCCTTTCCACGGTCAGAACAAGGAATGATGAGCATTCCCACGTTCCAGGACTATGCTATTGTCACATTGCATCATGTATGTTCAGATGTCAGTCATCATGTGTTGCATCGGGTGTGATATCACATCCTCTACATCGCTTTATATGTACCTATTGCTTTAGATCTGCCATTCTCTCCTCTACTTGGACTATTGTGAAGCCTGTATCATACTTCCTTCCAGATCTCTTCCTCAGTGCTGATGTGATCCTCCCTGTACATATGGGGAACAGTAACTCTAGCCTTGGAACATAACTGTTAATGAGGTTCCGTTTACCTTCAGTTATGAATATGCAACAGCAGATAATAGAGATGCTCATTCACAGAACAGAATACACCTCGAACTGGCCAGTTGGTTGGTAGTTCTGCTAACACCTGAAATTATTTGGAACACACTGATATGGTCCTGGTCATGTTCCCATCTGAGTGTCCAAACTTATGTATGTAGAGTCTTCTCTCATAGTGCCATTTCCAGTGACATGACCTACGGGGGTTCTAACATTGACTGATTGAGCACTTCTACCTCTGCAGTTGCATAGGAGTGTGTGTTGCGCGCACACACAAGACTACAGATTACTTCTCCCCATGAGCATATCTCCTTCTGTATTGTTGGTTTTGAATATTGAATGTTATCCTGATATATTTAAGAATATAACTGATATTGCCTCACGTTGGCTGATGCACTGTATCTCCCCCCCTCAACTGATCATCTATACCAAAGTCACCCCCCCGCGTGCATTCTGGCCCCATGTCCCTATTTCCGTGTGTTACTGGAACTCTGTATCCTACCCACCTCCACCATGATACTGAGCATGCCTGTGGTAATTTGTCACTGTGTGGCTTTGTGAACAATTAAACCGTTTTTTTTTCACTCAATGTTTGTGTAATCCTGTATATTTACCATGTAACAATTCAATTCCCCTGAAAGTCAGATGTGCTCATCACCATCAGTTAGTGGTGTAACTATTCGGGGCAATCTGCGTTGACATTACTACATAATCATGAATGTTGATTCATATCATTCAAGTTGAGCCCTTCAAGTCACTATATACAACCCTGCAGGTCTCTAGACCTGATTTCAGAATTCACACCCCTCCAACTTGCACCTACATGTATATTGGCAAGGGCCAGATTAATGTAGCATATGTATCTATGTAAACACACACAGATATATGTATTTAACAATGACACTTCATTCTCTCTGTATTGTCGCAACTAGAAAGCATGATATGGTACAAACACACAGAAACAGTGATAACAGTATAACAATCATACTTTATTGCATACACAGAGTACAAACAGAAATAGACAGGAATGTGCATTAATATCATGTGTGTGTTGTGAAGAGATCCTAGTATGGCAAGGGGCTGTGGCAAATCTGAGGACATCTGAAGAGGAAACAGACAACATCATCAGGGTAATGCATAGCATCTCCTAGGGTCACATGTGGTCAGGACCCCACAGTAACCAACAGCATATAACACGACATCTAATCAACATAACCATTAATGCGCATACAACAACCATATGGTTGCCAGAATAAACAGACACTATAAAACAGGGATCATGTCATACTAAGCGATTTCACACACAGTGTGAATTGGTCAATAGATGATATGAATCTGGAAAACAGAGGTAGGAGGTGTTAGAACAATCAGAAGCTGTTATTAGAGTACATTGTTTTTGCTTTTGACACTACTCTAAACCAACTAACATGAACATCATCTCCGAGCAGTAAGAACCATATGTATTCTATCCTGTTCAGTCAGCCTTCCAGGAATATGCTTAGGATGTGGAATACGACAAGGCATGCTTCACTGTGAACACAATCCTTCAGCAAAATGTACTATCACTATCTATGTGGAATAGTTGTGCCATGCTGATATCACATCTCACTTCTAAATGGGTGGTACCAAGGCCAGACAGATTACACTGTTCACATTACCCCTAAACACATGCACATTGATCATGAAGTCAAACCCTTGAAATTGCCACTTTGGTTTGGATGACATGAAAAAACTGAAGCCAATTTCATAATGTTAACGGGATGGAATGCTATAAACTTATGTGGAATTGCTGGTTTGGATTAGCAGATAGTAATGGGACTGTGCAACTCGATAGCCTGGACACTGATCATTATAATGGAAGATCACACAGTCATGTTTCTTAGTGAAAAGATATGGAGTCATATATTTAATTTCAGAGCCATCTGCAGTGGGGAATAATCTTGATAGAATGCCCGTTGTGAACTGGTTTGAGTGTTTACTCACATGATGGTATTGTACTGCTCGAAGATGAATAAAATGTCTTCATAGTTGTGAGATTTGGCTATTAACACCTACAAAGACAAAAACAATGTCTCATTCCGAACAATATTATGATTAAATACAGCATTTAAGCTCAAGGTCAATCCACATTGAACATCAATTGTTAAAATGTTCAACATAACCAGACATGTACACACTCTGTAGCCAATATTATGTCAACATGTATAACAATCTGTATTCTGTGAGGAGTGGTCAGGAGGCCCTCTTGGATGGTCCTAACACCTCCTACTCCGAGTTAGCGGGCCCCCACCGTCTGTGCCCGCGGCCCGTCTCCCTCTTCCACGCCTTGGTGTGGGATCAGGGGGTGCCACTACAGCAGGTGGCTGGGGTTCATGGGTGGGCGATGTCTGAGATGAGGAGGCAGACATTTCAGGTTGAGATTGGACCACCGAAGGCTGGAGAGGTATGGGCTGCCGACGGAGATTACGCAATAATGCGCGTCTCTCCCGGCTTGCGCGTTCCTCATATCTCTCCATCCTTCGGTTGTGCCTCCTCATCTCAGCATATATGGCCCGTGTGGTGGCTGAGATTACCCGATTTCCAGCCAGGATGGCCCTGCTAACTGCCAATTGATTTGCACTGATGGCCAGCATTTGACTTGATAGCTGGCTTTGGGCCTGGTCCTCTTCATCAATGTGAGACATGATGTTCCGTAATTGGGCAGGGAGATGTGGCAGAGGACCTGGAGGTCTGGCGGCTGGCGGCTGGGCGGCTGGCGGCTGGGCGGCTGGCGGCTGGGCGGCCGGCGACTCCGTGGCCGGCGACTCCGCGGCCGGCGACTCCGCGGCCGGCGACTCCGGGGCACTTCCGTCCGGGGCACCTCCTCCCGGGGCACTTGGGGCCGGTGCACTTGTGGCCGGGGCACTTCCTCCCGGGGCACCTCCTCCCGGGGCACTTGGGGCCGGTGCACTTGTGGCCGGGGCACTTCCTCCCGGGGCACTTCCTCCCGGGGCACCTCCTCCCGGGGCACTTGGGGCCGGTGCACTTGTGGCCGGGGCACTTCCTCCCGGGGCACCTCCTCCCGGGGCACTTGGGGCCGGTGCACTTGTGGCCGGGGCACTTCCTCCCGGGGCACTTCCTCCCGGGGCACTTCCTCCCGGGGTACCTCCTCCCGGGGTACCTCCTCCCGGGGCACTTGGGGCCGGTGCACTTCCTCCCGGGGCACTTCCTCCCGGGGTACCTCCTCCCGGGGTACCTCCTCCCGGGGTACCTCCTCCCGGGGCACTTGGGGCCGGTGCACTTCCTCCCGGGGCACTTCCTCCCGGGGTACCTCCTCCCGGGGTACCTCCTCCCGGGGCACTTGGGGCCGGTGCACTTCCTCCCGGGGCACTTCCTCCCGGGGTACCTCCTTCCGGGGCACCTCCTCCCGGGGCACCTCCTCCCGGGGCACTTGGGGCCGGTGCACTTGTGGCCGGGGCACTTCCTCCCGGGGCACTTCCTCCCGGGGCACTTCCTCCCGGGGCACTTCCTCCCGGGGCACCTCCTGCCGGGGCACCTCCTCCCGGGGCCCATGGTGGAGCCCAGGCTGAGTGCGGTGCCCCGTATGTCGGGGGAGCACAGTATGAGGGGGGAGCCCAGGGTGAGGGCTGTGTCCAGGGTGAGGGCTGTGTCCAGGGTGAGGGCTGTGCCCAGGGTGAGGGCTGTGCCCAGGGTGAGGGCTGTGCCCAGGGTGAGGGTGGAGCACAGATTTCCCTGAGGAGAACCTGGATCTCCTCTCGGCTGTAATTGGGGGCCCTGGGCCTTGCCACAACCCGTTGCCTTACAGACGGTGCCTGGTCTTCCTCTTCTATCTCTGGGGCCGCTCCCTCATCCCCACTACCTCCCACCAAGGGATCAGGCCCCTGACCCTCTGCCCCTTCCACTAGAATGCCTAGCTCTGGGGGCACTTCCCTCCCCCCCTGCTCTCCTCCTTGCTCTCCTCCTCCTCCTCTCCCTCCACCTCCTCTCCCTCCACCTCCTCTCCCTCCACCTCCACCTCCTCCTCCTCTCCCTCCTCCTCCTCTCCCTCCTCCTCCTCTCTCTCCTCCTCCTCCTCTCCTCCTCATCCTCCTCCTCTCCTCAGATGTTCTCCTCACTCTCCTCGGCGCCTCTCTTGCCTTACCACCTCCTCTCCTCTAAACTCCTCCAAAACAAAATTAACAATAAAGCAAGATAATCTTTGTGTTGGTTTAGGAGGTAAAAAAAGATGCAAGTATTATGTGTAGTATTATGTGTGGGGGGAGGGGGGGGGGGGAGGTCTTGGGGGGGGGGTGTAGGTGTGCAGTGGCCTACCACTAGGTGTTGCTATGTGTACGTATTAATCTATGTGTGTGAATTATGTGATATCAGTAATTATGTGTATTGTAAACAAAGGGTTAAATTATCTGCTAGTTCAAAATTGAAATTCTCTCCTCTCTCCTCTCTCTTCTCTCTCTCCTTGCTCTCCAAAAACCCACCAACGCCTAGACCTGTGTGTCTACTTGCAAAAGCTCCAGCACAGTCAATTATGTTCTGTTTTTGGCTCCCTTTTAAAGGCATACTGCCGTCAGGTTAAGTGGTACGTATCACGTATTTCGCGCTCTTTTCATACGCAAAGGGATCCGAGATATCGTAACTCATGTGCAAATCCTAACGTTTACGCATTCGCATCCATCGCTCGTATCTCGCAGCACTTGGAATTTAATAGCGTCGGAAATGGTTTCATTTTTAAACTACGTAGGACTTGCGTTTTCACCTATTATTTACGCAGCTCGAATTTAATAGGGCCCATTATTCTTAGTACACATACATGCCTCAAATATGCAGGCAACTTATTTCTCCAACAGAACAGTGGTCCCACTGCCACCAAGGATTATTGCAAGTGAAGATCAAAATGTACCATCTTATTTGTGTCTTACCCACTTAATATGGGAATCCATTCAGTACTACGTACACTGCTCTCAGACAGGCTTCGGAACATAGTCATGGATTAGGGTACAGCCAGAACAAACCTCACACTGATGAGCCTTGATCGTAACCAATGTATAGCGCTATGGAATATGTTGGCGCGTTACAAATAAACAATAATAATAAGTCCCATATTAGGGCACAATTGCAGTCTGTGATTAGATTCAGACTGTGCCCTTACCCAAGGCTACGTTCGAAAGTCGGCCTGAGAACAGGGCCAATAGTCTTATATAGATTCACATGGCATTTGAGTTTGAGTTAGAAAATGCAGTGTGTCAGTACCCAGAACCACAAGTCGCAGTGGAAATACTGTTTACAGAGAAAGTCTCCTGTCATGCTAGATACATGTTAGTGTACACAGGATGGTGTTTTGTCAGAGATGGAGAGGTGAATTTTTTAGTTTTCTTACTTGTGGGATCAGCAGGTATAGGTGAATAAAGAGAAATTATCAACGAGTGGGAGGTGTGGTCAAGCATATTAAGTTTTCCTTAAGACTAAGGGCAAGAAAGCAAGGTACAAGGGAGAGAGAAGCAAATACTGGGGATGTGGAGATGCAGGCAGAAATTGGATTTCTGTTATAGAAATATTGATGAGAGAGGGATGGAATGTCAGCTGATGATCACCAGATATACACCAGAGAAATAAGGCTTTTCAGTGTAGCGATAAATTCAGATTTATCATATAGATAAATATTTAGACACACTGACAGTAGACAAGTTGATAGAGAGAAAGAAAGAAAGGCTAGTAAGACATTTAAATAGATAGAAAAAAGAAAGGCTAGACAGACTGATAGAGAAAAAGAAAGATTAGAGGTTAAAGATATAAAGGTTAGACAGGATGGACGAATAGATATAGAGAAGAAATAAAGGCTAGATAGACAAATATACAACTAGACAGCTAGATAGACAGACAGACAGACAGGATTGACAAATAGATATAGAGAAGAAATAAAGGCTAGATAGATAGATACATAGATACATAGATAGATTGATTGGTGTATATATATGGATGGGCAGATAAAAAGATGAATGCATAGATAGAAATTTTCAATATAAGAAGAGCTAGCTTTTTATCCCCTGCTAAGAATAAAAACAACAAATATATTTGCATAGAAAATCATACTCATTTGTCAATTTAATAAAATGCATTACATTTTATTCAATTGGTTATTTTTTGCAGCACAATATTTTGTGTTCTTTATTTCTACCTCAGACTTATATGTTTGTTTGTGTAAAATGCACTTATCTGTTAATTATCATCAGTACAAACTGCTGAACTGGGGTCCATGGAGTGGAGCATATGGAGTGAGGGTTGTAAGAAAACAAGATGACTCTAAAGAGCCACCTTGTCACACTTCCTTCTGTTTGAAGATGGATATCCTGACCTTGGATTTGAAGTACACCCTCATTTCAAAGTATCGGCCTGGAGGAGATTGTATAGGTCTTAATGTAGGCTACAGCAGCTATCAAAATCAGGACAAGAGAATCTGTGGCAGAAATTAGAGCCAGTTATTTCTTCAAGGAAGATGATGTGGAGGCGAATACAAAAAGGACTGCTATTCGAGAAGTCTGAGCTCAAAGTCGATGCGCTGATATACTGGTACCATTCCTTAGCAGCAGAACAAGCATCTGATTATACATTCCTAAAAATTCTCACCAGAGCAGGGGTGAACCCAATAGTTCCATCAGTGAAGATACTACAGAAGACAGACCTCATGGTTGCAAATCTTTGACCTTATCCATATTACTTGCCAACAGCTGAAAAAAATATTTCTGATGATCAGAGGGTAGAAGAAACCAGGGCATGGATGCAAGAGATCAGAATACTGAAAAGGCCACTGGAACTTCCTGGGATGCACACAAATATTACTACAGGGCTTACAAAAGGGAGCATAAAATAAGAGAAGGCTTCCCACAATCCATGGGTAATGCAAAGCACCTTTGGGAACAAGATTAAATGTTTTAAATGTGGAGAATAGGGATATATAGCTACCCAGCTGAAAATAACCTATGCAGTGTAGTCTTGGAGGTAACCCAATATGAACTAATACATTCTTTAAACTGTAAGTTTGAGAGTTTCCAAACTTGCAAGGTGCTTTGGAGAAAGCACTTTGGACACTGAATGCTAAACTTAAAGACTTCTTCTCTAATTAAACCACAATAACCTAGCAATCAGGTGCACACATGTTAAATCAGTTGACTTGGAGTGTGGTGCACAGCCAGTATGCTCCCTTACTATTGGATTGCCTTGTCCCCCCCCCCCCCCCCCCCCAATACTTTTTTTTTCATTTTCAACTATTTTGTCTCGCTAAGGATTCACTATCCTAATTCATCCATATGCCTCTCACTCCCCCCCTCAAGACCATTTGAACCTTTATTCAGCTCCTCTGCTATCAAACTCCTACCCCAGTCCACAGCCTTCTCACCTATGCTGCCCCCCAGCACACTCTCATGCTTACCAACTCATATTGGCCACTCTTACAGCATTCTCTTGCTGCTGTTTTCAAACCCTCCAAGTTTTCTGCTAACTGCAGTTAGCTGCTCCCTCCTTGCAATGCTCTTCTGCATCCTACTGCCTTCCACATTCTTCCCTGGCCAAGGTAAGTGTCAGTGTTTGAGATTTTGGTTTTTGCTAAAGGATCCTCTGCTGCCTTCCACATCCTTCCCTGGCCAAGGTAAGTGTCAGTGTTTGAGATTTTGGTTTTTGCTAAAAGATCCTCTGCTGCCCAGAGGCAGTGCTTAGGTGGCTTCACCTGCCCGCAGGGTTGGTAAGGGCTTCACACAATGCTTTTTGTTTGACTTCTAGCTGCTCATTCTATTGGTCTCAGATGTGCAGATCTCCTATATGTCTGTTACATTCACATTGATCTAAGATGTTTACTTATCTGTATATACATTATGACTCATTCATGTTGCTGTTTTTCAACAAGCATTGTAGCAGTGTATATCACTTTGAGTTTATCATAATTTTTCTAGACTACCATGATACTGCTTCTTGTTATAGTACACCAGGGGAGTGTCTATGCTATGTTCATATTGAACTCCTAGCTCCTCTTTATCTCTTGGGGTAGTATTCAGCTGCATTTCCTTCCCATATGGATGGTTTGAAATACCCTGCAAGTATACATCAGTATATACAGGGTTTGGGCTCTCTATTTTGATCATTCCACATGCATTACCTTTTATGTATTGTCCATTTATGTCATCATTTGTATCAATACTGCTTACAAACCGCTATTGTGACCCACTCTCTGATAATTTCCCGCCTTCCACTTTGCCCCCCCCCCCCTTTATTAGGCACCCATGGACACAACCTAACTCCACCTCTATATTACTCCCCAGTCAGTTACACAAAATATTCAAGACACCTAAACCCGATTCAACCAGTTTTTCCCCTGACATTATGTATATCTGGTTTATGACCTGCACTTTGCCACCCTATCTTTGGCTCCTGCTCCCTGTCCCTGTCCGTTCTGTTCTATTCAGTTTTATTTGCAATAGCTTAAGTCTTTCTATTACTCACGCCTTTTGCATACAGTCTAGATTATTTGATTCTTCTCAGACCCTATTTTAGTCGCGTCTGTCCCTTTTTCACCTTTTCCAACATATCCACTAATTATTCTGACATACAGCCCTTCCAGACGTTCAACCAAAGTTGACGAATTTCAACACAGAAATCTCATATACCATTCATCTAATCACCACTTGATTTAACATTTCGCATTCATACAACCTATACCAATCAAACTATAAGAATACAGGTCCATTTAATATACGCCAACTGCACACCTGTTGTCTCAGTCACTCATCATTCACCATCCCCCACATTTTTTTAAATCTTGTTCCCATATATCACCTAACCTTCAGTTTCATATTCTAAGTCGCTAATCCCTTACCACCTTCAGTCATTGACTACCAGCACCATCGGCCCGCATGGCTATTTACAAAACCCACCAAGTCTCATATCGAGACAACCAACTCCAATCTTATATTCCCTGATAAACCTGTGTGTAATTTTCATCCTACTATCAGGACTTCATCACCAAATCTAATTTGATAACCATCAACCACCTCCAGATGTGCACCACTGGCCCTGAGGCTACCTTCAAAGCCTCATAGTTGCTCAGGTCTCACACAGACAATTCATTTCCCACGTATATTCCAAGATTAATAATTTTACCCCTCTTCAAACCCTATGCATTACCGGATATGGATGGCCAAACACTATCAGACGTCGAGAGTGTCCCATACCAAGCCTCATCCTCTCCATCACATTCTCCTTCCATTGCTGGATGTATCTCCCTCATCACATGTGGATGGTCCAAGAATTATACAGGAGCTCATAGACGGAAATTGTGTCTGTTTATGGAACTTGTGCTGTACTTTCCGGTACACTCAATCATAGCACTTATTCACTCAATTGTTTCAATGTTCCCTGCTTCTGGGCTTTTTCCACATCTCTCATGTTACTTCCCAAGGTTACCTATAGTGTGCAGTATATCTTCATGTCACCACTGTGCTGCTATGCTGTGTACTGTGTTTATGCCCCCAGTTTTGTGTGAACCACAATGTTCGCTTACTCAGCATTCAGCTTTCTCTGTCTTTCCCACATGCTCCTCTATCTTGGTGCTCACCATGCATTACCATTATTGCTTGCTCACTTCTTGTTTCCCATCTTGCTGCCATCTGCTCTCACTGCGACATGCTTGCCCTTATCGCTCATCAGACACAAAGCCCCATCTTTAATCCAGCCACCGCAATTAGGACTCACAGTGTACTACTAGTATCAATCAATCTATATGAATCAATGTTTATTTAATATATGCCAGCCTTACATAGCAGCATCAATCATACAAAATGCAACCTTCCCTAATATCTGGACTTCGAACCCATCTTCCAAGTCGCTAACCATCATTTTCAGTGTCTTACCATTGGCCTCCAGGCTACCATTGAAGCTTCATAGCTGCACAAATGTCACATAGACAATCAATTTCACATGTTTATTCCCAGATTAATAGTTTTATCCCTGTTCAGATGCTGTTCAAGATCTAACATGGTCGACTAAGCACTGTCATATATATACATATAGATATACACACACCAAATATTTGGTAACCTCCAGGAGCTCCTGATATCCCCTGCCCCTCTTGATCCCACCTCTGATCCTCCCCTTTGGTTCCCCCTTCCCTTCTTGATCATCCCTTGGGCCCTCTTGATCTCCCCCACCCTTTGCTTTTCCTACCTCACCAGCACTCCTTCCACACTGCAGCCTTTCCTTGCGGCACGTGTGTGACCAACCCCCTTTACAGTGGAGCAATATCACTAAGTGCTGCAATTCTCCTCTCCAGAACTCCAATTTGAGCTTCCAGAGAGGCAACCTGCTCACACCTCTCACAGAGGTATGGACCCTGGATCATCTGTTCCAGTAGTGCATACATGTGGCAGGATGTACACTAAGTGAGGTTGCCACTGGGCTGATTCATAATTGTCAGTTACAAAAATAGAGTGAGAAAACAAATCAATGTATTTGTATAAAGATTGCTTTTCTACACCTACACCCAAACAAAACTAATAATATATATGTTTGTTTTCTATTTTTTCTTATAATACCCCTTTTCTTTGAATTCCCTCCTTTTATTCAATCTCCTACACACTAACTACACTTACACTAGAAATGATTGCAAGCTCCCAAGCTCGCTCTTCCCTTGTTAAATAGACCCTGCCTACCAACCTGTACAATGATAAACTAGCACAGGACAGAAAACACTGACCTGCCTCACAGAACTGATTCAAACAGAACACGACAAGATGCACACAGATAAACCTTTACACAGGCTAAACCACACCCGCTCTCAACTGGACACTGATTACAGAGCACAGGAAAGAAAACACTGCACTGATTTACAGAATTGATTCTGTACCTTAATCACACACAAAAATAAAATGTTAAAAGAACTAGACTTACTCACTATGACCCATGACTATATTGTTTTAATTTAACTTTACTTTAAATGTACCTAATTCTAGTGATATTAAGTTAAGTTTTCAAACCAAAGCACTAAAAAATTGACCCTATTTTGTTATATTTTTCTATTTCAAATCAATCTTAAGCCTCAAGTTGGCTATTTTCTCTCCCTTAGTTTTATATGTAATTTTACCAGTGGGTGGAATGTGGGTTGCAAGACAGGCCTTTGAGGTAATGGAGGCAATTCGAATGCGAGCCAGTGCAGTTCCCTGTATACAATATTATCCTCCTGCCCAATGATCTTACCAGTGGAATTTTCTAGCCTTACCCGATACTCCTCTATGTCCGTGGGAGGCAAGCCTGTTGTGGGGGAACCAGGTTTTGAAGTAGAGGAGACCATAACCATGATATCTCCAGAGTAATTTGCTGTTGTGTCATTCTTTGGCAGTTTAAAATGCCTTTTTATTTGTTTTATTAAAAGCATTGTTAAAACTTTATCTGATAATTATTGATAAAAAAAAGACCCTGAAGAGCCACTTTCTTACAATAAGGCCCAATTGAAGTTTCGGGAGATCCGGTAGCCCAGTAGTGAGGTTGCAAGCTACTTTGCTATTCAATTGGCGTATTTTTGTTAGCTCCAAATGGCTTGTGAGTTACGAGCTTAAAAACTCTGCAATGGGTAAACTCGTAACCTACAGCCCTCAGAAGCCTTTGATCCTTCACTTTTGTATGGCTAAAATAGCAAATCACTATTCAAATGCTCAATTTCCCCAAGCCTGCAAATGTTTTCACACCCATAAATGGCAAAAGAAGGAGAAAATCCCACGAATGCTAGAGAGGACCCGCAAGGGGGTTAAACACCTATTCATAGCACTGTATATGCAAATAAAAAATCAATACTGCACTGTAAATAACGGGGAAAGCGATGATAGACATTAGAATTGATTGCACAACAGTCTCAAGCTCGCAAATCAGACGAATTTTTATTTCATTTTGGAGTTAAATCGATCTTGCGTATCAATGAGTTAATACATATCAGGCCTATATATATGGACTATGGGTATTGGCATTCATTTTCATAATCCATTATTATGCGGGTTTGTGAGTCTGATCGCATATTGGACCCCCAAACCTCATTGATTGATACGTAACCTTCATGTTTTACTGCCACAATAATGACACGCTAATTTTCTTTTGGCTGATTTCAAATGGGAGGCTTGCTTAAGTGATTGTGTTCCCGCTCTGAACCAGTGCATGGTTTACGGTTTTGTCTTTGGGACAGTAAGTTGCGGGCTTGACGAATAGTATAGCATTGCAATCGGAGACGAACGGTAACCAGCAACACACCCGTAGACATACGCCCATCTGTTGCAGGTTTCTAATTGAATATGGCCCTAATTAGGCAGACAAATGATAGATAGATAGATAGATAGATAGATAGATAGATAGATAGATAGATAGATAGATAGATAGCAGATGGGGAGAATGAGAGAGTGATTAAAGAAAGAGATTTGATGAAAAGAAGAAAATATGTAGCAGAAGGAAATACAACAGTTGGACATAGGTTTGTATAATATGCCATTAAATTTATTTTGAAGACATTTTCAAATTATTCCGTTTTTTCTAAAAATGATTGCCTGATAATTTTGAGAAGCAAGACATGCTGGGCAGCTTTGAAATCTTTGTTGTGTTTCATTTCTAGACACTTATACTTTTATGAGTTTTTTTTGTTCTTTGGGGTGTTTGTACAACCTCATTCTGTTCATTTTGAGAACTGCAAAAACAAACCAATGTTATGCTTTGAGTCACATTGTTATATTTGCTTATAAATAGTTGGCATCATTAGCTCAAGAGATAATGCAGCCCCTGGAGACAGTACGGGGGGGAGGGGCTTTTAAATGGTCTAGTGCAGGAGAGTAATTGGATAGGTTAATAGTAGTGAAGTTTCACACTCCTGGCAGTTACCCAGGCAGGAGTACATGCTGAACATGCTCCCTCCCTGGTTTGCGTTATTTTATCTTTATGTTGTCACAGCTGGGAGTGTGGAGGTGAGTGCTCACTGTAGGGTGGAGTCCTTATGTTAATGGTCCAAGATCATGGTTGGTCCTGAGGTCTCCTGGGCACAGGGTTCCTGGAGGCCTCTGAAGTGTTGTGCACCATTTGTGGGGATGAGCAATCACCTCTGTGGTTTCACTGTTTTGTACAATAAAAGCTATGGCCTGTTTTAAACCCATATTGGTGTCTGTCATATTATTTTTATGGTTGAGGTTTGGGGTTATTTATGCGTACCTTATCACTTATGTTTAGGTCAAGAGGCACTCATATCTTGGAGCAATATCAAGCAATCGCTAAAACTTTTACGCCTATAATTTAATTTATATAAATCAACTATTTTATATAAGAGCAACTTGTGTTTACTGTAGATGAAAATTATACTTAAACCGGTTAAGTCCAAAACATATATTTTTGTTTGTGTGGCGTGGTCTTCTGGAAACTTCAAACCTCTTTGTATCGGAAATGGTTTCATTATGATACCACATAGTTACTGCATTGTATTCTTTATAACTCCAATAAGCTTGTCATTTTAATAACACAGCATTGTGGGAAAACTATTTTCACCCAGCACACAAAGAAAAAGTATTAATAATGATTAAATGTTAAGCTCTATATTGATACACATGTATTATGTGACGTCTAAAAAATATAGTGTATTGGCATCCTATAGAAATTTGCATAAACAAAAAGTGATTTCAACAGTATTATTATCCCATTTTATACTTTAAAATATAGGAAATGTGCTGGGAATAAAACAATTCTATGCTTCATTTAAACATGCATTATTCTACCAAATGAGTGTATTAGTTGCAGGATATGTTTATGTTGTAGTGTAGCATTACAAACACATGCAGTGTGTTCTGATTATTACTCTGTTGATATAGCAATTCCTGATTTAGTATTTAATCAGATTTTGATCATGGGGATTTAAAGACTCCTTGTTATTGTGGGCAAAATGTTATGGTATATAAAAGATGATTGTGATATAAAGTATAATACTGAATTAACTTCAGTGTGAGACACATATGGTGGTCTGGGGAGTAAATTGCATCTCTTGGATTCCATTAAAAAGATTTATGGACCTGTAAATTAAAAAATCTAAACAACTAACTGAATTTATTCAAGAATAAACATAGATGATTTGTATCTAAAAATGTTCTAACAATACCAACAATAAAGGTGCTCAGGCAGAGAATGAACTATCCTTAATAGGTAGTTCTATGGATATGTTCATCCACTCTGATAATATCCTCTTTTAGCTCACTTGTGCCCTTCAAAGGGAGAAATATTGTGTAGTATTATCAGTCTGTTCTCACTCAAAAGAGTAATCCAGCAAATACAAGGCAATTCTACCCTGATCGGGAGAAATAGCAAACGTATGTTTCGGCCTTAATCTGGCCTCATCAATAGGGTGTAGCTGATAATTCCCTAAAGCACAGTGAGCAAGGGGTCCACGTCCAGAGTCCCTTAGGGAGACATTCTTGTCTGACCATTCTTTCCCTATGCCCTTGGACTTGTTACTTCGGACTTGCCATACTCTGGCCCAGGTATGGTTTCACCCATTAATGACAACCTGAACTTATCTATCAAGTTTCTTTTGCAAGGGCTATAATTCTAAGCCTCTACAAGATGTTTGGCCTTAATTCTGCCTCGTCAGTAGGGTTTAGCTGATAACTATCCTAAGGCACAGTGAGTAAGGATAACACGTTCCCTATCACCCTTAGGGAGACAAAGCCCTAAAGGCCATTTGCATAAGCAATACCTTCAATAGCGCTCAGGCAGTGAATGAACTATCCTTAATAGGTAATAATATGGATATGGTCACTTGTGTACTTGAATAACTTGTATACTTCACAGACAAAATATTCTGTAGTATCGCTTATCTAAAATTGTTTTGCAAAATATACAATAATATTGAAATAAAATGATTATTCAAAACACTTAGCAGACAGCAAAACATAATAAGGAAAGCATGTGAGATATATTTGACAGTCAAGTGCATCACCAAACCATCTATGCACTATATCACATAGAGGCTTAGAATTATAGACTTTCCAAAAGAGACTAAAAAGACAAGTTCAGATTGTCATGACTGTCTGGGTGAAACCATTCCGAGCCAGAGAATGGCAAGTTCATAGTAACAAGTCCAAGGACACAGGCAAAGAATGGAATGACAAGCTAAAGATCAGAAGCCTGCAGAAATCCAACGAGGACAGTAACAGTCCGGGTCAGCATCAAATGATCAGTCTATTAGAGACAGGAATGGAGCAGGAACTGTCCTGGGGAGGTTGGAGCCATTCTGAAACCACCAATTTCAAAAATATTAAAATAACTGGACCAAAAGTGAATACTAGCTTCTTTTCCCCAAAAGTAAAGAAGAGTGACAGATCCCTTGATAAGTCAGAGCTCTCAGACCCCCCTTTATCCTCCTCCCCCTCGCCGCAAGCTGAAATTGAAATGGAGGCTGATGTAACAGCAAATGAGTGCACTTCTTAACAACCACCGATACGCAGGAAATAATAACTCCAATTCATATAAAAACACTATTTTTAAAATTCCAGAATAATATAAGAGAAGAATTGATGCAGGGAAATAAAAACAATACAACTGAAATTAATTCCTTAAAAAATCAATTTAATGGATTGGAAATTAAATGTAAAGAACTATGGCTAGATAATCAAATTATGTTAACTAAGATGACCCAATTAGAAACTGAAATTATGATTCTAAAAAGGAAACAAAATAGCTTAGAAAATTTTAACAGATGGAATAACCTAAGGATAAGGGACATACCGGAGAATGCACTCATTTGTTGACAATTTATTTAAAACATTGTTGACAATAGAAGAATCTGTAGAAAATAAAATTGAAAAATTATATAGAATTCCTCTCCCTAGAAACATGTCAAAAGAGTTGCCAAGAGATACTATTGTTAGGTTGCACTTTATATCTTTATAAGGAAAACATTTTAAAGAAGCAATAGAAAGGAAAACATACAAGGCACCATATGAAAATGCAATGATTTTCTCACACTTGTCAAGCACTACCCTTATAAAAAGGAAACAATTTAAAGACATCACTAAAACTCTAAGGAAAGTTAATATAGAGTATAGACAGGGATTTCCGGTAAAATTAAATTAATTGTCCTGAAAAATGCAAAAAAATTTACAATAAATTCGGCCTCTGAGGGAGAGAGTCTTTATAAAGAGTGGGGTATGAAAAGTTGTGAAACTGATACAACAATGGGAAAGGCAGATTTAAGTACACGAATTAATTTATATGATAAAAATAAATATTGTAAATATTAGCAGTAGAAGTGAGATGTAAGAATATTAATTCCATGAATTAGAGTATTTGAGGTAGACATTAGTCACTTTAGAAAAGCTTTTTTTTATTTTTTTATTTTTCACTGGTTCTTTAAAACAAGATACAACACAGTCGATTAAAAAGGATTTAGCAATTAAATTGGCCCAAGCACTTTTGTTAAGAAAAGGAAAGAATAAATAAGTTTTGGAACATGGAAGTGGAGACAGATAAGAGCACTAGGATTTAGTAGGAAAAAAGAGAAATATAATAAGCTTAGTGCATAAATCCTGAGAGATGAGGCAATTGGGAAATACAGATAATTTAGAGCACCAGTCATTTATAATTGGCACATTTAATAATGAGTTAAGCACTAGCCACTTTATAAGTAGATACATTATACTCAACACAATATAACTTAGTAATTACATTTCTATTGACGCTTTAGAGATACTTAAGACATAATATAAACTTAAACCAGCACAAAATGAAGTGACAATATAAATGAATTAACAGGATCTTATATAAAAGAGGGAGGGAAGGGGAAAGGAGAAGGGGAAGGAAGAAAAGGAGGGGAAAATACAATTTATAAAATTAGATATTTCACAGGGGTTTAGTACTTTTTTGATTAAGTTAAGTCTACACTTTTACTTTAAATGGAATTAGTCTTATAAAATACCCATTCACAGAACATCCATTTGGTTAACTATCAGACGCCATCGATCGCGGCGATAATAATTTTAGGGAAAAAATACCAAAGATAAGCAATATTATCTTATCATTTTAATTAGATGAATTGCCAATTTAAAATGTTACAGATGTATCCTTAAACCAGTTTAAGAGTTTCTTTCTACATTCGAGTATTAAAACAAATTTTTAGTGCTAAAGTCTTCCAATAAGGAGACATGTAAAGAAGGATAGAAGGAAGAAGACTAAAATGAGGGAACTATTTATATGTTCAAAAAGAGATATATAAATAAGACAAATGTATAAGAGCACTTGCACTTTGTAGAGTATAAGAATTAAGAACTCATGGCTATGTCCAGCAATCCAGTCAGATTAGCCTTTCAATCTGATTGGAGACACTCCATTATTGGACAGTAGTAAAAAATCTCTACTGTCATGAGGGGCAATTATGTGTTATTTCTTTTCTTTCCCTTCCCTTTTTTTTTTCTCTTTCTCCCCACCTTGTCGGAGGCTTTGGAGATATCACAGATCAAGTGGGACCTAAAAGGTTGGGTACATCATGGAATAAGTGAGAAACAATACTTAAGTATAATAAACTCCAATAAAGAATTATTAGATAAAAAGGAAGAAGGCAAAAAGGAAATGACCCACTTAGATGGCATTTAAAATATTATCCCAAAATATTAAGGGTATGAACCCCATCGAAAAGATCAAGAGTAATAAACTTTTTATATGATCAGAATGCTGACATTGTGTGCGCCCAGGAAATCCATACTAAAAACAATAATATAATAAATATTTCAGACAAGATTTATGAGAAAAAAATATTTTCTAATTACAATGCAAAAGCTAGAGGTGTCTCCATTTTTTTCCATAAAAGACACACAATAAAGGAAGATTTCGTTGAGATTGATCATGAGAGAAGATACATCATTTGGATCGGCACTGTCGGCAACATGTCCTTTACTATAGTGAATTTATACGTACCAAATACTAATCAGTACAGATTTATAAATAAAATGATTAAACACATTGACAATATTAAAAAGGGCATGCTGCTGATGTGGAGATCTAAATGTGTGTTTCGACCCACTAAACAATAGAAAATCAACAGTGAAATTAATAAATATCATGATCAGAGATGCAAGAAATTTACAAAAAAATGCTTCAAAAATGTAAAACTTTTTCCAGAATAGATTATTTCCTCTTAAATCAGATTACCGTTAATAAAACAGATAAAGTGGAAATGGGTCTAATTTCTTGGTCCGATCATGCTCCTATAATACTATATCTTAAAGCAACTATGTCAAATTACAGTGGAAAAGTGCCATGCGACTCTCTTTAAATCAGATGAAAACAAAAAGAAACTAATACTAGAGATAGATAAAAAAAATTTAAATCAATACAAACTCAGTATAGTCAGCTATTTTTTTATGGAACACACATAAAGTGTTCATATAAGGTATCCTACAAGCATGGTCAATAAAAAGATCTAAGCAAAGAGGCCAGACAAAAAGACAATTGTACATGAAGCTTACAGATTTTCAATATCTAAATAAAAATTCACTGTGCCCCAAGTTGACCTCTGAAATCCAGGCTCAAATAAGAAAAATTCAACAAGTGCAGGTTGATAATCTGATTTGGCTGTAACAACAAAAAAATTATTTTGGAAATAAACCAGGGAAAATGTTAGTCAACTAAATTAAAGGCAAAAACAGAAATGTGAGAATAGAAAAAAATAAAAGATGATAAAGCAAAACAAGTAAGCAACCCATAATAAATAGGGAAATCTTTGTCAGATACTATAAATCGCTATATAAATTAGAAGATAATAATTTTTTTCAAAAAGCTTCTGTAAGACAAATTCAGGAATTTTTAGATCAGATACGTTTACCCAAAATATCAGATCAACAACTTAATGACTTAACAACAGAAATAAATGAAAATTGGGGAAATCACCAAGCCCCGACGGCTTCCCTAATATTTATTATAGGACATTTTCATCTAGTTTACCTAAATATCTAAAAAAAAAGCAGCCAACGAAATACAACTGACTGGTTATCTCCCACCAGAAAACTTGGAGGCTGCAATTATAAACATACCCAAAAAAGATAAAGATCTCACCAAATGCCAAAGCTACCGTCCAATATCCCTTCTAAATGTAGACTTGAAAATTTACTCAGGTATACTAGCGAATCTTAATCCTATCTTAAAAGAACTAATTAACATAGACCAAACTGTCTTTATAAAAGGGAGACAAGCAACGGATAACACCCGCAAACAAATAGACATCATAGCCTATGTTAATTGTAAAAAAATACCAGCAGTTACCCTATCAATGGATGCAGAGAAAGCATTCAATGGGGTAAACTGGAGTTTTATAGATAGTGTCCTGAGTAAATTTGGTTTTGGTACATATGGATCATTAGCAGTCAAAGCCTTATATATTAACTAGCCACTTGCACGTCCAAAAATGGCGGCAATAAATTTTGAAGCCATGGCACTGTTGTTTGTCACAGAATGTAAGGCTTTTGCTCTTCTAAGTACCTTCGGCACTCATTGCGAGTCTCTCCCCTCGTTTACTTTTGCCCCTCTGAGCACCTTCGGTGCTCATTGCAAGCTTCTCCCCTTGTGTACTTTTGCTCCTCTGAGCACCTTTGGCGCTCATTGTAAGCCTCTCTCCTTGTGTACTTTTGCTCCTCTGAGCACCTTCGGCACTCATTGTGAGCCCTGCGCTGAGTGCCTTCGGCCGCCATTTTTTCTCTCGCTTAGCCGATTTTCGAGTGCTGAAACTCAGCAAATTCGGCTTAAATTCACATGCAACCTTACTCCCAGATGTCCTGGCTGTCCTCTCCTCTCGTGTTTTTCGTTTTGCGCGGTTCGGCCGTTAAATTTGTATTTTTGCGGGGTCTGTATTTTTTGCTGGGTCCGGAAATTTGCAAAGTGTTATTTTTTAACGCAATTTTTTTCAAACTGCTACGGGTCTCGCACTGTGCCTAAGTCGTGCGGGTCGTAGGGATGAGCAACTATGACACTAAATTCCACCAGAGCCTTTGGCGCACATTGCCTGTAGCTGCAGCCCTGTCATCGCAAGAGCTGCAGTTGTGGCCGGCTGGCTGCGCTAGCCCGCAAGCGTTAGCAACAACCCGTAATGCTCACAACTATATATGTGATTCTAATGCATATATCAGGGGAATGGATTTTAAGACCGAAAATTTTGCAATTACAACCAGACAGGGTTGTTCCCTTTCCCCTTTGATATTTATGTTAAGCATAGCACCACTTTTAGAATGCATCAGAAACTGCATAGAGGGTATAATAATTGGCTCAACATCTTATAAAGTCACAGTATTTGCAGGCGATCTAGTCTTAACCATAACCAACCCAAAAAGTTCACTGACAGAATTACATAAAATCATAAATTCATACAGTAAAATGTCCTATTATAAATTGAAAATCTCTAAATCAGAAGCCTTTACAATGATTATTTAAGGGATAGAAAGATAAAATCTATGCCTGGAAATCAAACTCAATGGCACATGTAGGGATACACTTTATGCCAAATTTAAACTATGTTGTCCAAAATAATTTTAATAAATTAATTAAAGATATTAACTTTACAAACTTTATAAACTGGAATAAATTAAACCTATCATGGCTAAGATGCATAGCTGCAATAAAACATTTAATTTTACCCAAAATTCTATATATTTTGAGATGTCTGCCTTTGAAAATTCCAATCAGTAAGTTCAGTATACTCCAGAATAAAATAGATCAATACATATTTAAAAAAAAGCCCACGTATAAAACAAGATATTACAATGAAAGCATTTGCCAAAGGTGGCCTTGCTGCACCAAATATAGTGGAATACTCAAGGGCTGTAACATTAATACATATATTAAAATACAAAACTAAAATAGACGCTCCCAAATTTATAATGATAGAAAGAGAACTAGTCGCTGATAGTGAATGGGAATTTTTTATATGGTAAAAGCAACAAAAATAAAAAAATCAATAAATTACCACTGCTACAGAAAAGCACTGATGAAACAATGGACTAAAATCAATGGGAAACTACACCTAATTCAATTTCCGCTACTGCCTTTTCTGAATATAGATTGAACAAAATGGGGAGTGAGAAGCTTAGAGGATCTATACTTAAATAGAGAGCTGAAAACTTTTTCACATATCTCAAAAGAAAAGAAAATCCCAAAACATAAATGGCTTTTCTATAATATGCTTTATATAGCAATTCTTAACTCTGACTATAACTTAAAAACAATAAGAAGACTATCATATTTTGAGATAGATATACATAATATTGGGAAAAAATACACAATCTCGAATGTAATGAAGAGTATTAAATCTTTGGCCCAAAATAAAAAAACGAAAGGTATAGTTAAATGGAAACCAGAATCCCAAAAAGAATGGGAAGTAAAAACTTGGGAGACTTCTTTTCAAAATATGGAGAATTATATCAAATGCACTACCTTTAGAGAAGTTCAATTGAAGCTTGTCCAGAAGTGGTACATCACTCGCCAAAAAGTAGCAAGAATGGCTCCACAAGTCAATAAAGAAATATGCTGGAGTTGTAATAAACAAGAAGCCTCTCATATGCATATGTGGTGGTTGTGCTCAGCAATCCATACCTACTGGTTTAACTGTACATCTCAACTATCCAAAATTCTGAAACAAGACACACTGTAGAGCTTAAACCAGAGTTAATATTGTTTCATTTTTTTTCCTAAAAAATTTACAAAACAAAAAATAAATATTATAAGGAATGTCTTACTCGTAGCAAAATGGTTTATTGCCATACATTGGAAAAACATGACATTGCCCACCTGGAGGGATATTAAGTTGATAGAGGATAGAAATAAATTAATTGAAACAGATTTCATAAAATATAATATAAAGCAGCAAAATAAAAATAATTTAAAATGGTCTCTGTGGCACTGAACAGCGCACTTAAAAGTAATTAAAAGTTAAATACCCTCTGAACAGAGCACTTAAAAGTCATTAAAAGTTAAATACCCTCTTGCAACTAATCAAATATTCAATCCATTAAATAACTGTTCTTTAATGAGAGTAAATCATGACGAGAACTGTTGTGCTCCGAAGCCTCCGCTAGTGGGTGGGGAGGGAGAGATGGACACTATGTGCTCTCTTCTCTCTCCATCTCCCCTCCCTCATCCCCTTCCCATTTTTTTCTCTTTCTCTCTCTTCCTTGTACGTTATGCTTTCTGCAAGATGCTGATTTGTCTTAACATAACTCAACAATATAAAATGATTTAATACATAAGTTGTAAACGCTGTCGAAAATTGTATAACAATGTTTTGCAATTTGAATGCTCTTTTTTTGTGTGTTGTGTATGCTTTAAAATTCTTAAATAAAAGTAATAAAGAAAAACACTTAGCAGACAGTGAAACATAATAAGGAAAGCATGTTAGATATATTTGACAGTCAAGTGCATCCCCAAACCATCTATGCACTATATCATGTAGAGGCTTAGAATTATAGCCCTTCCAAAACAGACTGAAAAGACAAGTTCAGATTGTCATGACTGTCTGGGTGAAACCATTCCGAGCCAGAGAATGACAAGTTCATAGTAACAAGTCCAAGGGCACAGGCCACGAATGGTCTGACAAGCCAAAGATCAGGAGCCTGCAGAAATCCAACGAGATCAGTAACAATCTGGGTCAGCAGCAAAACATCAGTCTATTAGAGACAGGAATGGAGCAGGATCTGTGCTGGGGAGGTTGGAGCATTTCTGAAACCACCAATTTCAAGTACTCAGATCTAAATTAATTAAGCAACAGTTGGAAAAGAAAAGCACTTATTTTAAAGCCCACCACTGACATAGAGGGTTGAAAAAGTGAACAGAGAACAGACCCTGTAATGACATCACAGTCATTGTGAAAATCTCTGTGTTTGAATCTTTATTTTCCCTGCATAATAATGTCCTGTTTATTGTTTTCCTACATGTTAAATCTCTTCTTGAATCCTTATCTCCTCCACTGGAATCATGAATATCAGTACATCTACAATATAGTATTTAAACAGATGGAAGAATAGTTCCTCTATTTGAATGCACTGAAAAATACTAATGCATACTAAATAAGGACCAGCTCTTTGCATGCCATATTATTTGTCTTCCAGGCATTTATCTCCTTGAGCAAGTTAACATTTTTATCATGTGTTCTGCAAGCTGCAATGCATTGATAACAATAATTATTCCAATACAGTACTCTGTTGAATTAAATTTACCTGGCCATCTGTGATCGAGACAACAAAAGACACCAAAAGTTCTCATCAGACACAAAACTTTTTATTCAGGGACATTCACAACACGTAAAGGAGACGGCTCTCTATTCCCTTTCCAACATTGTTAACATTGTAAGAAACATAAGATTAAACAGACTTCAGTTACTGTTTTTATAACCTGATGAACTAGGAATTGTTTAAAAATTTGCAGATATTATTAAATATTATTTAACAGCCCAGTAAAGTAAACAAAGCTTTTTATACATTATGTACCTTACTTCTTTGTATAGAAACATAGGGCTCGATTACATGGCTCCCATAGGAAATCTTGCAAGTGAATTTTCCACTCTACAGATAAATATATAAATTTATGGGAAGCTTCCATATTAAATAACTAACATTTAAATAGCAAAAAAAAAGTTAAGTAATACAACATTCTCAAGCCCGTAGAGAGCCACATATCTATTACATTGCACATTGAGCTATTGCTATGTTTGAAATTTCCCCTCTAGTGATGTCGCAAACATCAAATTTTGGGTTCGCGAACAGCAAACTCGAACTTCATCAAATGTTCGCGAACAGGCGTACATCGATGAACCGCCATAGACTTCAATGGGCAGGCGAATTTCAAAACCCACAGGGTTTTGCCACAATAGTGATGGGAAAGTTGTTTCAAGGGGACTAACACCTGGACTGTGGCATGCCGGAGGGGGATCCATGGCAAAAGTCCCACGGAAAATTACATAGTTGATGCAGAGTCTGGTTTTAAGCCATAAAGGGCATAAATCACCTAACATTCCTAAATTGTTTGGAATAACATGCTTTAAAACATCAGGTATGATGTTGTATCGATCAGGTAGTGTAAGGGTTACACCCGCTTCACAGTAACAGACCAATCTCCCCGTTTAATGCACCGCAAACAACCGCAAACAGTCCCTTTGCACAACCGCAAACTCCCCATTTGCACAAGGTTGGATACCAAGCTAGCCATGTCCCGTTCCTTGTCCTCACTGATGTCATTGAAGGTCTCTTCCTCCACCCAGCTACCAAGGGTCCCCGAAAGGTGACAACAAGCCCCCTGGGACGCCTGCTGTGTTTGGTCTTCCACCTCCTCAAAGCCACTTTCCTCCTCTGACTCCTCTTTTTCAGACTCCCAGAGCCTGGGGGCTTCCACTGCCCAGCATAGAATATTATACACAGGTCAGAGTCTGGGGGCTTCCACTGCTCAGCTTGGAATATTATACACAGGTCAGAGTCTGGGGGCTTCCACTGCCCAGCATGGAATATTATACACAGGTCAGAGTCTGGGGGCTTCCACTGCACAGCATGGAGTATTATACACAGGTCAGAGTCTGGGAGCTTCCACTGCCCAGCATGGAATATTATACACAGGTCAGAGTCTGGGGGCTTCCACTGCCCAGCATGGAATATTATACAGAGGTCAGAGTCTGGGGGCTTCCACTGCACAGCATGGAAGATTATACACAGGTCAGAGTCTGGGGGCTTCCACTGCCCAGCATGGAATATTATACACAGGTCAGAGTCTGGGGGCTTCCACTGCCCAGCATGGAATATTATACACAGGTCAGAGTCTGGGGGCTTCCACTGCCCAGCATGGAATATTATACACAGGTCAGAGTCTGGGGGCTTCCACTGCACAGCATGGAAGATTATATGCGTTGCCTCTGTCTGCATTATTATAAGGTGTGTACTGTTAAGTAGTACTATTCCTATCGGTTTAATCCCTGTTATGTCCACTATCAGGGGACGTGTATATGGCATGGATTTTTGGAAGCGGGAGATGGAAAAAGATGCTTGGTCGGTCCTCCCACTTCAAATTTGGGGCACTGCGCGTGCAATCTTAGGTGCCACCAGATATGAGTGTCACTGTGCACTGGCAAAAGTTGGCAGAGTAGGCGCTGTAGGCCTCACACACACGCCTGTAGGCAGGCAACTGATATTCAATTGATTACAGTCAAAAAAGTATTGTTTTATGTCACTGTACACTACGGTTGCACCAGATATGAGTGTCACTGTGCACTGGCAAAAGTTGGCAGGGTAGATGCAATAGGCTACACACACGCTTGTAGGCAGTCAGCTGATATTCAATCTATTACAGTCAAAAAAGTGTTGTTTTATGTCACTGTACACTACGGTTGCACCAGATATGAGTGTCACTGTGCACTGGCAAAAGTTGGCGGAGTAGATGCAATAGGCTTTACACACACGCCTGTAGGCAGGCAACTGATATTCAATCTATTACAGTCAAAAAAGTGTTGTTTTATTTCACTGAGCACAATATAAGCTGTTAGGTGTTAGCCTGTCACACACACACGCTGGCAGGCAGGCATATGCAATTAGATTACACAGAAAAAATTATAAAATAAAATAAATGATGTTCCAGCCCTAAAAAGGGCTTTTTGGGTTGCTGTCCTTCAGATGGAAAGCTCTGGAAAGGAGTGTATGCTGCTGATTGGCTGGAATGTGTCTGCTGACTGTGAGGTGCAGGGTCAAAGTTTCCTCAATGATAAAGAATAGTGGCGAGCCCAAAAGCGCATGTGTTCGCCGTTCGCTGCGAACGCGAACATGCAAAAATCGCCGCGAATAGTCCGCCGGCAAACTGTTCTGGACATCACTATTCCCCTCCATTACGAGTGTTTTTACCTAAATTGCTATTAAATGGCGCCTGTAAGAGTTATTGACAATCTTAAATGTTTTCGTAAAGCTCTGTGAGGGATAAGTGAGATAAGTCCTTTCGCGTAAACTCAGTCTCCCACAAGAGCAATCTCCCACAAGATATTTAAGTAGCTATGAGTGCCTCAGTAGGGAAACAAACATCCTAATACACAAAAGAAGCCTTTTGTAATGGTTAATCCAGCCCTATACAAAGAACTAAGGAACGATCAACTACAATTACAAATACCAGCTCACACTACTAAACATTAACACTTAACTAATGCTAAGTCAAACCTGAATGTCACTGAGTTAATGCCTACCCACCTGCCACCCACTAGATACTAGCTACTTAAATTCTGCCACTGCTAAGAGTCAGCCTTACATGAGTTTTGTGTATTTTTCCTGTCTAAAAGTCAGAAAACCTGTTTACAGCTCCAAATCCCAAGAAATATAATGTTTTAATTTTTTTCCGAAAAGGTGGATGGGGATATGCTGTTTAGCTTGCCTTATGTTTCAATCTTTCAATCTAATAACCATTATAACATTACCCCCTTATTTCATATGCCTACTGTTACAACACAGATTTTGAACATAGCACAGAATGGGTATGCATGATTTGAAAAACCTACATATTGTAGCATATTTTGAATTTTAGCACAGAATTGTGTTTAAAATATCTTTTGATTATTTTAGTATTTAGCATTTTTCATCTGTTTTTGTTCTCAACTTTTTCAACCTATATTTTAATTTGTTTTTATAAATTGCTTTACGAATTAAATGCTTATATAATATCAACTTATTTTTAAATAATTAAATAAAGTGAATAAATACATTAAAATAAAATAATAAAGCTTCAGGTTAAAGATTGGAAGGGCTTGACATTGTTGTATTACTTTTCCTTTTTTGTTTACATTTTATTTATTTAATAAGCAAACTTCTCGTGCATTCATATTTTTTTTCTGTAGAGATATTTAACCCAATTAGCAAATGTTCCATTTCTGAAATAAACTCAATCATAAATACCAGGTTTTATGCTCTTCTGGTTCCACAGAGACACAATTATTCTTCGTGTTGCATTATTAATTATACTCTATATGTATGTAAGTTGAAGAAAATGTATACAAAATTATATATCAGTTGTATCAAAAACAAGAAATAATGCATACAATTGCGTATAAGTAAGCCAAAAATGTTGGAAATTGTGCGGAGAAAAATGGACCTTCATTCCTACACTGTGGACTTTCTAGATTAAGGTTTACAATATCATACGCATTAAAATTAAGAAGTCATCCATTACTTTCACTAGAGAAATGTTATAAGAACACAAGAAATCAAGTTAATTAATGTCATAATTTATACTATCATTTAGTATTATGAATAGCTTTTAAAATATTTATATTTAAGTGTTAGGAGAAGTGCTTGCTCTATTGTGTATCAGGGCTGTCCTGGGAAGACATCCATGGATGGGTCTGATCCGCCCCTTTTAGAAGGTGTGCTTCCTGACCTGTGCACAGAGGGAGACTTACTTACTTACTTTCTGGTGCTTTGCTACATGTGTCATAACTCCATCCTTTATCAACTACAGTGCATGGCCAATCTGGTAGTCCCAAGGTCTTTTGCACAGCACCTGTTGTAGGATATTGAGCCGTAAGTTTAAATATCTCTAGCCAGTTCTTTAAAGCCTACTGTAACTCTGTCTGTTAGTTGACTGCCTATCAGAATCTGTACTTGTCAAGCTGCAGGTTCTAGCCTAAGAATTCTGCTTTGCCATCACTCCTTGATATTTCAGTCTGCTGTCCTAACCAGTTTATATACCTGGTGTGAGTCATTCAAGGTGTTCATGAGGGCTGAAGAAAGACAGACAGGGATACAGCAGCTCTGATGTTTGTTTAGAAGCAGAGTGGAAACCTGGACTTCTAAAGGATGCAAACCAGTGATTGTGAACTAAGGATTGTACTGTTTGTTTGGTTTTGCCCACGCAAGTTCAGCTGATTGGGAGTTTAATAGTAAGGGAACTATCTGTCAGTAAAGGTAATGTATAAGGCCTGTTGTTTTCTTTGATTTGTTTTCATTTATTATTAATATAACACTGGCTATAATTTAAGTTAAGCTTGGAAAATAATTATATATTATTAAATTGTTTTGTGTTCTCTATCAAAGTGCCAGAAACACTAGCACAAACTCAATGGAGACTGGTACCTTAACACATTTAGTGTTAGAAGTGGGTATAAGATGGAGGAACTTGTGAAAGCCCTGATACAAGCCACTGTATACCAGCAAGAGTATACACAGTCATTGTTGAGACAAACAGCAGAGGACAGAGCCCATATGACAAAGTCTTTGACAGCACAGGAGACAAACCAATTACTTTGGCAAAGCTGCAACAGCTGATGGTTGTAAAAATTACTGTGATGTCAGAGACCAGTGGTAAGATTAAAGTTAATCCCTTCCTAAAGAGAATGACTAAAGATAATATAAAAACGTACCTCCTGAACTTTGAAAGAACTGCCACCAGGGACGTTTGGCACCAAAGTCACTGGACCAATATCATTACCCTTACTTATGTGGTGAAGCTCAGAAAGCAAAAAAAAAAAAAAAAGTGGCTGTGTCCTGATGGTCCAGGGAGAATTATTAAACTGCTAGTGATGGATCACTGTTTAAGAAACCTTACAAGAATGGGTGAGACAAAATTAATCAAAGACTCAAGAAGAGTTTGTTACACTGACAGAAATATGCCTGACTATGAAGGAACTCTCAAGTTGCAGCACTCAAATATGATTTAAAACCATGAAGGTTCAAACCAATAGTGGGGTTGAAAAGCCTAGATACAGACAAGGAAATGTGAACTCTACAAAAATCTACAAAATACCACAGAAAGACTGGTTGTTGAAGTGCCAAAACAGAGATAGAGCCCAGTAAGCAATGTAAATAGCTTCTGTTGTGGAAATTGGGGCATATAGTGGCCTATTGTCCAAAAAAGAAAGAACAAATGCAATGTACCATGGAAAAGTGCCAGTACAACTGTAAACCAATCAACTTGGTGGGACTGGCAGAAAATGTTCACCAATTTACCAAAAGGTTTATGGTAAAAAAAAGACACAGCAAAATCATGAAGCCTGGTGAAATAAAAATATCTAATAAAATGGGCATAAAATGTGTACACGGAACAGAGAATCTCTACCCTACAAGCACAGCAACACTGAAGGTACGTAGGAAGAAGATGACCAGTAACCACTAACTTGCCTTATCCTGTTGTGCTAGGCAAGGGTTTTCTCGACTTTGAAGACACCCTTCAAATTAACAAATGGGAAACCATAACAAAACCTGAATAGAAAACCCAGACTGCTCAAGAATCTATCTGGTCACATTTCTCATGTACAGTGCCCTGTTTTCTAAACAGAGGAAGGCCCATAAAACAAAGAGTGAAATAAGGAAATCCAAAAAGGTTTATTTAAGAAATAAGGAGAAGTTATTTTGAGAATGCTTTAGCTGCCAGTTAGGCTAAGGAAAGAAGAAAGTCAGTACAGGAGAACCTGAAGAGGAAGAATTAACCTTACAACAGTTTTTGTCTGCAAACAATATTTTTGTACAAGATCAAGCTTCTGACCCAATACTTCAGAATGCTTGGAGTGAGTTAATAAAAGGAAACAGGATATCTGTTCCTGGAAGATAGATGAACCAAGGCCAATATGTGCAGTATTGTCCTTTTAGGTAAAAGGTCCCTAAAACATAGAGAAGGAAAGTCCTAGACCTGGCTCATCAAAACCTTCTTGAAGGAAACCAAGGAAGTGCCAAAACATTGGGAAACATTTTGAAACATTTTTATTGGCCTGGTATATGTGCAGAAGTGGTTCAGTATTGTGCATCCTGTACAGAATGTGATGAGGAAAACTGGAACCTATTTTACCCTACTTGCTTTTCGCCAACAGGCAAGTTTCCCAATCCTCTACTGGATTTCCCCCTTTTCAACTTTTCTATGGCCACCATCCAAGGTGGACTTACTACTAGGAGAGTGGGAAGAGCAAGCAGTGCAAAGTAAAAATATTGTGAAGTATGTGAGAAATATAAAGGAGAGAATTTCCCAAGTTGCCCTTCTTGTATGAGACCACATGGAGAAAGCCAAGAGACATCAGCAAACATATTAGAATTGTAGTGCGCAGGTAAATAAGTTTCAGCCTGAAGACAGAGTGCTAGTGCTAGTACTAGTACCTACAACTGAATGCAAACTTCTAGCTAGATGGCAGGGCCCCTACAAGACTATTGAGGCTGTAGGAGAAATAGATTATAAAGGTTCATACCCCATTTTTCCAGAAAAGCCAGTCCATTGACAGACCTCATAAATACCAGGGCTCTCAATGTGGAAAAATGCAACTAAGAGACTGAGGAAGCTTTTAAGGTTCTAAAGTCTGCACTTTGCAGAAATCCTACAAACTGATGCTTCTGGTGTGAGGCTGGGAACTGTACTATCACAGATGGTAGAAAATGACGAGCATGCCATCACGTATCTCCACAGAAAACTGATCTCTCTGGAGCAGAGAAATTCGGTGGTAGAGAAAAAATACCAAGCCATAAAATGTACAACTAATGCTCACCAAAATTACCTGTTAGGAAGAAAATTCACATTGGTAACTTACAATGCCCCACTGAAGTGTATGCAGCAGAACAAAGAGAAGAACAGCAGAATTATAATATGGCTGTCATCACATTCTTTCAACTTCCAAGTCCTCCACAGAGCTGGCAGTCAACACTGGTAACGTGGAGGTGTTGTTGATTAGATGCAGCTGGAGATATCTGCCTTAAGACAGTTACTATAATTTGGATGTGGCTGTTTTTGTGGACTGCATGTTGTAATGTGTGTGAGGCTACTAACAAATTGAGTTTTTGCATTCTGTGCAGCTGAAGAAAGATACAGCATTTTGGAGCTAATGTTCATTTTAGAAGTAGAGTGGAAACATGGGCCCTCATTCAATTGGTTAAATTGTAATTACAGGAGCCTGTAATATAGCCCATAAAAGTTACTGATATTTAATTGGACTCTTCTAGCTACCAGCAATTAATTTGCGAGTTACAAGTTTAAAATCCTTGCGGTTGTCAAAAACGTAACTCCGTGCCATTTACTCTTTTGATGTTTCAAGCCCACAATTGTTGCCAGTGCTAAAAACACAAAATCCATTTTCAATTGCAACAATTCAACAAGCCTACAATAACCTTCAAACCGGTAAATGGCAAATGTATCAAAAATGATACTGGTACTAGATAGGAATCACAAATGGGTTAAACACCTGTTTGTAACACTGTAAAAGCAAATATAAACACACTACTTTAAAATACTGGGAAAGCAATGAAAGGCATTGGAACTATTTGCAAAACAGTCACAAGATCACAATCTGCAATATTTTTTTTTGGTTAACATTTAATTTCCTTGTTATGTTGATCCCAGGAATGAAGCAGTTAATACATATCAGGCCACCCACATGGACTAGAACAGTTTATTTGTTGATTTTTATTGATTTCGACATTTCTGGATTACGAGTCTGATTGCAGATCGGACTTCTAAACACTAATTAATTGTAGTATTAACTCCATGTTAGTCTCATGGATAGTCTCATTTACCATTGGCTCTGTCTAAATTGTAGCTTACGGGCTTGCTTAATTGATCATGATCGGGTTTAGCATTTGGCCCTGTAATTGCATGCTTGAGCAATTAAATACATCTGTAACCCGCAGACATATATATGGGCTGTATGAAGGTAATTACGGTCCTGGAATTGAATGGGGGCCATGGACTTCTAAAGGATATATCCAAGTGTTTGTGAACTAACTAGCTAGGCCTGTTTGACTTCAGCAGCCATTTAAATAAACAAACAAAACAAAACATTAAGTGCAGAATGTTTTACTTTTAGCCTAGGTGTAAGTGTATTTATTTTCATCTGCTATATAGTGCCTTGCAAAAGTATTCACGCCCCTTGGCATTTTTCGTGTTTTGTTGCCTCACAACCTGGAATTAAGATGGATTGTTTGAGGATTTGCATCATTTAATTTATAGATTATACCCACAACTTTGAAGATATTTTTTTTTTTTTTTTATTGTCAAGCAAACGGCAAATAGGACAAAATAACAGAAAAAGTCAATGTGAATAACTATTCAACCCCCTAAAGTTAATACTTTGTAGAGCTACCTTTTGCGGCAATCACAGCTCCAAGTCGCTTTGGATAAGTCTCTATGAGCTTGTCACATCTTACCACTGGGATTTTTGCCCATCCCTCCTTGCAAAACTGCTCCAGCTCCTTCAAGTTGGATGGTTTGCGATTGTGAACAGCAATCTTTAAGTCTGACCACAGATTTTTTATTGGATTGAGGTCTGGGTTTGACTAGGCCATTCCAACACATATACATGTTCCACTTAAACCACTCAAGTGTTGCTTTAGCAGTGTGTTTGGGGTCATTGTCCTGCTGGAAGGTGAACCTCCGTCCTAGCCTCAAATCACACACAGAGTGGTACAGGTTTTGCTCAAGAATATCCCTGTATTTAGCACCATCCATCTTTCCCTCAACTCTGACCAGTTTCCCAGTCCAGGCTGCTGAAAATCATCGCCACAGCATGATGCTGGTGTTCTTTGGGTGATGTGATGTGTTTGGTTTGCTCCAGACACAGCGTTTTCTTTGATGGCCGGAAAGTAAAATTTTAGTCCTATCAGAACAGAGCACCTTCCTCCATACATGTTGGTAGTCTCCCACATGCCTTTTCGCAAACTCAAAACATGCTATTTTGTTTTTTGCTGAAAGTAATGGCTTTCTTTTGGCCACTCTGCCATAATGCCCAACTCTATGTAGGGTACGGCTTACTGTTGTCCTATGTACAGATACTCCAATCTCTGCTGTGGAACTCTGCAGCTCCTCCAGGGTTACCTTCGGTCTCTGTGCTGCCTCTCTGATTAATGCCCTCCTTGACCAGTCCGTGAGTTTTGGTGGGCTGCCGTCTCTTGGCAGGTTTGCTGTTGTGCCATGTTCTTTCCATTTGCTTATGATAGATTTGATGGTGCTCCTGGGGATCATAAAAGGTTTGGATATTTTTTTATAACTTAACCCTGACTTGTACTTCTTGAAAACATTGTCCCTTACTTGTTTGGAGAGTTCCATGGTCTTCATGGCAGTGTTTGGTTAGTGGTGCCTCTTGCTTAGGTGTTGCAACCTCTGGGGCCTTTCAAAAAAGGTGTGTATATGTAATGACAGCTCATGTGACACTTAGATTGCCCACAGGTGGACGTCATTTCACTAATTATGTGACTTCTGAAGGTAGTTGCACCAGAGCTTTTTATGGGCTGCATAACAAAGGGGGTGAATACATACGCACATGCCAATTTTCTGTTTTCTATTTCAAAAAAATAGTTTTACGTATATCTTTTTCTCATTTCACTTCCCCAATTTAGACTATTGTGTTCAGATCCATTACATAAAATTCAGATTAACAAAACATTGAATTTAAGGCTGTAATGTAACAAAATAGGTAAAAAGTCAAGGAGGGTGAATACTTTTGCAAGGCACTGTACATCAGCAATAATATTTAACTGTGGTTTTTCAACACAATAAGAATTTCTAACTATTTCAGAATAAAGCAAGTCCAGGCATCTCCCTGTGTAACTTTTAACGACTACTACATGTTTTAGCCTAAGAACAGATCAATTTCAGCTGAAGTTGTTGCCTTGCATTTTGGAAGTTTAATAGTATAAAATAAATCAACTTCTGGTGTCATGCTAAATGAACAGAATTATTGATGAGAGGAGTCTTTAGATATAAAGAGTAAGGCTCTAGAGGCACAACCTTACTATTCTACTTTGATCGATGTGTCTTCTTTGAAATCACTTAGGAACTACATATAAGCAGTATTCAGTATTCTAGATATTTGTGTTAACAAATGTCAAGCTCCTGGTTTCCTAATAGGAAATATGATACATAGGTAATTAATTTACTCTCCAATAATCTTATGTTGTATTGGTGGCTCTCTCTCTTAAGTGATAGTAGCTTAAGGTGTCACGTGTTTAGCTATGTCATCCTAGCCTGATTAGAGGGCCATGGAGAATAACATATAAGAGAGAAGGGAGAGGAGGCTGGTGTGATTGGCGCGTGTTTAGAGGTAAGTGTAAGGTGGGTATTTAAGTGGTTTGGAAGAGATATGGCCCCTCCCATAACTACACCTTATTTAACCTGTTCATTGTAGTCAGGGCCTTCTTTCTTAAGTGATGGTAGCTTGAGGCATGGTTAGCTACATGGTTCTAGCCTGGTTAGAAGCCAAAAAGTACAAGAGCAGTAGGTATGGTAAAAAGGTTGGGTTTATTTAATAATTTTGGAAAATGCTTTGCACAGCTCGGTTGTGGTTGTAGCAATGGTAACAGGAGTACTTTCACCTACCTAGAGTCTTTATGATATGGGATGGCATATGATTCTTTAAGATGGATATAGCGGCTCAGAGTTCAAGTTTGGTTAGGTCCAATAGTATGTAATGAACAAAAGTGACAGCAGTTAGGGGTTGGATATCACAAGTAGAGGATGGTGGGAAGATTTAGAAGTTAGAGAGGCCAAAAGGTGTAAGATTCCTATGACCGGGCACCATGGGTCGTTAGTTGGGTAGTAAGTGATTGTAACTGGAGTTTTGCTAGTCTTGAATAAGGGGAGGGTAAGAGTAAAGTTGTAATTGATGAATGATAAGTTTTGACATGTTAGGTAAATGGATTGTCTAGGGAAGACGAGGGGTCTGTCTATCAGCTTGCAGTTGGTCAGTTGTATAGCTTTCTTGATGGCCTTGAAGAATTTATTTAACCATTGGAGTGTATTAAAATGATGTGCTAGTATCGATGATGAGGGTGAGAAGAAAATGGATGTTGGAAAGGTATGTCTTTGTGGTTTGAAAACCGAGTTGTGAGTCACAGTGGGCGGCAAAGACAGGAACATGTGGAGTGAAAATGGGGAAGGAGTTTGTAGTTAGCTGTGAATATTTGGAACCTATTCCAAGCTCACCTATAGATTTTCTTTGTATTAGCGGAAATGCTGCTCATCATGGTCGATTGGACTGATGTCCAAAAGTTGGTGATAAACCAAGGTATGAGTAATCTCTGGAGGGCATTGATTGGTATGACTTGAGGGGCTCAGTGAATGTTCCTGTGGAGAACAAAGGGAATCATTAGACTTGAGGTAGGGCAATAATTGGAAATGGTTAGTAAGGGATATAAGTGTGAGCTCCCTCAGGAGGGACATTGTTTACAGAGTGGAGGATCATTGTTTAATCTCAATGTATCAAAGGTCGATGTGTCTAAAGTCAAGACACATATGGAAAGACCTTGCCATTCATCATGCCAAGTGAGAGCTGCCATCAGGACAGGAATTACTGTTTTCTTTCGTGAGCACTGGGATTAATCTGAAACCAATGAAAGATGATGTTCTCAGAACCTAATGGTGTGTAAGTAAGTGTTGAAGAGGCAAATTCAAAAAGCTGGGGATGAAGGGTTTGGTCTCGTTAGAAGTAGTAACTGGGTGTTCCAGTTAGAAGAGAATGTATGCCAGAGGTGTAAATCAGAAACAGCCTCTTCATTGAGGTGGATGAGATAGTGAGCTTGAGGATGTTTTATGAGTGCTTTGAGGAGATTGGAGATGAATGGGCGCCCTTGTGGTAGAATGAAAGAGCTGTGATTAATATGACCTAGGAGAGAACACAGTTCAGTTACGGGGCAGGCAGAAGGTTTTGATGGAGTCTTTTAACCTTTCTAATTTATTGATTGGTAGGTTGTCTTCCATTGATATTGTGTCACGTTGCATCCCAAGGAATTCTACTCTTGCAGGGTCTTCTGCGTTTTTATTTATCAATTACTTCATATTTATATTCATATCTATACCTTTACTCATGTCATATGATCCATTGTATCCCCTTACCCATCTTTAGAATGTAGCCTTTTGGTTTTTCTGTGCTCCTATTACATTTTATTGATTTCACTTTTTGTATAAATTCATTGATTATACAGGCCAATTTGGTCTGTCTCATATTATATGATATTATATTGGGTACCATTAACTTTTGTGTCTTATTATATTATCTGATATTATATTGAGTATCATTTACTTTTCTTAGAATATGTGGGTCCCTATTGTAGCTTTAGCTGCTGATGACATCATCACGCTGCATGACGCGAGTACTTTGGGACGTCACCACGCAAACAGATGGGCCAGATCTCGTTTCGGTGCCAGTAAAGTGCAGCAGCACATGAAAGGGTCCCTAGTTCCTTTGCACTCCTTCTCTTTTATTATTATTTTGTCTACTTGCTAATATTATGTTGGTTTTTATTTATTGTACTTCTTATCACTGAGAAAGCCATTCATTTTATGACGAAACTCGTTTGATTGAGTCCATTGTGACTATATATGTATATATATATATATATATGTATATATATATATATATTTTTAAAATATTATTTAGCATAGGCTGGCATTACTTTTTATTTTTATTCCTCTTAGTGGGGTTTTAAATCTATTCTCCCCAATTAGAATGGCCTTCTATGTCTGATTTGTTTTCAGCATTTATTACCACTCACATATTTTACACCATTTATTTGATTACTTGGTCGTGCAAGTTAAAATAAAAGAGATTATACTATTATAAGTCGGATCCTCTATTGTTCTCTTTTAGCTAGTTGCCCTGATCTGTGCTGTGTATTACAAGGTGCCAGTAATATACTGTATCTCCCAATCGACATGGATACAGATATTGCGATATCAATACCAGGACATAAATATCCTTACTGAAAACTATAAGCCATGAGACACCTGGAACAGAAGACTTCGATACATATAAGAACCTTGCAGGACCAGAGATGGTTCGGGAATCCAGTGCCGCTGCATATGGACTGCTCCCTTGAAGCAAGTTTTTTACATCATATCGAGAGGTCACTAAATGTGAGTGTACTGGTTTTACATATTATTTATCTCTTTCATTTTGGCTAGTGTACCTTCAGCTTGCTTATGTACTTATCTGCACTAGGAGGCAGTGCGCTTCGCCCCCTCCCCCCACCCCCTCTCTTGCTTTTCACTTTTTTATATACATCTTCTGTTTTTTCCATAGCAAATGGAACTCCAGGATTAGAAAATATAGTCAGTGATTTTTTGAAGCAAACATGTTAAATAATTTTGGACTGCTTTTGGGCTCGAGGTTTAACCTGTTGAGCATATGGTAAATATGAAAATATTGGATGGTATAAGTGCGTTAATGCTGGGAATAGGTACTGAGACAAACATGCAAAATGTATAGATTCTAGTCACAACTGGTGAATTACCTGGGGGCAAACCACTTTAACATGTGTCTTGCCAGTGGAAGGAGAGGGACATAAACTAGTGGCATGAAGTGGGGACTGGAAGTGTCAAAATAGTTTGTGATCGAGTACTGCCCAGTCAATAGGGTAATGGAATTGTGTCATGGCGATGAGGATGCCTGAGACAGGACACTCTCAGCATCGAATAGGGCGTGGTCATTGATAGATCTTGCCTAGGAATGTACAGCTGGTTATGCATTGATGTGTTGGTAAGGGAATTTACAGCTAGAGTGAGGATAATTAAGGGTAGGTATTACATAAGAGAAAAGGGCTTCCTATGGAATTGATAGGGCCAAAATAGTAGAGGTACGCATCGGATACACATGAGGCCATCCTTCATATACAGTAAACTCTCAGTTAAACAGAACCCAAGAGGCCAGAACTCTCAAGCAACCAGAAAAAAAACTGAATACCGTACTTTAAATAAAAATAACATTTTACTGGGCTCCACAAATGCCAGGAGCCAGGGTGTCATGCCACAAAATGCTTACAGTACAGGAACTTAGATTGTATCCACTATATGTCTCTGCAATTCCGTTTTACCAGGAAGCAGGGATGACTGAACCAATAGAGTGTTGGCAATACAGCACTGCATCCTCCAGCCGAACGTACCTGTGTGTAAGTGAGGAGTGAAAGCTGCTGCTGCTGCTAGAACAGCCCTCGCTGACAAATATACTTAGCAGAGCTCCCTATGCGGAGTGAATCTAGGCTTCTTATCAAAGTGACTGTCAAGCAACCAGAAACTACATTTTATCCGGCATCTACCAATCCCCGTGGATGCCAGATAGCTTAGAGTCTACTCTATTTAATGTGATTAGAATAAGTGGGAAGATTGAGCATATTAATTATTAGATGCCAATGTAATATTCTAGTGAAAATATTTTAGAATATATATTATTCTGCTGCTAAGCAACAGTATAGATAAGCTAATGTGGTGATTGGCGTGACAAGATTATATTTCAGTACTAATTACACTGATGGACTAACATAAAGAGGCGCCACAACAGAGAAAGTGCGTGTCTGAGGCAGTGGACGGCAACGAGTTGAGGATATTTTGCACTTTATCCAATAGATACAAGAAAAATAAAATGCAGAGATAAACATTTAAAAAAACAAGTGGACAAACCTAGATAAACCCATAACTTCAGCCACGATTGACATAAAGTTAGGGTATCATTATTGACATTCAGATAAAAATTTGACACATTCTGTGTCATTTGTATTGTGTGGGAATATTGTAACTGGGTAGGGATAAATAACTTAAATCTGATATGCCTACTAAACAGTGAAGGAAGGGGTATAGCAAGCTTGTTTGGTGTTTAATCATAAGTTAACTCTACTACTTAAAATGCACATATATAATAATTGAGGAGAAGACCACCACAGGAGAGTGTGATGCAGGTAGTAGAGAGGCTGCAGCACACAGCCAAACCATGAAGCACTGCAAGAGGGAAACGGGAGGAGGAGTGAACGACGAGCGAGAGATTGGGGGGATGCAGAACAGAGGTCAGAAGTGAGGGCAAGAGCTGTGGAGGTCCGGGAGTGCGAGTGGGTGGGCAGAGACACAGGAAAGGCAAAGGGAAGTGACACTAATAGGGCAGTGGCAGGGGAGAAACAACGCTGAACAAAGTCAGTAAGAAGGGGAGAATAAGGACCGGACAGGTAAGAGTAAGGAGCATACGTGGCAGACATACATAAGGTGAAGGGAATCAAGATAATGGGAGGCATGTAACAGCTGCAGAAGATGTACATAAGGCAGCACTGTGGGGTCAGAATGGTTAAAGTGTGGTTGGAGGTAAATGTAATGTGGGTATTTAAGTGGTTGGGGAGAGATATGGACCCTACCACAAATACAGGTTACTTAACCTGTTAATTATCTAGGACACTAAAAAAATGCCAATATCTGTCATAAAACAAAATTTTTCTAGAGATATAGAAAATGTTAGACTTGGAGTGAGCAGCACAAAGGTAGTAGGCACACAGCATGGCAAAAGCAACACACTCATGGGGAGGTATCAGATACAGGTGACACTTTTGTTTGACATTGTCTCTCTCCGTTCTTCTATCCTCCCCTCTGCATCCTTAAACAAGGAAAGACAGCTAAATGTGCTAAACTATGAACACCCCTATAAGTCTCATTGTCTTTCACTCAATTACAGATTTTAGCTACCTAGTATCGTTTGTTCCCAGTACAGTAGCGCCTGACAACTCCCATGGCAATCCTGCCGTGATTTTTTATTTATTATTTTTTCTTATCTTTTCTTCGCTTTTTGTCTGGAATCAAAATAATTAAGCGTTCATAATTTATACAACTTGAAAGCTAAAATTCTGTCAGCTATTTATTGAGTTAATTTGTCAGACACAATTTATGCATAAATCATAACATTAACAACTCATTAAGTTAAATGCCAGAGGAATAAAAGAGCATTCAGCCTTTATTACTTGTCTAGTAATGCATTTTTGTAAATAAGTAAAGATATGCCCCCTGAAAATGTGTTGCCCTAAATATACCACTGGGACATAGTTATGCAATTGTAGCTCTTTAGGAGAAAGTAAAAACTCTTAATACCCCCTTCACTAAAGCAGGGACATTTCATATAGGGTAGTGTAGTTTAAAATGTGTGGACACATCATTAAATAACATGTTACATAATACAGAATATTTATTGAGGATGTTACAGTTTCATTTTACATTCAGACCACTAATATGGAAGACTAACAGCCTTATTAAATTGCGATTTGGCCAATTGAATAGGGCTCCATATAAGAACAGAGCACATTTTTTTACAGAAGTTTTTAGTTAGTAAAGACCTTGCTTTTGGATAGAAGTTTACTAACTAAAACCTTCTGTAAAATAAATATGCTATGTGCTTATATAGAGCCCTATTCAATTGGTCGAATCGCAATTTAATAAGGCTGTTATAGTGCGGTGCTATTGCAAGTATATAACTTCACTCCAGCTTAGCGATAAGGACTAGTTTTACACTCCGTTTCACAAGGTTTCTTGTCTGTTTGTGTCAGTATTGCAACAGGAGCCTGATGATCACTCTACTTTGTGTTGGCTTTTGTACTGAAAAATACAATGAAAACAAGAACATTTTAAATCAAATGTTTATTCTTTCAAAATGTATAATCACTTATGAAAAACAATAAAAAGCCAAGCTTCCATTCAAAGCCTACACCGCTTCTTGACCCCTCTGTGTAATGTATATAGCTAGGCCACTGCCACCTAACATAACCAATGTAACAAGTGCCCTCATAGCCTTTTGTGTGTTACCTTTTGTGTCTCAGACTCCTGACTTGCTATCTTCTGCAGTCCCTGCACTCTCCAGACTGGACTATCATGCAGTCTACATATGCAACTTCTAAAGGTATTTTGGTATTTGGTATTGAAGCTGATCGGTAACACCCAGTCTATGGTAATATAAATCTAAACTCCATTGCAGCTTTCTTATGGTTTTCAGTTTGTCTCGAAGATGCTGCTCCCATAATATAGATCTTTTCTTCAGCAGTTTGTTTTTATGACATTCCTCATAGAGAATGGAAAACCTTAAGGCTTTCATTAATCTAACTGGGAAAAATAATACATATTTCCTTGTTCAATTAAATAAAAAAAATATCAAATTTTATTTTTATTAAACCTTACAAAAAACAATTACATAATATTGGTATGGAACACCTTCCAATTAAATTATAGACTTTGGATGTTCATGATGGTACAGTTTCTACCTAATGCATCAAGACCTCTGTGGTTTCTATGTTATTCCATGCAGCCTATTCACTAAAGTGTGAAGACTCTGCTTCAGTATAGCCTTATGTAATATCAGTATCTTTTATATTCCAAACTCCCAAAATAAACTATTTCATCTCCATTATATGTATGATCATTTCAACCAGAAATTGGAAGTTTGAGATTCTCTCCATCAGACCATTCATATGAGCCATTGCTTTCAAACAACTCATCTGCTATAGCTATCTGTAAATGACATTACCCTCATAACACAGCTACTTATACAGTGATGTTGTCCAGAGGGGAGCAGTTTCAGTATCCAATTAGCTTGTCTACATGTGTGACAGTGTGGCCTGGTGAGCACATTACTTCAGCTGAAATCAATGCAAACTGGAAATCTTAAATCTAACTATAGATAACAAGTCTCTTGAGGACACAGTCTTCTTGAAGTGCACTAACTACCTCTTGCCTTGCTCTCTGTTGCAGTCTCTCAGCTTCCAGTGCAAGAGTTTAGTGTTGTATATTTCAGTTATATGGACCGAGAACTACCAGATGTGCAAGCAGAGTTTCGCAGACGCACAAGAGATCAAAACATCTACCTCACCTCTGCTTCATAGACTATTCTAAATTATTTGAATATGACCATCACAACAAAAATGTGACAAGTTCTTAAAGACATGGGGGACCATCTCATCTATCTCATGAGGAATCCGTATGTAGACCAACAAGCCACAATCAGAACTGAACATGGAAAAAACGTATGGTTCAAGATCGGAAAAGGAGTGTGACAAGATTGTATATTGTCGCCTTATTTATTTATTTATTATTTGTTTGTGACATCACATGACTTGAGCTTCAGGGGTCAGTGCTTACAAGTTCCTATATGCATATCTCAACACCTCAATTATGAAAGGTATTTAAATCCTATTAAATATTGTTGGCACAGAGGAGAGAGGGCCATTGGGAGATGGGTGTCCACACAGAACCAGGTTAGGTGGAAGGAAAGGGGAGAGAGAGAAGAAGGAGGGTGGAATAAAGAAACAGAAAGACAGGGGTTGGCCTGGCTAATTTTGCCTGAATTCAAAATGGTGCAACCTAGGTTGGGGCCTCATAGGCCTAAACATGTCTATGGATTGTTTAATCATTTAAAATAATAAGATAACTTCCTCACACTAGTATTCTGGTACATTTACCAGTCAACATCACAACTGATAAAAAAAATGGCCTTAAGTTTCTCTACTGTATGCAGCTGCCCTAAGCCTAGCTAAGAGATAGTAATAACCCACACCCACTCCTCAAGGCTATGAATGCAGAATTAAAATATTTAATTAGCATATGTACACACATGTGGATGTAGTCTTTTTGGATTTTGCAAAGGCTTCTGCCACAGTGCCACATGGGAGACTATTGTGCAAACGAAGAGATACAGGAATTGCAGTAAATATCTGCTCATTGATTGAGAGCTGGCTAAAAGACAGGAAGTAAAGGGTTGTTGTAAATGGAACATAATTCGATTGGACTAATGTGGTAAGCGGGGTTCCTCAGAGTTCAGTATTAGGTCCTCTCCTTTTTAACATATTTATTAATGACTTAGAGGTGGGTCTGGAAAGTAGTGTCTCCATTTTCGCTGATGACACAAAGTTGTGCAAGGTAATTAAATCAGATAATGATGTGCTTTCCCTCCAAACAGATTTACATAAAAGTGAGGAATGGGCATCTAAATGGCAGATGAGATTTAATACAAATAAATGTAAAGTTTTGCATCTGGGAAGGAAAAATAGCCATGCAATTTATAATCTTAATGGAGCAAATCTAGGGGAATCAGATATTGAAAGGGATTTGGGAGTGCTTGTGGACAACCACCTAGCTAGCAGTGCTCAAAGCCAAGCAGCAGCTGCAAAGGCAAATAAAATATTAGCATGTATTAAGAAGGGTATAGAAGCAAGGGACGCAAATATAATTCTGCCACTATACAAATCCCCAGTGCGCCCTCATTTAAAATATGGAGTACAATTTTGGGCACCACTTCATAAAAAGGACATTTTAGAGCTGGAAAAGGTACAGAAGAGGGCAACAAAACTAATAAGGCGAATGGAGGGGCTAAGTTATGAAGAAAGACTAACCAAATTAAACTTATTTTCTCTAGAAAAAAAGGCATCTAAGAGGAGATATGATTACCTAATATAAATACATCCAGGGTCAGTATAAAGATTTGTCAAGAGAGCTTTTTGTGCCAAGAGGTTTTCAACTGACAGGAGGACATCCCTTGATGTTAGTAGTAAAAAGGTTCCACCTTAAAGAAAGAAACAATAAGGGTGGTTAGGGTGGTTAATCTGTGGAATTCTCTACCAGAGGAGGTGGTGACAGCAGATTTGATAGATAACTTTAAAAGGGGACTGGATTTATTGCTAATTAAAAGGGGAATTCAGGGTTATCCTGGATAATTAGAGAGTATTGATACAGGGAGAAATCCAATCGCCAGTATCTGGGGTCAGGAAGGAATTATTATTTTTTTCCCTCTGAGACGGCTAAGTTTCACTTGTTTTTTTTTTTCTGTTTGCCTTCCTCTGGAGTAATTATTAATTACAAAAATTAAAATAAATTAAAAATAAAGGTTAAAAGGTTGAACTTGATTGACTGAAAGTCTTTTTTCAACCTTAATTACTATATAACTATGTCACTATGTAACTAATATGACAATGTACAGAAATTCACTGTAATCTTATTATGGAGATGAGAGAGGCTGGGAGTGGGGCAGAGAAATGGAAAGAGGGGAAAAGAGGGAGAGAAAGGAAGGGGTGAGCAGGCAAATGTTGCCACAACCCTGATTTACTTTATATCACAGCTTTTGGACAGACACACTGTCAAAGCCCACATGAGAGGGGTCCACTTACACCCAATACCTCCTTCTCTTACAGGAATACACCCAATGATTGTAAGGAATTGAGTATCTGGGTACCCAGCTTGCAAATCTGGATCACTATCAGGACAGAAGAAATACAGATTCAGCCTAGCGAGTACCAACTGCTCCACAGTGGGCTTGAAAAGACCAAGAAAGTCAATCCCATCAACAGATAATGTAATCTGGCCCCAGTCCCTTTCTCTTGGACCCAAGAAAGATTCAGGATACCAGGGGTTACTAGCTTATTAAAATAATGAAACCCTTCGTTTTGTTCTAAGCGTAACAGCTTCATTACTCTACCCCATCTGATTTTGATTGATTGTCATGCATGTATGGCTGTAATGTTTCTCCCTATTTCCATATGCCTGCAAATCTGGTAAGGTTATCTGCTCGGTCACCCTTGATGGGATTCAAAATACTATCAGGGTAATTAGCTAGCTTGGCTCAGAGACTTTGGCTCCTATTTGATTGCGAGCCCGCAGTTTACGTTTTATAGGCCGAAAGCTGAAACCGTAAACCATGCAATCGTAAGTAGCATTTCAGAGCGTGATCATGACCAATTAAGGAAGGCCATAACTACCAATTTCGAAACAGCCTATAGTAAATGAGACTTTCATCATGACATCATTAAAACATGGAGGTTAAATGTCAGTCAATTAGCATTTAGATGTCTGATATGCGATCAAACTCGCAATCCACAATGTACAATATAATAAATGAAGGGAATGCTTTAGTTCATGTGGGTGCCCTGATATGTATTAACTCCTTGACTCCTGGGATCAATATATCATGAAAATAAAGCGTAAATAAAATATTTTTTTATTGCAGATTTCGAGCTTTAGACTGTTGTGCAATTATTTCTAATGTATTTTATTGCTGTGCCCATCTTTTATAGTACAGTATTGATTATTTATTTGCATTTACAGTTCTACGATCAGGTTTTTAACCCTCCTTCTACATTTGCCATTTACAGGTGTGAAAACATTTGCATGCTTGAGGAATAGTAGCAATTGAATAGCGATTTGCGATTGTAAAAATTACGGGCTTGAAAGATTAAAGGTTTAGATGGGTTGGAGTTACGATTTTAACAACCGCTGGGATTTTCAACCTGTAACCGCAAATCTTTTGTGCAAATCGTAGCTAAAAGATGTCAATTGAATCGCAAATTACTTTACGGACTACATTACAGGCTCCAGTAACTAACAATTGTTCAATTAAATAGGGGCCTTAGTGTCTGGGTGGGGGTTTGCTATGCAGTATGGGGTCAGGGGCAGTAGCAAGATGGAGTCATACTACCAACATGGCATTCTTAATACAATGATGGCCGAAATATGGAAAGGGGTGCTTTTTTCCTCCACAAACTCATATTTATAATAAACAATAATATATTCATATCAGTAACCAGGGGCGGATCTACTACAGGGGGAATCGGTGCATTGCACCAGGGCCGTATGAGAGGTCATACATCAAATAAAGGCTACATTCAAGCTAAGATGCCAGAACACCAGGGATATATTTGAATACCCTGGGTATTGCCATGCTTTACTATATTATGTCCCTATTAAAATATAAGGAGTAGTGTCGTTTTATGTACAGTGGGGGGGAAAAGTATTTGAACCCCTGCTGATTTTGAACATTTGTCCACTGACAAAGAAATGATCAGTCTATAATTTTAATGGTATTTTAACAGTGAGAGATAGAATAACAAAAAAAAGAACAAGAAAAAAGCATGTAAAAAAAGTTATAAATTGATTTGCAGGTCAGTGAGGGAAATAAGTATCAGAAAGATTTCTGGCTCCCAGGTCTTCTATAGAGGTAACGAGCTGAGATTAGGAGCACGCTCTTAAAGGGAGTGCTCCGAATCTCAGATTTTTACCTGTATAAAAGACACCTGTCCACAAAAGCAATCAATCAGATTCCAAACTCTCCACCATGGCCAAGAGCCAAGAGCTGTCCATGATGTCAGGGACAAGAGTGTAGACCTACACAAGGCTGCAATGGGCTAAAAGACCATCGCCATGCAGCTTGGTGAGAAGGTGACAACAGTTGGTGCAATTATTCGCAAATGGAAGAAACACAAAATAACTGCCAGTCTCCCTCTGTCTGATGCTCTATGCAAGATCTCACCTCGTGGCGTTTCAATGATCATGAGAACGGTGAGGAATCAGCCCATAACTACACGTAGGATCTTGTTGATGATTTCATAGTCACCAAGAAAACAATTGGTAACTACTACGCTGTGAAGGACTGGAATCCTGCAGCTCCCGCAACGTCCCCTTGCTCAAGAAAGCACGTGTACAGGCCCGTCTGAAGTTTGCCAATGAACATCTGAATGATTCAGAGGATAACTGGGTAAAAGTGTTGTGGTCAGATGAGACAAAAATCGAGCTCTTTGGCATCAACTCAACTCCCTGTGTTTGGAGGAGGAGCAATGTTGCCTATAACCCCAAGAATACTATCCCCACCGTCAAAGTTGGAGGTGGAAAAATTATGATTTGGGTGTTCTTTTCTGCTAAGGGGACAGGACAACTGCGCCGCATCAAAGGGACGATGGAGGGGGCCATATACTGTCACATTTTAAGTGAGAACCTCCTTCCCTCAGCCAGGGCTATGAAAATGGGTCATGGATAGGTATTCCAACATGACAATGACCCAAAACACACAGCCAAGGCAACAAAGCAGTGACTCAAGAAGAAGCACATTAGGGTCCTGGAGTGGCCTACCTAGCCAGTCTCTGGACCTTAACCTAATAGAAAAACTGTGGAGGGGGCTGAAGGTTCGAGTTGCCAAACATCAGCCTCAAAACCTTAATGACATGGAGAGAATCTACAAAGAGGAGTGGGACAAAATCCCTCCTGAGATGTGTGCGAACCTGGTAGACAACTACAAGAAATGTCTGACCTCTGTGATTGCCAACAAGGGTTTTGCCACCAAGTACTAAGTCGAAGTGGTCAAATACTTATAAATTGATTTGCAGGTCAAGAAGGGAAATAACTTTTTTGACATGCGTTTTTTTTTCCTTATTCTGTCTCTTACTATTAAAATACACCTACCATTAAAATTATAGACTTATCATTTCTTTGTCAGTGGGCAAACGTATAAAATTAGCAGGGGATCAAATACTTTTTCCCCCCACTATATATATATACACTGTGATCCCATAGCTCCTACAATACATATTTCTTACACCCATAAACACGATAAATACACACACTTATATAGATAGATACACATTTATATATAAACTAGCCACTTGCCCGTCGAAAATGACGGCAAAAAAAAATGAAGCCTCGCAATTCTGTTGTTTGCCACACAATGCAAGGCTCTACCCCCTCTAACTTGGAAGCCTTATCCCCCCTCTACTTGCGATGGGCGCCTTTGGTGCTCATTGTGGGCCTCGCCATAAGCGCCTTCAGCGCTCATTGCGAGCCTCCCCCCCATTACTTTGTGTGTTTCTGTGTGTAATTCATGTTGTTTTCTCCAACGTCCAGAGTATGCCAAGGAATCTTGTTCAATTCTTATACGTTAGTGACTTTTCAAGTGACCAAAATTTTACATGAAAATAAATTGTGCAAGATGTCTTTATTAGAGTACCTTAGTACCATCTTCTTCGTTCTCTCTCTCTCACTCTCTCTCTCAAACTATTTAACAATTTGTGAGTAACGCCATCAAAGTGCTTACTGTGCAGGCGTGACATCATTGGTTTATTGCATAGCTCGTTCTGTCCGGCAATGCACATGCGTATGGCCGGTACATGCGCATGCGAGTTGCTGGCCGGGACGTGCACATAGAGCAGACAATGAGAGAGCACAGAGAGGGCACATAGAGGTCACAGTGAGAGACATAGAGCACATAGAGAGACATAAAGCACAGAGAGAGACAGAGGGTACAGAGAGAGGGCACAGAGAGCTCACAGAGAGAGACAGAGGAGACAGAGAGAAGGCACAGATAGAGAAGGCAGAGACAAAGGGCATAGAAGGAGACAAAGTGAACAGAGAGAGGGAACAGAGAGAGGGCACAGGGAGTGCACAGAGAAAGGGCACAGAGAAAGACAGGGAAGAGACCGACGGCACAGAGAGAGACAGGGGGTACAGCGAGAGACAGAGGGAACAGAGAGTGCACAAAGAAGGCAAACTGGGAGACAGAAGGTACAGAAAGAGACAGGGCACAGAGGCAGACAGAGGGCACAGAGAGAGACGGCAGAGACAGAGGAAACAGAGAGACACAGGGCACAGAGAGAGACAGCACAGACAATGCTACGATGACACATTAAAATATATATATATATATATATATATATATATATATATATATATATATATATATACTGTTCCCTACAGTAAAAAGAGAAAAGTTTTATAGAAACAGAAAAGTAAAGCACATTATTACTTAGAAATGCAATGTGTTTTTAGAATGTAAACTATAGGCACAGTTGGAAAATCTTTTCAGTAGACAGTAGTTCAGCATCAAAAGGTAAAATAGCTGCAGCTGTGAAGACTGCACCATAATGGAGCTTTCACAAATCCTCTTATACAAAAACATTTGTTGTACAAGAACAGTATCTTCTGTTCAGTTCATAATGCTGTCCCCAGGTTGCATTTTGGATCTATTTCTCTTTGTGTACAGGTTTATATCACTGTCGGCATTCTAGATAAAAGGCTTTGAACAAAATAGATTTACAGGGTAGCAAAAGTTTAAATGCTACAGAGTAGCCAAAAAATATATACATTAAAATTGTTTTCTATTTAAGACTAATGTTTATTTAAACTTGCCTTTGCATATTCTATAAGACATTTCTGCTGAACAGAAATATATTGTTCTCAAACAGTGAATCATAGAATTTTAAAGGAATCATGTAATGTTTCAATTTGTATGGAATTTCAAACACACATCTCTATAATGCATTTATATTAAAACATATCTTATTACATTCATTCATTAAAAGGACTCGACTCGTGTACCATCCTCCCCAGTAAAACCAATTTTGTTCTTAGTAAGAAAAGAAAACAAACACTGAGTATATAACAAATCAGTAGCAAAAATTAAATGAAAAATCAATTACTGTTTTGGTCCGAATATAAGCCGCACCCGTAAAGTTCAAGAGGAAAAAATAGAAAAAAGATAGTACTCAAAGATAGTGCCGGCACCCGGTATATGCTGATGATGTGGCACGCATGTGACGTCACATGCTCACCGGGTCAAGAAGGAGCGGAGGCCGGAGCAGAAGCAGGTAAGTGAGGGGAAAGGGAGAGTGGGAGGTCTTTAGGGGGTTTAGAATGAGGAGGTGGTTTAGAATGAGGAGGAGGGTTTAGAATGAGGAAGGGGGTTGAGGATGAGAAGGGGGGAGGGAAAGAGACACGGGGGTTAGAGAGGCACAGGGGGGTTAGAGAGGCACAGGGGGGATAGAGAGACACGGGGGGTTAGAGAGACACGGGGGGGGTTTAGAGAGACACGGGGGGGAAGGGACTCGAGTATAAGCCGAGGGGGCCCTTTTTAACCTTAAGTAAGTAAAATAAAACAGACATATAAGAAGAGGTTATAAAGTTAAGCCAATTTTTACTCAGGATTATGTAATATGGTATAACCTTTTCAGGGTACACCCCCTAATCCATTAAAATCCTCAAAATGTGCAGATTAATGACACATGAAACAGAAATGCACTTATAGATTATAAGGACACTCTCCATTATTCACTAAAAGCCCATCTTTATTCTCTATTGCTATATTAAAAGGGCGGGGTGATTTACTGACCTTCCCATGCTATCCAAACATTATGAACTTTAGCTGTGTGATCAGAAAGCTCAGCATAATAGGCACCTTAATCAATCCTTTTACAGCTACTTACCAATTCTTACCCTTTAATTGGATCTGGACAGGGTTATTTCAGGTCCAACTTGATTTTTACAATTTAGAGGAGAAAAAGAATGCCCCATTTTATTAATATCATTGTTTTTTTTAATTTTGTTTACTAGTGTCTTATAGTTTTACTATGTAATGGCATGTGTCATTAGAATCCAAAAACTGTGTTTTCCGTTTAACGAAATATATGTAAACTAGCTACTTGCCCGTCAAAAAATGACGGCAATAAGATTGTAAGGCAGGTAAAGGTGTTTGGTTGCGACATTAAATTTGTAGGTGTTCCAAAATCCTTCGGCGCTCATTGCGAGTCTGTTGTTTGTTTGTGTGCTATGAGCAGCGTTGTAGAAAATGAATAAATGAATACATTAATATACTTTACCTATTTTGAAGTAATATATGCAGGAAGCATTGTGTTGAAGAGCTGACAATCTGTTTTGATGTTGCTGCAGCATACAATGTGTGTTTTCAGTGTTGTGGAGCTGCTGTGTAAGTGTCAGCAATGTGTGCAGAATGTAGTATAAATAGTGTGCGTGCGCAAGGAAAATCCGTTAGGGTAGGTGTGTGTTGTAAAATGGGGCCTAATGTGTCTAGTACGCGGCTGTGGCTGATTTTGTGTCCTTGTTCTTAGACCTTGTACGGCTTTTTTCACAAATCTGTATGTGTATCGTGGTGTTTTGCATGTTTAGAGTCCTGTAGCCTCGTTTTCGTTTTTTTCGGCTGCCATTTTTTCTCTTGCTTAGGGGATTTTCGTGTGTCTAAACTCTTGAATTTCTACTTAAATTGAGGTGTAACTTCACTTTTAGAGGTGCTGGGTGCTTGCTGTGGGTAAGTTTTTTATGAGTTTGTTGTGTGTATTTATTGTGTATATTTTCATGTGCACGGGATTCGGGCGCTAAGGTCGTATTTTTGGGAGGTCGTAATGTTTTTTTTTTCTAAGTCCCGCGGCTCGTATTTGTGGATGCTAAGTCCGTAAATATTGCGGTCGCGGTGGGAGCCTCCATTTGCGGGCCTGAAGTCCACAGTTGCTGGCAAGGAGCGCCTTCGGTCCTTGCCAGCAACTGCGGCTCTCGCTTCGCGAGGGCCGTGCCGTTAGCAACAACTTTTGACAACCCGCACTGCTGACAACTATATATGTGATATAAATAAATAGTTGTGTTATTTCTGATTAACACATCTTGCAGCTACAGTGGGGGGGAAAAGTATTTGATCCCCTGCTGACTTTGAACGTTTGTCCACTGACAAAGAAATGATCATAATATATCTATAATAATAATAATAATTTAATGGTAGGTGTATTTTAACAATGAGGGACAGAATAACAAAAAAAAGAAAGCACAATAAAAATGCATGTCAAAAAAGTTATAAATTGATTTGCAGGTCAATGAGGAAAATAAATATTTGACCCCTTCGTCTTAGTACTTGGTGGCAAAACCCCTGTTGGCTATCACAGAGGTAAGACGTTTCTTGTAGTTGGCCACCAGATTTGCACACATCTCAGCAGGGATTTTGTCCCACTCCTCTTTGTAAATCCTCTCCAAGTCATTAAGGTTTCGAGGCTAATGTTTGGCAACTCGAACCTTCAGCTCCCTCCACAGATTTTCTATGGGATTAAGGTCTGGGGACTGGCTAGGCCACTCCAGGGCCTTAATTGGCTTCTTATTGAGCCACTCCTTCGTTGTCTTGGCTGTGTGTTTTGGGTCATTGTTATGCTGGAATACCCATCCATGACCCATTTTCAATGCCCTGGCTGAGGGATTGAGGTTCTCACCCAAGATTTGAAGGTACATGGCCCCGTCCATCGTCCCTTTGATGCAGTGCAGTTGTCCTGTCCCCTTAGCAGAAAAACATCCCCAATGCATAATGTTTCCACCGCCATGTTTGACGGTGGGGATGGTGTTCTTGGGGTTATAGGCCGCATTCTTCCTCCTCCAAACACGGTGAGTTGAGTTGATGCCAAAGAGCTCAATTTTTGTCTCATCTGACCACCACACTTTCACCCAGTTCTCCTCTGAATCATTCAGATGTTTATTGGCAAACTTCAGACGGGCCTGTACATGTATTTTCTTGAGCAATGGGACCTTGAGGGCGCTGCAGGATTTCAGTCTTTCATGGCGTAGTATGTTACCAATTGTTTTCTTGATGACTATGGTCCCAGCTGTCTTGAGATCATTAAGATCCTCCTGTGTAATTCTGGGCTGATTCCTCACAGTTCTCATGATCATTGAAACTCCACGAGGTGAGATCTTGCATGGAGCATGTTTCTTCCATTTGCAAATATTTGCACCAACTGTTGTCACCTTCTCACCAAGCTGCTTGGTGATGGTCTTGCAGCTCATTCCAGCCTTGTGTAGGTCTACAATCTTGTTCCTGACATCCTTGTACAGCTCTTTGGCCTTGACCGTGGTGGTGAGTTTGGAATCTGATTGATTGATTGCTTTTGTAGACAGGTGTCTTTTATACAGGTAACGAGCTGAGATTAGGAGCACTCCCTTTAAGAGAGTGCTCCTAATCTCAGCTTGTTACCTGTATAAAAGAAACCTAGGAGCCAGAAACCTTGCTGATTGAAAGGGGATCAAATGTTTACTTCCCTCACTGACATGCAAATCAATTTATAACTTTTTTGACATGCATTTTTCTTGTTTTCTTTTTTGTTATTCTGTTTCTCACTGTTAAAATACAGCTACCATTAAAACTATAGGCTGATCATTTCTTTGTCAGTAGACAAACGTTCAAAATCAGCAGGGGATCAAATACTTTTTCCCCCACTGTATTTATTTTCAATGTATGTATAATCTGCTTTATATTATTTACAAAAAGTGGTAATTTTATATTTAGGAATTATTTTCAGATGAATTATATATCACTTGCTTTGTTTGTACAGTTTGTAGGTTTAGAAAGGATCCCACTCCTTATTTTTCAATAATAAGAAAATGATCTTCTTCTGTTTCAGTTTTCCATATTTTGAACTTAAATTAAACTGCTTATAAATGGGTTATAATGTATAATGTATAATGTTCTGGTGTGCAGTATTGTGGTGTAATTAGAAGCCCAGTTTGTGAAGATAGTTCACTGCTATATTGTGACTCTATGGTGCTTGTTGGGTTCCCTGTTGCTCCAGTGGTTAGGATTTGGTGCTTTCACCAAATTGCGACCTGGGCTCAATACCAATCAGGGAACCAAGATGTCACACCACCCTGAAGCCAGGCAGGGTTGGGCCTGGTCAGTACTTGGATAATAGACCACCTAGGAATACCAGGAGCTGTATGCTGTGACCCACTGGAGAAGCAACTGGCAACCCACTCCAGTATCTCTGCCATGAATACCAAGTGTCTTAGCATGGTGTGTTGTGGTTTATGAGGTCATGGACGACACAAACACACATACACACACATGGTGCTTGTTTAAAGAACCATTGTATTTTATTACAGGTAAAGCTCAAATGTTTGTTTATTGGAAGACACTGAAAACTGTATGGTGTTTAAAACAAAGAAAAGTTAAAAAAATGTCATACTTTTGGTTGTGTCAGTTTTCCTTCAAGCAGAGCATGCTTAGTAAAAGGAGGCGTGTTATGATGGTTCATGCACTGTAACTGGATAGAGATTATGAGAAGGAGCCAGTGAAGTCATAGCCATGCCTGCTTCAGAGCTTCATGGAGGTCCTGCCCCTAGGTAGAAGCTTTGCTTGAGGAGAAACCAGAAAATGAAAAAAGTAACCAAACATATTACCGTACATTTTATTTATTTTGAACTGCATATTGTTTTTAATAGTCTATGCCAAACAAACAAACATATGAGCTTTATTTTTAAATGCATTACATTTAATAATTACTATTTTGTACCCTTCACCCTTCACCTCTTCCATTCTCCTTCCTCCACCAAAAGAAAATATTGTAGTGAAATAACTAAATAATAATAATAATAATAATAAATGTATGCATCTACTTGTGAATAACAGTATCTCTACTGGCTGTGAGAGAGAACATGTATATAAGAATGGGGAACATGTGACTGTGAGGTACTGTTAACAATGATGTTAGAGTTGTAGACTACTTAAAAGTCAATCCCATTTCACCAAAGTTTGGGCACCCCTTCTTTCTTTTGATCTTTCCTACCATTCTAGAAAAAAAATCTCCCAACAACCTTATTGCTATACTTAATTTGAAAACTGCTTTAATCAAGAGACCCGGTGGAACAAAACATATACATTGGTGTCTTGGTACTCACCGTTAATTGGTTCCAGAAGGCAAGACGAGTGCCAAACAGGTTATTGTATTTTTTGCCATATAAGACGCACCTGCCCATAAGACGCACCTAGTTTTTAGAGGAGGAAAACAAGAAAAAAATATTCTGAATCAAACACAAATTTATATATATAAATTGACATACAAAAAAACATATATATATATATATATATATATATATATATACACACATACACCACACACACACATTTGGAGCATTTGGGAGCCTCCAGGAGCTCTTGACCCTCCCTGACCCCTGACCCTCCTGATCCCCCCATTTTCCCCTCTGCCCATCTATGATCATCCCTTGGCCCATCTTGATCTCACCCCATTGCGCAGTGCTTCCTACCAGCACTCCTCCTGTACTGCAGCCTTCCCTTGCGTCGCGTGTGTGACGTCACTAAGATGCGCCGGCAGACGAGATGCAGTTTAGAGGCATGCTGCTGGTGCCGTAGGAAGCGCCAATGGGGGGGGGGGGGGGGGGGTTCAGGTGTGGGGATCTAAAGGGGGCCAAGGGAAGGATCAGAGGGGTCGAAGGGGAGAATCAGGAGGGGGAGAGGATCAAGAGGGGCAGAAAGAGGCAGTTTTAATTCAGGCAAAATGTGTATGCGTCGTATAAGATGCACCAACTCCCCCCCCCCCCCCCCCCACAGTTTTGGGGAAGAAAAAGTTTGTCTTATACGGCGAAAAATACGGTAAGTACCTTGTTCCCATTAAGAGTAATGTAAATTGACTCATATAGACTACAGCTAGCGTGCCGAGTACCAAAAAGCGTGTCAAAGCAATATCTGCTCATCAAAACTTGTCAAATACCAAATTCGATGAGTTTTCATGCAAACAAGTACCAAGGCATCACTGTGAAGTTATCCTAAATACAAGAAAAGTCAGTGGCAGTTTTGTTTAATTTTTTTAAATACATAAAATATGTTATTATTTATGCATTTTATTGAACTACTTTGCATTTTTCTATCACGCAATACCTGTAATAGATGTATTAATTTTCGAATAAACATACTATTGAATAGAAACAATTCTGTTCAGAATTTGCTCTGTATTGTTATCATACAGTCAAGGGCACAATGATTTCCCACAGCACTTTGGTCTTTTCCATGAGACCTTGCTTTATATTATGAACTCAGGCATGCTTTATCACTTTTTGAAAAGTGAACTGAATCTCATTATGTCTCATAAATGGAACAAACATAGATTCATGGGAATTGAACACTGCATTCATAACTACTAGCTGACACATTTCTTTTTAAACCCTGGAATTGTATCAAGCATGATAAGTTTTCATTTGTTTTATGCAGATAACAAGCCTAATTGAATAGTGTTTTATGGGTAGAAGCAATTGAAAGCAACTATAGCATCTAAGCTAAAATAATGTATTTTCCAGTAATAATGTGGTGTGTGATCTATTCTGAAATTATCCAATTATTACTAACTACAGACTGACATATTTATTATTTAACATGATAACTGCCACTATATAACAATTTAATTAAAAACAGAAGTCATATTCTCTAATGCTCATAGGGAATTTCAGGTAAAAATAATAAAATAGAAATGTCATAATTTTATACTTCTATTTTTTTTGGTTTCTTTAATCAAAAAAAGTCATAAAGATGCATGACCATTTTTCTTTAGTAAAACATTGCTTAGATTTAAATTTGAGAAAATATATCAGAAAATAAGAACTATACCAAATGGATCCCCATTTCTTTCACTTGAAGTCTAGTTGAAATATTATCCTAATCAAAAGTATAAGGTTGCTATATTTTGTGAAAGATGGAAGATGTTTTCCAGTTTGGAGATGCACATAATTTCAGGCTAAAAATGAAGAAAAAGTAGTTTATTTACCACACTATTGTCAAAACTTTGACAGTCACATAATGATATAATTGAATGGGAGCTTCATTAGAGATATGATTATTATTGTGAAGAGCAATAAAAGCATGCATAAGAGGATACTTAATAAATAGGAACAGCATTAAAAAAAAAAAGCAGAGGCACTTCTTTGAGACTCTTATATGTGAATTTGTTCAAACTGCAACAAAATAAAAAGACTCCAAAAAGAGAAACAACTGAGGAGATAAGATCAATACGAAGTCAAATCCGTCAGGTCAATCAACTGAGAGCAGATACATCATTGGGCGACAACAACAACATTACTTCCATCAGGGTAAAAAAATAGGCAAAACCCTAGCTGATAAAAGCAGAAGGAAAGAAAACATTAAAAGAATTTCTATAATAAAACAAAGGGGGAAAAATAATCTCTTCCCCAAGAGAAATAGTCAACTCCTTTGCAGAATACTATGAAAATCTATACAATTTAAATCAAGATAAGGGAGATCTGCACTCATTAGATACACAAATAGATAATTACTTATTACCAATTACTATTACTAATTTACCAAAAATCTCGGAAGAACAATTAGAAGAGCTAAATAAACCTATATCCAAAGAAGAAATCAAAGAGGCAATAAAGGCAATGAAAGTATATACTGCCTCAGGCCCATATGGCTTTAGTAACCGCTTCGATAAAATCACTCTACAAGTAATTGTAGCTCCACTGGAAAAACTATATGATGAAATTAAAAGGATAGGAAATATCCTACAGGAAATGCTAAATGCTAATATAGTTACTATTCTCAAACCAAATAAAGATGAATCTCTATGTAGAAGTTATAGACCAATATCACTACTTAATACAGATTTAAAGATATATTCTAGAGTGCTTGCTGCAAGGTTGGCTGCTATAATAGGACAGTTAAATACTCCTGCCCAAACTGGATTTATGCTGGGCAGACAGAGAGATTTCATTGCATATGCAGGGTTTGGCAATACTCCTACAGTTTTCCTCTTCCTCGACACAGAGAAGGCTTTTGATCAATTTAATTTGTTCCTATATGACAAAAGCTCTTAAAAAAATTGGTTTAGCGGATTTTGGAGAGAGAGCATTAGGTGCATTATACACCAATCCATCAGCGAATGTTTTTGGGGCTGGAATTATATCTAGACCATTCCATGTAGCGAATGGTACTAGGCAAGGTTGCCCCCACTCCCCAATACTGTTCACTTTATTGCTAGAACGCTAGAACCCTTTATGCAAAAGATAAGAACGTCAGCTGATATTAAAGGGATAAAGATAAACAGATATGAATATAAAACGACATTGTTTGCGGACGCTAGTGTGCTATGTTTAACAGAACCTAAAACCTTGCTTGCGGGCTTACAGAGAGAAATAGAACACTATAGTCTACTTTCAAACTACAAAATGAATGTAAAAAATCAGAATCCTTAGCAGTAAACTAATCACAAGAGGAAAAGAGAGTCTTGTCTACAACCTATCATTATAATTGGGACACACAAAAAAAACGCATTTGGGGATAGATTTTTTATCTGAATAAGAAAGAAACATTGGATAACAACATAAAAATCTTATTAAGAAGTTGAATTCCCAATTTATCGAATGGAAACCAAAAAAGGTTTCTTTCATAGGAAGAATAGCATTAGTCAGAATGACAATCTTGCCAAAAATGTATTATATATTTCGATGTCTTCCTATAAGATTTCCAAATTATATGATTATAAAACTTCAAGGGTTATTAGACAAGTATATACATTTGGGTAAACAAACTAGAGTCAATAAGAGAATAATGGCAAGGTAATTTGAAAGAGAAGGACTGGATTACCCAATAATTCAAGTATACTATGAGGCAACGCTGCTTGCGCATATTCTCAGATGGTTCGACCCATTAGACAAATACTCCTGGAGCCAATTGGAAAGTGACTTAATTGTAGACAAGAATCTTAAGAAATTATTAGTATCTAACCCATGTAAAAATTATTTGATAGAAGGAGCAATAATAATTTGGGATCTATGGCAGGAACTGAATAGGATAAATAAAAAACATAATTTAAGGGCTTCTCCTAGCCCAAATAGCCCCCTTAATTGTATATTTAAAAAAAAATAAACAAGACAATTATTAAACAATGAGGAAAATGGGGGGTAATATATTAAAATACTTATATATAGGCAACAAATGTGCTTCTTTTGAATAGTTTTAAAAAAAATATAGACTACCAAAAAGTTCTTGGCTTGATTATAATGAAATTTAAAAAGGAATGACATTTAGTAAAATAAAACTAAATATCGAAACAATAGAAAAACCTTTTGAAAAAATAATGATAACGACGGATAAAAGTAATTTAATATCAAAATGTGTTAATATTTTAAAATTGGGATTGGATAAAGGCAAAACCGCAAGAATGATCTCATGTGAAAATGAACTAGGCCGTCTGTGGTTTGAGGAAACTTGGAATAAAGCGGGCAATAATACTGGCAAATTAATAAAAAACGCAGCATATAGAGAATCACATTTCAAGGTAGTAAATAAGTGGTACTTTGTACCAGAAAAGATTTTTCATATTAGCAACTTAGAAAAAGACAAATACTGAAAATACAGAAAATGCAGTAACATAGGGACACTGAGTCATTTATTGTGGTACTGTCCATGCATCCCAAAAGTTTGGCAAAAATTTGAGGAATAGATTTCAGGTATACTAAAGCAGGAAATAAAATGTAAATGTGAAAACGTCCTATTTCATATTTTCAGGCATTAGTGATACAGATAATCACTAATGCAGGCATTAATGACACAGATAATAATGGTAGCAAATTGGTTACTAGTGAAATATTGGAAGCAAGAACAGATTCCAGAAGTTTTACAAGTAATTAATATTATGACATGTAATAGAGAATTCAATAAAGTCCTGGAGACAACATACATAAAAAAAGCAGCCTCTCAGATGGAAAGTCTGGGACTCTGGTTTCAAGGATACAAATACACTAATTAATAATAATTGAAACATACGCCTAGAAGTACTACCCTGTGCGTAGCTTCAGTAATACGATACAATGTCTACCTTAATTATTTCTTCTCAAGCTCTCCCAAGATCCTAGGGTTCCTGATTCCTTTTAAGTTCGACAAAGTAATGTTCCTTTTTGTATGTTTGTAGTGTTTGTGAATTTTGTATGTTTGGTTATTGTTAGCTTTCATGTAAAACGTATATTCGGTAACAATCTCTACCATAAGGAAAATAGTAAACGTTAAGGAATTGTTACGAGCCAATAAGGAAAATTGTAAACAAGGAATTGTGCTACTTCCGGTTTGTTTACTTATTGCATTCATTTTTTAATAGCAGTCCAGATAGCACAAATTAATTTTTTAACAGTAGAAGATTGTTACGATATCGACTTTATTGCAATTTTGTCATTGTTGATTTTGTTGTATCTTTGAAACTTCAATAACAGATTTAAATTTAAAAAGAAATTAGATCTGATTATTATATTACATCACCTACTATACATTATCTTTCAGTAACATGCATCTATTCACCAATTCTTCCTATCTAAAAATTATATGATTATTAAACCTAGAATGGTAATCACATGGGCAAAGGTCAAGATAGTTTTCACCCACTGCCTTTTCTGGAATATCCAGCCTGTGATTATTTCTGGTATCATTAGTAATAAAGTCAGTTTACTGAGCATCTTCAAGTGGATATATGAGTGCAACTCACCCCCCATTTGATCTGCTGTAAGGGGATATAGGAATGTTTTAGAAGATTTATTTATTTATATAGATGATTTATTACAAAAAAATACTTTTTGCAAGAGCAGTGTTGACTACCAAGTCAACACATATTTTAATTCTCTGTGTACAAGGAAATCAACAAGGTTTGCAAAAGGGCTAAAATAGAAAATGAAAAGTTAGTTGCAAAGGAGAGTAAGACTAACCCTAAAATATATTTTTTTAAATATATTAATGGGAAGAAGGCCAGGAAGGAAGCTATAGGAACATTACAATATGAAACATGCCGTTAATTTGTATTATTTTTTGCATTGTTCAGTCATTTCCGACTCTCCGTGACCTCATGGACCGTACATCTTTATGTCCATGGTCATGCTGATCCACTTGGTGTTCATGGCAGAGATACTGGAATGGGTTGCTAGTTCCTTCTCCAGTGGGCCACAGCATACAGCTCCTGGTATTCCTAGGTGGTCTTCCATCCCAATACTGGCCAAGCCCAACCCCGCTAGGCTTTCAGTGTGGTGTGGCCTCCTGCTTCCCTCACTTGGAATCGAACCCAGGTCAACAGCAGTGGAAGAAGGCTAGGAAGGAAGCTTTATGTGAAACAGGCTGTCTGATAATTAGTGAACAGGAAAAGGCAGATGAGCTAAATAAGTTATTTTCTTTGTTATACACAAGCGAAGTACCAGTGGTTGAGACACTGCAAGAAAATAGGGCTACACTACCTTCACCAAATAATTGGTTATTGCACGAAGAAATCCAAAAGAGGTTGGGAATTTTTTTTTTTAATAAAGCCCCAGGTCCTGATGGAATACATCCAAGGGAACTGAGTTGTGTAATAGCTAAACCATTAAATCTAATTTTTCAAGATTTAATCAACACAGGGTGGCTACCAGATGACGAAAAATGATGAAAAAAGCAGATGTGATAACTATATTTAAGAAGGGAGCAAGAGCAAATCTGGGGAATTATAGACCTGTAAGCTTCACTTCTGAAGTGGGAAAGCTTTTAGACGGCTTAATAAGGGATAGTATACAAGAACAAGTTCATTTGAACAGGATTAAAAGTAGGAGTCAACATGGATTTATGAGGGATAGGTAATGTCAAACGCATCTAATTAGTTTCTATGAGGGTGTTAGTAGGAACTTGGATCAAGGCAACTCAGTGGATGTAGTCTTTTTGGATTTTGCAAAGGCTTTTGATACAGGAAGCAAAGGGTTGTTGTAAATGAAACATACTGGGATTGTACTAATGTGGTAGGTGGGGTTCCTCAGGGTTTAGTATTAGGTCTTTCTCCTTTTTAAAAATGTTCTTAATGACTTACAAGTAGGACTGGAAAGTATTGTCTCCATTTTTGCTGATGACACTAAGTTGTGCAAGGTAATTAAATCAGAAAATAATGTACTTTCCTTTCAAAGGGATTTGCATAAATTAGAGATATGGGCAACTAAATGGCAGATGCGATTTAATATTAATAAATGTAAAGTTATGCATCTGAGAAGGAAAAATAGCCATGCAATTTATAATCTCAATAGAGCAAATCTAGGGGTATTAGATATTAAAAGGGATTTGGGAGTACTTGTGGACAACCACCTAGGTAGCAGTGCTCAATGCCAAGCAGCAGCTGCAAAGGCAAATAAAATATTAGCATATATTAAGAAGGGCATAGAAGCAAGGGAAGCAAATATAATAATATATAATAAAACTTTTTGTGCCAAGAGGTTTTCAACTGACAAGGGGACATCCTTTGAGATTAGAAGTAAAAAGATTTCGCCTTAAAGAAAGAAAAGGGTTCTTCACAGTAAGGGTGGTTAATCTGTGGAATTCTCTACCAAAGGAGGTGGTGACAGCGGCTTTGATAGATAACTTTAAAAAGGGATTGGATATATTTTTAAATAAAAAGGGCATTAAGGGCTATCCTGGAAAAATACAGAGAGAGTATTGATAAAGGGATGAATCCAATCACCAGTATCTGGGGTCAGGAAGGAATCTTATATATTTTTCCCTGTTGAGATAATTGGCAAAGTTTCACTGTTTTTTTTTTTAATGTTATCAATTAACAATAAATCCGCGTATTGCAGATGAGGAGATCTAAAAAGGTTGAACTTGATGTACTAAAGTCTTTTTTCAACCTAAATTACTATATAACTATTTAACTATGTAAGTAGAATCACATTCTACATGAACTGGGAGAGAATTTTTTTTTTGTTAGTTTTTTTGTTAATATACAAAAACACACAAAAAATCAAGTATTATCCCAGAAAAGACAATTTTTCATTGTGCCCCCCCCCCCCCCAAAAAAAATAATAATGGAACAACTCCAGATCAAAGACCTTAAACTTAATGCAGCTTTGCAATTATTAGGGATTTAGCCCATTTTACGCCTTAATTACAATCACCAGGTAAAAAAAATGCTTGCTAGGCTGATATTATTTTTTTTAGAATATAATACAAGCAAATTTGTGATGCTATTACATGACACATACAAGTTATTTTCTTGTTCCCTTTGACAGGATGGTTAATTACACTAGCGCACGTTTGCATTGTGCCTAATGTACACGTAAGCGACTAAGAGCATGTTATACAATAGTCTCTCATATCAACTCTACCCTCTAAAAAAGCCCTGTCCAAAAAAATTCTGCTGCTCTAAAAAATAAAAAAATAAACAAAAGTAAAACAGGAGCTCCATCATAAACCCTGATGTATGCTTTTTATTGAATATTAACGCATGTTAATTATTAATGCATGTTATTTCTTTGGACCAAAGAGAATGATTGCAGATCTTTGTGAGAACACTATTAGTGAGTGTCATGTAACGGATGTGTAGGCTATACTGCACGTAAACTATGGAGAAGTTGCACGTAGCTAGCATTTTCAAACAGCTACATGTTACTGTTTTATATCTGCAGCTTGTAACAGCAATCTTATTTTTTACATGTTATTCTCGCACATAAAAATCATATGAGTATATAATCAAGGCCTTAGTCAGTATATTATAATTGACCGTATGCACTATTTTCATCTGCATCTCCTGTAGTTTTGCAGAAAACGTATATATAGTTTTCATACTTACTTAATTTTTTTCTAAGTTATGAATAATAAATCTATGTTTGCCAGTCCCTAGCATATCTTAGCAAAACTGTCTATTTGGTTTGTTTTTTGAACATTTGGTAGCTCTAATCACCATCTAGATATTGTCGACCACAGCTTTGTAAACTTATGCATGACGTTTTTGTCTTTCAAGATAAAATGTATATCATATTCTACAGAGAGAAGTGTTGTGGTCAAACACAGTAATGAAATGCACAAATGATTTGCATATGCTTAAAGCTATCATGATGGCAAAGTAAGCCTGGGAAAATGTGCGGGCTAATTGTGCCTACTGATTTGCATCAGAATGCAAAATCTAAGTATGTATGATAGTTTAAATGCTGGAAATTCATAATGGAAAAATGTCAAGTAGAGAAGAGTTATTATCCATTACTTTTAGAGTTATTTTTTATGACACAAGTGTATGTAAATTAAATATGCATCTCTGATCAAGGTAATGATCTTTCACTGAATACTAGGAAATCATTTCAAGACTGAATAGTTTAAGGAAGAATATAGTTAAGTATAGCAACTAAAGATTAATTCCTTTTTATGTTTAATTCCGTGATACATTCCTGATAACACTTAATTTTAATTACCTGAACTCTGATCCATTTTTTTCCATTTTACATAATGCAGTGATAAAATCATATGATCAAGTAGTTTTTTATTCAAATGCCCCAACATACGGGGAAATTAATTCCCTAGGCAGGTTTTCAAGCTGCGTTTCAGAAGAGTTAATATAATGCGGATAAGTAACTAGAGTTGCAATAAAGTACAGTGCCTGAATTCTATCAACATAATATTCCAGAATCTTTCCATATTAGTATGCTTCTTTAAACCTAGATATTCTGTGTTGTCCTCTGGCTGTCCTTTCAACCTGAACCTGCTTGACTTCAGCTATGACCTTGGCCAGAAATTCCAGAACTTTTAACTGCTGTCTGCCTTGACCGTTTCTACCAGATAACAAAAATGAGAGGCTAAGTTGTCCCAGGCTTCAAGACACAGTCTTCACCTCCCTGTAACAGACTTGCAAGTTGCATTGTAACACAGGCAGTTAAATCACATATATAGTGAGCATTGAGGGATTCTGGTGGAGATGAGCGCCGTAGGCAGAAATCTCAACAGAAATCTCAATTAGGCAATTCACAATGTAAGACCTGTAGCATCAAGTGGAAAAATGACGGCCTGTAACACTTTGTAAAAAGGAAAGCAGAACTTAGAAAAAAAAATACGACCCAGGGCACTAAGAAAAAAAAATACGAGTTTAACGGCCGAACCGCGCACATACAAAAACAACAACAACAACAACAAAAAAAAAAAACATCACACACACCACGGGAGGACAGCCAGGACGTCTGGGAGTGAGGTTGCACGACAATTTAAACACAATTTGCAGGAAAAAAATGGAGGACGAAAAAAATTAAAACGAGGCTAAACGACCCCTAACCATTGAAACACTGACAGGCACATAAGACTTTTACCCAGGAACGTACAAGGTACAAAATACACTATTAGGAAACACGGAAAATGCTCCAGACACGCGTAACACATAAAAAATCGCAGCCATTTTACAACACGAACTTGCAACTACTAACATTACCATTCTAAAATTGCACTTTACACAACTAAAACGGTTTATCCTCGCGCACGCAGCCTATTTATACTGCACACTTGTCACATTGCTGACACTTACCGTATTTTTCGCCCTATAAGACGCACCGGCAGATAAGACGCACCTAGTTTTTAGAGGAGGAAAACAAGAAAAAAAAATCTGAATCAAACACAAATACACTTTACACACCTACATTACACACAAATATATATATATATATATATATATATAGATACACATACATATACATACACATACATACATATATACACACACATACATGCACACATACACATACATACACATACACACACATACATAAACACACATACATGCACACATACACACACATACATACACACACATACATGCACATACATACACACACATACATGCACATACATGCACACATACACACATACACACATACATATACTGCAGCATTTGGGAGCCCTTGACCCTCCCTGATCCTCACCTTTCTTCTGATCTCTGCCATCTTGATCTCACCCCAGCGCTTCCTACCAGCACTCCTCGTGTACTGCAGCGTTGCGTGTGTGACGTCACTAGGACGCACCGGCCGACGCGATGCTGGTAGGAAGCGCTGGGGTGAGATCAAGAGGACAGAGGCAGTTTGAAAAGGTATATTCGCCGTATAAGACGCACCAACTTTCCTCCCCCAGTTTTGGGGAAGAAAAAGTGCGTCTTATACGGCGAAAAATACGGTACACCTCAGGTCAGCAACAGTTCAAATCTACATTGTATGCTGCAGTAAAATCAGGATATTGATTGATGAATATATTAATTACAAATAGGTAAAGTATATTAATTTATTATTTAATTAATTAGTTCATTATTATTAACCGAAGCACTCATTGCGAGACACGCGATCAGCGCCAAAGGTGCTCAGCTCGGCGCTCCCAATGAGCGCCGAGGGTGCTCAGAGGAGCAAAAGTACACGAGGTGAGAGACTCGCATTTAGCGCCGAAGCACTCATTTCGAAACACGTGATGAGCACCAAAGGCGATCAGCGCTGGGCTCCCAATAAGCGCCGAGGGTGCTCAGAGGAGCAAAAGTACACGAGGTGAGAGGCTCGCAATGAGCCCCAAAGGTGCTCAGATGATTTAAAAGTACATGAGGGGAGAGGCTCGTAATCAGCGCCGAAGGCGATCAGCGCAAGACTCGCAATGAGCGCCGAAGGTACTCAGAGGACAAAAAGCCTTACATTGTGTGGCAAACAGCATTACCTGCCTTACAATTTTATGACATTTTATGTCATTTTTTGACAAGCACTTCGCTAGTATATAATAAAATAAAGAATTATGGTGTTTCAAAACATGAGGGGATAGAGACTGCTTTACGTGAGTACAAGAAAATCAACAAGGCTTGCAAAAGGGCTAAAATAGAAAATGAAAAGTTAATTGCAAAGGAGAGTAAGACTAACCATAAAATATTTTTTTAAATACAGGTATACCTTGCTTAAAGCTTCACCGTTTAGAGCTGATTCACTATAGAGCTGTTTTTCCTGCCAGACCCCTTTTAAGGCTCTTATTCGCTATAAGAAAAGAGAATCCAGGATGACCCAGAAGCTTCAACATCAATAATTTAAAGTTTATATTTCTAACATTCAGTTTGTGTTAGTGTTATGTTTGTTATTTCTTTAAAGTTCATATAAAACCCCAAAAAGTTTAAATTTCAATTGTAATTAATGTTTTTTTTCATTTCCCCCCCTATCTTCCCTATGTTAAAATTCCCCATTTAGAGCTGTTTCGCTTAACACTCCTTTTGCTTGGAACCTATCTACAGCGCTAAACAAGGTATAGCTGTATATTAGTGGGAAGAAGGCCAGGAAGGAAACATTACAATATGAAACATGCCGTCTAATAATTTATTTATTTTTTTGCATTGTTCAGTCGTTTCCAACTCTCTGTGACCTCATGGACCGTACATCTTTATGTCCATGGTCATGCTGATCCACTTGGTGTTCGTGGCAGAGATACTGGAATGGGTTGCTAGTTCCTTCTCCAGTGGGCCACAGCATACAGCTCCTTGTATTCCCAGGTGGTCTTCCATCCCAGTACTGACCAAGCCCAACCCTGCTCAGCTTTCGGTGTGGTGTGACCTCTTGCTTCCCTTACTTGGAATCGAACCCAGGTCGACAGCAGGGGAAGAAGGCCAGGAAGGAAGCTATAGGAACATTACAATGTGAAACAAGCTGTTTGATAATTAGTGACCAGGAAAAGACAGATGAGCTAAATAGGTTCTTTTCTTTGGTATATACAAGGGAGGTACCCGTGGTTGGGACACTGCAACATAAGGGGGCTACACTACCTTCACCAAATAATTGTCTATTGCAGGAAGAAATCCAAAAGAGGTTGGGAAAATAAATGTTAATAAAGCCTGGTGGAATACATCCAAGGGTATTGAGAGAACTGTAATAGCTAAACCATTATATCTCATTTTTCAAGATTCACTCAACACAGGGTCACTACCAGATGACTGGAAAAAGCAGATGTGATAACTATATTTAAGAAGGGAGCAAGAGCAAATCCGGGGGAATTATAGACCTGTAAGCTTCACTTCTGAAGTGGGAAAGCTTTTAGATGAGTTAATAAGGGATAGTATACAAGAACAAGTTTATTTGAACAGGATTAAAAGTAGGAGTCAACATGGATTTATGAGGGATAGGTCATGTCAAACACATCTAATTAGTTTCTATGAGGGTGTTAGTAGGAACTTGGATCAAGGCAACTCAGTGGATGTAGTCTTTTTGGATTTTGCAAAGGCTTTTGATACAGGAAGCAAATTGTTGTTGTAAATGGAACATACTGGGATTGTACTATTGTGGTAGGTGGAGTTCCTCAGGGTTTAGTATTAGGTCTTTCTCCTTTTTAACATTTTTCTCAATGACTTACAAGTAGGACTGGAAAGTATTGTCTCCATTTTTGATGATGACACTAAGTTGTGCAAGGTAATTCAATCAGAAAATTATGTACTTTCCTTTCAAAAGGATTTGCATAAATTAGACATATGGGCAACTAAATGGCAGATGAGATTTAATATTAATAAATGTAAAGTTATGCATCTGAGAAGGAAAAATAGCCATGCAATTTATAATCTCCATTTAGCAATCTAGGGGTATCAGATATTGAAAGGAATTTGGGAGTACTTGTGGACAACCGCCTAGGTAACAGCGCTCAAAGCCAAGCAGTATCTGGAAAGGCAAGTAAAATATTAGCATATATTAAGAAGGGTATAGAAGCAAGGGAAGCAAATATAATTCTGCCACTATATTAGTACGCCTTCATTTGGAATATGGAGTACAATTTTGGGCACCATTTCATAAAAAAGACATTTTAGAGCTGGAAAAAATACAGAGAAGGGCAACAAAACTAATAAAGGGAATGTATGGGCTAAGTTAGGACTAACCAAATTTGACTTATTTTCTCTAGAAAAAAGATGAAAGTAGGTATATGATTACCTTATATAAATACATTGAGGTTCATTATAAAGATTTGTCAAGTGAACTTTTTGCGCTAAGGGTTTTCAACTGACAAGAGGACATGAGGTTAGACTTGAGGTTAGACTTGAGGTTAGAAGTAAAAAGATTCCACCTTAAAGGAAAAAAGGGTTCTTCACAGTAAGGGTGGTTAAACTGTGGAATTCTCTACCAATAGTAGTAGTGATAGCAGATTTGATAGATAACTTTAAAAAGGGATTGGATATATTTTTAAATAAAAAAGGCCATTCAGGGTTATCCTGGATAATTAGAGAGGGAATATTGATCCAGGGAGGAATTCGATTGCCAGTATCTGGGGGTTAGGAAGGAATTTTTCTTTCTTTTTTTTTCCCTTTTGAGACAATTGGCAAAGTTTCACTTGTTTTTTTTTTTCTGTTTGCATCCTCTGGATTAATTAACAAATAATCTGTATATTGCAGATCAGGGGAGATCTAAAAAAGGTTGAACTTGATGGATTAAAAATATTTTTTCAACCTTAATTACTATGGCCCTCATTCAATTGCAATTTGGCCAATTGAATAGTGCTCTAAATAAGCATAAAACATATTTTTTTTAAATACGTTTTTAGTTAGTGAAAACCTTGCTTTTGGATAGATGTTTACTAACTAAAAACTTCTTTAAAAAAATATGTTATGTGCTTCTTTAGACCCCTATTCAATTGGCCAAATTGCAATTGAATGAGGGCCTATGTAACTACTAGTCAATTTAATTTCTCTTCCACCCTTCTCCTTCCCCTGTGTCTCTTCCACGCTCTCACTCCCCTTTGTCTTTTCCCTCCCCCTTTCACTTCCTTGTGTCTCTCCCTCCCCTGTATCTCTCCACATTGTGTCTCTCCCTCCCCTATGTCTCTTTTCCCCCTCTCCTTCCCCTTTGTCTGTCCCCTCCTCTAACTCCCCTGTGTCTCTTCCCCACCACTCTCTCCCCTTTGTCTCTTTCTATCTCTCTTTCTCCTTTCCTCCTGTGTCCAGCCTCTTCTCCCCTCTCGTACTCTCTCCTTGCCTCTCCTCTGTGAGCCTCACGATGACGCGCTAGGCGTATGCGCAACTCGCAACTTTCAGAGCCCATTGCACAGTTCACAAGTTTCTGCGCCCATTGCGGGCCTTGGCATGCACATGCGCAACCCACAACTTTGCGAGCGTTACACACAAACTCGCAGTACGACAACTGTATTAGTGATGTAACTATGTAACATTTCCAGTGTTATATTAAAGCTACATTTATGCCTTTGCTTCAAGTACTGATTTTGTTGGTTATCATTTACTTTATTAACAAACACAACCCTAGTAAATGTATACTACACTGGCTTTTTAAGTATTATAACTTCTTACACTGCATATGTCAGCTGCAATATAACTCTTAAGGCATGAATATAAAAACAAACAAACAAAAAAGGAGAGTTGAAGAAGAAACATACCATATATACTCGAGTATAAGCTGAGTTTTTCAGCCCTTTTTTTTAAGGCTAAAATGGGCCCCCTTGACTTATACTCGAGTCACTCTCCCCCCCGTGTCTCTGTAATCCCCCCTTGTTTCTCTCTACCCCCCTTGTGTCTCTCTACCCCCGTGTCTCTTTCCCTCCCCCTCCTCATCCTCAACCCCCCCCCCTCATTCAATCCCCCCTCCCTCATACTATCCCCCCCCCTCTCCCCTCACTTACCTGCTCCGGCCTTCGCTCCTTCCGGGTCTTGATGTGGCGCGCATGTGACGTCACATGCGCGCCACGTCATTAGCATATACCAGGTACCGGCACCCGGTATATGCTAATGCCGTGACGTCACACGCGCGCCACGTCATTATCATATACCAGGTGCCGGCACCCGGTATATGCTAATGAAGTGGCGCACATGTGACGTCACATGCACGCCACATCAAGACCCGGAAGGAGCGGAGGCCGGAGCAGGGAAGTGAGGGGAGGGGGGGGGGGGTTATTTAGAGGGATAGGATGGGGGAGGGTTGGGTTTAGAATGAGGGGGGGTGAGGATGATGAGGGAGGTTGAGAAGGGAGGTTTAGGAGGAGTTTGAGGTTGAGATGGGGTTGAGAATGGAGGTTGAGGATGGGGGGCTGAGGATGGGGGGGTTGAGGTTGAGGAGGGAGGTTGAGGAGGGGGTTGAGGATGAGGAGGGGGCTTGAGGTTGAGGAGGGGGTTGAGGATGAGGAGGGGGGTTGAGGAGGGAGGTTGAAGATGAAGAGGGAGGATGAGGAGGGGGTTGAGGAGGGGGGTTGAGGATGGGATTGAGGATGGGGGGTTTAAGGATGGGGGGTTGAAGTTGAGGAGGGAGGTTGAGGATGGGGGAGTTGAGGATGAGGGGGTTGAGGTTGAGAAGGGAGGTTGAGGATGGGGGAGTTGAGGTTGAGGAGGGGGTTGTGGATGAGGAGGGAAGTTGAGGATCAGGAAGGAGGTTGAGGATGAGGAGGGAGGTTGAGGAGGGGGTTGAGGATTAGGAGGGGGGTTGAGGTTGAGGAGCAAGGTTGAGGAGGGGATTGAGGATGAGGAGGGGGGTTGAGGATGAGGAGGGTGTTGAGGATGAGGGGGTTGAAGAGGGAGGATGAGGAGGGAGGATGAGTAGGGGGGGTTGAGGAGGGGGATGAGGAGGGAGGTTGAGGATGAGGAGGGAGGTTGAGGAGGGGGTTTAAGGATGAGGAGGGAGGTTAAGGTTGAGGAGGGAGGTTGAGGAGGGGGTTGAGGATGAGGAGGGGGGTTGAGGATGAGGAGGGGGGTTGAGGATGAGGAGGGGGGTTGAGGATGAGGAGGGGGGTTGAGGTTGAGGAGGGGGTTGAGGATGGGGGATTGAGGATGAGGGGGTTGAGGATGAGGGGGTTGAGGAGGGAGGTTGAGGATTAGGAGGGATGATGAGGAGCAAAGTTGAGGAAGAGACACAGGGAAGGGAGAGGGGGGAAGAGACACAGGGAAGGGAGAGGGGAGAAGAGACACGGGAGAGAGAGGGGGACACAAAAGGCACAAAAGTGGAGGGACACAGGGGGCTGCACATTTCCCACTCTGCTTATACTAGACTCACTTATTTTACCCAGTATTTTGTGGTAAAATAGGTGCCTCGGCTTATACTCGGTCGGCTTATACTCGAGTATATACGGTATGTCGCCAATACATTTCAACAATAGAAATATAGTTTTATTATATCTTGTTAAAATAGAGAATCCACTTATGATCTTAACAAATAATAAAGCAGTGACATTAGTGAAATTAGGTCTCTATAAAATCGCTCAAATCCAGCTCCATAGTTAAACATTTATACACTAAGGGCCCGATTCAATTCATTGCCCAATTCACAAATTTATACACACTTAAAATCACTCTTAATGTTGCTACATATTTGGCAAATATTACTTATTGGCACTAATGAATTCTTAAGTCACTAGAATGCATATAGACATTTATAAAAGAAAAACACCCGAAGCCAAATTTGTGAGTTCAAGGCATTTGCAAGTAGCTAATTGAATAAGGCTATAAGAGCCACACATTATGACTGTTTGAGCGAATAGGCAAGTAGATCCATTATATAAAACCAAAACAGGCCACTACAGTTAGTGGTACCATCCTATACTGTGGTCCTCATTCAATTTAGGGCCTTAAATAGTCCACAAGTCTGCGATTCCCTGCGTTCGGACTACGCCCCCGTGTAGCGCTACGTCTACTCTGCTATTCAATTGGCCGACGCCGCCAAGCCAGCAGTAAGCACTTGCGTGCTTGAAGAGGAATGCGGCCGCAAGGCCGTAACTCGTGTTTCAAGCCTTCAAACATGGAGAAATGTAAATGCAAATATAAATTTAAGACAGCACTGTAAAGCATTGTAAATGATGGGGTACACAATATGTGACATGAGAATTAAAGGCACAACATTCTCAAGCTGGCACATCGCCACAATACAATACTTGATTTCACGTTTAATTCATGTCCAAGGTGCTACGGGTTTGAATAACGGGTTACAGGCTTGGATGTTATTCAAGCCCGTAGGACTTTGGGTGGAAATTAAAAGTGAAATAAAGTATTGTATTGTGGAGATGTGCCAGCTTGAGAATGTTGTGCCTTTAATCCTCATGTCACTCATTTACAGTGCTCCTAGTTTGTGGGCTTGAACCACGAGTTACGGGCTTGCGGACGCGAATAAGGAGTTACGGGCTTGGAGGTCATTCAAGCCCGTAGGACCACAAAGATCTTACTTTCAAAACGTAGCAATAATTAAGCAAATATAAAAGCCATCCTGTACTTTTATTAAAATAGAAAGTGTTGTTAGGTCTTAGAATTAATAGCACAGCATTCACAAACTCTCAAATCAGCATAAATAACCACTTTATTTCATGTTAAATTTCCGCCCTTAATATCTGATGGGTTTCAACCTCCAAGCTCGGAGGTTGAATTCAAGAGTCCCACGGACTTGGAGGTTGAACTCCGTAGGACTTTATGACAAAAGTTTAACATGAAATAAACTATTTTTATTTGCCGATTTGAGAGTAGGCGAATATTGTGCTATTAATTCTAAGACCTAATATCAACTTCACTTGTAATAAAAGTACAGGATGTCTTTTTTATTTGTTTAATTTTTGCCATGTTTTATAAGTAAGACTGTTACAGGACCTCTTTGGTTTAAGTAAGCTGTGGTCCGATTTTAGAGATTTAGGGGCTTGATGGAAGGGTGATTGAATAATGAATTGGGATTTCTTGCGGCTGCAACTCTTACGGCCGCACAAGATATATTTAGAGTCAATTTGGACTGAGCATGAACCACATTCTCTCTTTATATGCCCCGCCCAATGACCTTATACTGGCTCCACGCATTGAAATAGACTCCACCCATATTTTGTTACCCCTGTTGATAAATTCAAGATTCTTAGGACTCTGAGGAATAATAACATTAAAATCTGTCTTCTGTTTCAACAACACAATGACACTCACCAACCGTTATCAAACACCACGAGAATAATACAAGACTGCATATCCTTCAACTGTCCCTTTTATGGTGGGCATCTTTTCAGGGGAATTCCCCCTGTTCCACTTATGTGATGACCCACTGCTTCTGTTGGGCTTGATAAGACCATAGTTCAAACCTATCCAGTATGGCCGTCTGTTTCTTTGTCAGAACCAACCCAGCTTACAGCCACTAAAACCACAGTACAGCCACCCCGCAAATGTTACTGAATGTAACAGAGTCCAATGAAGATTCAGCAGCAATAATTCCAGTAATAGGGATTAATATTCCCTCAGAATGAAACACACACACATATCAATTATGCAGGTTTAAACTGACAACAGCCTTTATTGATGCGGTCTAGTATTTACAAACAATTCAGTCCAACAAAACTCCACCATCCCTCCACCCTGACCATGTGAGGAGGCTTGTCCATCAGTGATGTCACCCCCCACCACCTACCCACACACACACTTACCCTATTCAGTGTCTAATTTACTACCCAGGCTAATTGGCCTTAGATCCTAACTTTACATAGGGGTATCAGGAGTGCAGACACTCAGTCTGTGATATGTGGGACCCTCCATATGCCCAACATGCTTCCCCATTGACAACTAAGTGTCCACTGTCCCCTGGTGCCATTCATCTCTCCCTGCACTGTACTGTATTATGTACAACCAAACTCTTCGTAACTGGTAACCCCAGTGCCCCGGGACTCTGGTAATCTGCTTTATTAAAATTTCTAGCAACATTTCATTACCTTGTAACTGGTAACTCCGCCTAGGTACGTCCTTTAACTCAATAAATCTACACAATAATAGAATCATATGGATCACCCCCCACACTGTGGCCCTCTCTATAAACAACATGGCTCCCTCATCCCACAGGCCCCACAATAGTTTAACTGACCCTTAATCTTGCCCCCCCCCCCCCACTGAATGTTACAACTTAGTCTGTAAAATGTCCCTATTTTATAGAGAAGTCCCACAATTAAGGGCAAAATCTTGTTTCCTAGCCCTGACCATGTTCTTCTCTTTCCAGTTTCTGTTGTTTTCTCTCATAGTCTAAGTGAATGACAGAACATACGTGTGTATGGAGCACTGTGCACACATTATGCTATTATGCATATTTTCAAGAATTTAGGAGTCTCTCTTTGGCCATTGGAAATGTTGGAAAGTATGAAACAATATAGAAATCAGATTGACTATATACTTTGTAGCGAAAGATGGAAGAGCTCTAGATCTTTAGCAAAAACAAGACCTGGACCATGATTTTCTTATTGCAAACTTCAGAACTAAGAAGATACAAAATAAATAATATCCCTTGTGAATATACAGTGGAAGTAAAGAATAGATTTAAGGGACATTGAAGATAGAATGCCTGAAGAACTTTGGACCAAAGTTTGCAACATTATCTAGGATAGTTAAATGTAGATCAGTGAAAGAATACACCTTTAGTTCCAATGATAATATTGATTGCAATAGATATTCCAAACTTCTTCTGTGCGTGAGACGTTTCACATGCAGAGCAATGTCAGCACCGGAAGGTGACAACTGGAAATGGATTCAACATGCACGTTTCGCTCCAGCTTCAAGATCCCTGTTGAAGTGGGCACGAAACATGCAAGTCGGATCCATTTCCGGTTGTCTCTTTCCGGTGCTGACATTGCTCTGCATGTGAAACATCTCATGCATAGAAGAAGATGTTCCAGTGCTTCCTTGTGTCTCAACACACTCCACATAGGTCGTTGTTAGGTGGGTAAGTGGGCAAGTGGTGGGAATAGTCCAATAGTAGAGAGGATAGACTTATTCTGGTGAGGCAGATAGGGAGGTAAATAGTGGGCCTTCGGTCTAAATCTGCTACCGTTTCGTTGATCAGGGCCACAGAGGTAATTCTCTTCTATCCCCTACTTGCCTACATACTTCCCACCTCATAACGAAGGTGGTATTCTATATTGATTGCACTATTCTGCCTTATTAGCACACAACATCCTTACATACATAACTTGTAATTACCAATATCTTATTGTACATTGTGCCAATTTAAATATAGCAATTCTTCCCCTATTAGCAGCGCTTGAGATTATAGATTAGTAGTTCTGCCTTACCACTGTATATATATATATATATATATATATATATATATATATATATATATATTTTCACTCAGTACTACTATAATTTATAATCTTAATGGAACAAATATAGGGGTACCGGATATTGAAAGGGATTTTGGAGTGCTTGTGGACAACCACCTAGGTAACAGTGCTCAAAGCCAAGCAGCAGCTGCAAAGGCGAATAAAATATTAGCATGTATTAAGAAGGGTTTAGAAGCAAGGGAAGCAAATATAATTATGCCACTATACAAATCTCTAGTAGGCCCTCATTTGGAATATGGAGTACAAATTTGGGCACCACTTCCTTAAAAGGACTTTTTAGAGCCGGAAAAGGTACAGAGGAGGGCAACAAAACTAATAAGGGGAATGGAGGGGCTAAGTTATGAAGAAAGACTAACCAAATTAAGGCATCTAAGAGGATATATGATCACATTATATAAATACATCCAGGGTCAGTATAAAGACTTGTCAAGGGAGCTTTTTGTGCCAAGAGTTTTTCAACTGACAAGAGGACACCCCTTGAGGTTAGAAGAAAACAGATTCCACCTTAAATAAAGAAAAAGGTTCTTCACAGTAAGGTTGGTTAATCTGTGGAATTCTCTACCAGAGGAGGTGGTCACAGTGGATTCAATAGATAACTTTAAAAGGGGACTTGATTTATTTATAATTAAAAAGGGAATTCAGGGTTATTCTAGATAATTAGAGAGAGAGTACTGATCCAGGGAGAAATCTGACCGCCAGTATCTGGGGTCAGGAAGGAATTTTGTTTTCCCTTTGAGACGATTGGAATAATTAAAAAATAATAATAATAAATAGTTGATTAATAATTAATTAACAATTAATTAACAACTAATTAATAACAAATCTGCATATTGCAGATCAGAGGAGATCTTAAAGGGTTGAGCTTTGGACTGAAAGTCTTTTTTCAACCTTAATTACTATGTAACTATGTACTACATATCTCTACATGCATATGCGAGTAACTTACATTTTGATTTATAATTATACCTAAAATTTGTCAATTATATTAATTTCACTGTGAAGTTACCAATGCATTTATTTGTTTACACCGTGGAGACATCCTGGTTATAATCTTAATATTAATTTTAAACTCACTGTATTTACTTTACATATTATAATAATTAAAAAGGTATCTGATCAATATTCTTTCTGGCCATTACTCAATTTGGAATATCTCTTTGGGTCAATATTATGATTGGAACTAAAGGTGTACTCTTTCTCTCCTCTACATTTAACTATCTGATATTTCTACATTGCTGATGAAATGTTGTTGTTATAATTCTAATGACTAGGATATGCTAAGCATACCCGATATCTTTACCACAACAATTAGTACCCAAGGTTCTGACTCTATGGTTCTCCTTTTGCATAAACATTATCTAGGATACAGCAACAAAGAATATCCCCAAAAGAAAGAAAACTAATGAGGCAAACTGGCTGTTTGGTAAGGCTTTGAATGTAGCCCAGGAAAGCGAAAGGTAATGAAGATAGGAAAAGATGTGTCCAACTGAATGCAGAATTCCAAAGGATATCAAGATGAGACAAGGAGATTTTCTAAACTGATCAACTTAAAGAGAAAGAAGAAGAACAAAATGGGACGGTCAAGAGATCGCTTCAAGAAAATTGGGTATATCAAATAAACTTTTCATGCCAAAGTGGGCCTGATAAAAGACAACATTGTTAAGGACTTAACAGAAGAAGATTAGATAAAGAAGAGGTGTCAGGAATACACTGAAGATCTATACAGGAAGGATCTTAACAACAATGGTGACCTCAATATTTTGTCCAATGAGATGGAGCCAGGCATCTTGGAGAGTGAAGTGAGATGGGCCCTAGCTGATAACAAGGCTGCAGGAATTGATGGAATCCCAATTGAGCTATTCAAAATCCTAAAAGAAGATGCTTTGAAAGTGTTGCTTGCCTTATGCCAACAGTAGACTGGAACAAGTTAGTCTACATCCCAATCCCCCCAAAAAGGCAGTGTCAAAGAGTATTCCAATTATCAAACAATTGCACTAATTTCACATGCCTGCAAGGTATTGCTTAAGATCCTGCAAGCTCTGCTCCAACAATATATTGCCTGGGAACTACCAGATGTGCAAGCCGTGTTCCACAGAAAAAAAAGGCACTAGAAATCAAATTGCCAAAGTCTGGTGGATAATAGAGAAAGCAAAAGAGTACCAGAAAAACATATACTTCTCCTTCATAGACTATTCTAAAGCCTTTGACTGTGTGGATCACAGCAAAATGTGGCAAGTCCTTAAAGAGATGGGAGTACCAGATCATCGCATCCAGATCATCTCCAAGAACCCATGGTAAGAACCGAACATGGGACAACAGATTGGTTCAAGTTTGGAAACGGTGTGCAACAAGGCTATATATAGTCATCTTATTTATTCAACTTATATGCAGAGTACATCATGCATAGAGCCAGGCTGGATGAAAGCTGATTCCAAAGCTGGAATCAATTTTACTGGAAAAAATGCCAACAACCTCAGATTTGCGGATGATATTACTCTGATGGCTGACAGTGAGGTGGAACTAAAGGACCTATTGGTAAGGGTAAACGAAGAGAGTGAAAAAGCTTTCCTGCTGCGCAATGTTAAGAAGACAAAGATCATGGCAAACCGCAATCACAGTTCCTGGCAAACAGATGGGGGAAAAGTAGAGGCAGTGATAGAGTTTGCTTCTTGGGAGGAGAGCTATAGCTAGTAAAAGGTAAAGACATTACAGTATGGTATCCCCTTTATTAACATATGGATAGGACCCCCGTGATCACCACAAGTATTCCTGTTATCTGGGACTCTTACACATCTGATTGCTAACACCAAGACTATCAAAATGGACATGTTATGCTAAAATAATTAATTTTCTATAGTTGTGTGGATATTTTTCCCTCCCCAATAGCACATATACAGAAATAATATTGTAATAAAAACATGAGATAGCCATTTGCCAGGCATCTGGCCTATGAGTTAGGTATAGGAGTGCCCTCCACCACCAGAATTCCAGGTGGGAGGAAGCCAAGCTAATGTGGGCAGATGCTTGGTCTCTGGCCTCAGTAATAAAAGTTGAAGATGGTTTATTGCTCTAGAGTTGTAAAGCAAATCAGATTTGAGGACCAAGATAAATTTACCCCCCCCCCCCCCCCCCATATCTCACAGGAATGTCGAAGGAGGAAGTTGTGGGGAGGTGGATCTTTTGGTGTTGTTCTTGATATATCTGTGAAATGGAATAAAGAATAAACAGTGAGTCTGCTTTGTACTAAACAACAGTGCATGTATTCTTATTATTTCCTAACCAACGGGAACCAACCCTTGGACTGAGTTTGCAACCCGAAAGATACTGAGTTTTCCTAGGAGGTGTTTTTGCTGGGTGCTGAGATTTTGGGTGCTGAGATTTTGAACACAAGAGATCAGAAGAGCGGTGACTAATAGGTGTACCTGGTGTGCTGCGATCCATAGAGTCACAGCGAGTTGGACATAACTGAACGACTAAACATCAACAATGAAACTGGAATGTCAATTCACAGAATATATGACTGTATGGAGCACTCCTACAAAGAATGATGTTACCTTCTCCTGTTCACTTTTCTATTCTCCTTCTTCTAGATCTCTGCTGCCTTAGACAAAGTCGACCATCCCCTTTTACTCCATATCCTCTCCTCCCTCAGTATTCGAGACAATGCCTTCTCATTGTTTCACATCATACCTACAAAATCGATCATTTAGTATCTCCTTCTCTGACACCTCTTCTTCTCCTGGTGTGCTGCGATCCATAGAGTCACAGCAAGTTGGACATAACTGAACGACTAAACATCAACAATGAAACTGGAATGTCAATTCACAGAATATATGACTGTATGGAGCACTCCTACAAAGAATGATGTTACCTTCTCCTGTTTGCATGACCATTTTCTATAATGAAGATTATAATCATTTAAACCCTTAATATTAATTAAAGCACTTATTTCATATATCTTGACCTGACTTGCAGACAACCCATACTTAAGAAAGGGTTCCCACTGCTTTTTATATGATATTATTTGTATGTTCTGTTTGTTTGAATTAAAAGAAATAGCAAAATTATTTCTCTAAATAGTTTCTGTAACTTATTATTACAGTACATGGGTATTATTATTATTAATAGTATTATTATTATAGTATTCCATTGTATTATTATTACCACAGGTGAGCCATGATAGTATTATTCATATTATTATTACCCAGGAATCCAAGTTACATACAAATCCGGTTGAATTATTATAATATAGAATGACATATTTTTATAATTCTCAAATAAACGATATTCTCGCAGTTGCTGACAGCTGCAAATTAACGTTTTATTGTATCCATGAGAATAATCCTCCAATAGACATTGTACGTATCACACTATAATAAATAAAATTTAATCGGGATACAGAGCGATTGCAAAAGGTGTATGGTTTGATTTACAAAGATATATTTTATCAGTAAACACATTTACTGTGTTTATTTATACTTAGAAAGAACTTTTTTTTTTTACTTTACATGTTATTGTTGATGATGTGTAGCAAACAACGAATGGGGATTATCATTTTTCAAAGTACATTTAAGTTGAAATGTCAGAATTGCAAACATTTTAAAAATATTTTCCCAATAATTTCCCCTTTTGCCCTTTTCAAAGATGGCCGCTAATCGTCTTCGTCTCTCCAGACTTGAACTACGCTTCACAACATTCATTGCCCCATGCTTTTAACTCACTGACAGATTCAAGAGGTCCTAACACTCCAAGGACCCTAAAAAAGGCTGTCCCAACCGTGCCATCAACTAAATCAGGTAAAAGCTGCCTTGTCCTTGCATTCTCTTCCTCCGTGATATATTATAATTTTTTGGACAATAATTAACTTTTATTTATAACATGCTTTTTATGGTGTTATCTCCCGATATAGAGATAGTTTGAGACAGGCAGCGCGCATGCAGCCTATTGCAGAGATGGCGGCTTTGAGAGTGTGCAGCGGTGTCCTCCGCACTGCTTGTAGAGGTGAGAAGTTTCTGTCAATTAATTCGTATTGGGGATATAATAAATGTTATCTACGTTATATGTTCTCATAGACTCCAAGGGCAGGCATTTTGTTAGTGTGGCTTATTCTCACCATATAGATATTACATGTCAGCTGCCTGCATGTGTCAGATTCATAGGTTAGTACATAGTATGACTGTGTTTTAGCATAGTTTATCTTATTTATTATTTGTATTTGCTTTTTTGGGAACTTCTAGTGAAATTATTTAAGTTATAAATAATAATTTATAACTTATATGGTTTATTTAAACATGTAAACAAATAATTTTACTATAATTCTTGGAATGACTGTCATGTTGCTGCTTAGCAGGGTTCACATCTATAATCCTAGTTCTATTTGTATTACTGTCCATCAGAGTATATGGCTTCTATTTCATCTTCAATTACAAAATCTTGTAGTAATCCCAATAACATTACTGAGATACTGTGTGTGTTGAGTCGTTCAGTCTTGTCCGACTCTCTGTGACCTCATGGACCAGTTGCCAGTTCCATCTCCAGTGGGCCAAAGCATACAGCTCCTGGTATTCCTATGTGGTCTCCCATCCAAGTACTGACTAGGCCCAATATTGCGCTGCTTCAGGGTGGTTTGACCTCATGGTTCCCTCACTGGAATCAAACCGAGGTTGCAGCAGTGAAAGCACCGAATCCAAACCACTGGACTACCAGGGTAGTGCTGAACATTTACCTAATTTTAGAGAAATAGTTCTCAATTACTTATGATATACTTAGGAAGGAATTCTCCTCTTTGTTTCTGGTAATAGATAAGTACACATATCCCTTCCCCATTTACCTACCACTAATATTTCACATCAGAGACAGTCCTGATTTTATTAATTTTATTCACCTTTTTTTTATGTATATTTATTTTTATGTATATTTTATGAGTATTAAATAAAGGTTAAGTTTTATTTTTTAATTATCACTGTGTATGTTTGTGTTCAAATAGTTTTTGACTTGAAATGCTTTAATTTGCCATTCCAATGTAAAGGCTTACAGCTGGGCTCGACAAATCCTTGGTCGCCATGGCGCTCATTGCAGCCTAAGTCGTGCGTGTGTCAATGGCTTCACTGACACAGCTCTCACTAAAGTCACCAATGACCTGCTTACTGCCAAGTCAAAAGGTCACTTTTCTATTCTCCTTCTTCTAGATCTCTGCTGCCTTTGACACAGTCGACCATCTACTTTTACTCCATATCCTCTCCTCCCTCTGTATTTGAGACACTGCCCTCTCATGGTTCTCATCATACCTACAAAATCGATCATTTAGTATCTCCTTCTCTGACACCTCTTCTTCTCCTCACCCCCTGTCTGTTCGCATACCCCAAGGATCAGTCCTAGGCCCCCTCCTCTTCTCCATTTACACCCTCACTTGGTACCCTTATAAACACTTTTGGGCTGCAGTATCATCTCTATGCAGATGACACCCAAATCTACCTCTCAGCACCGGGACTATCCCCCTCTCTTCTAACACAACCCGTGTCTCTCTCCCCCCGTGTCTCTCTCCCCCCGTGTCTCTCTCCCCCCGTGTCTCTCTCCCCCCGTGTCTCTCTCCCCCCGTGTCTCTCTCCCCCCGTGTCTCTCTCCCCCCGTGTCTCTCTCCCCCCGTGTCTCTCTCCCCCCCCCCCGTGTCTCTCTCCCCCCCCCCGTGTCTCTCTCCCCCCCCCCGTGTCTCTCTCCCCCCCCGTGTCTCTCTCCGCCCCCCCGTGTCTCTCTCCCCCCCCCCCGTGTCTCTCTCCCCCCCCCCCGTGTCTCTCTCCCCCCCCCCGTGTCTCTCTCCCCCCCCGTGTCTCTCTCCCCCCCCGTGTCTCTCTCCCCCCCGTGTCTCTCTCCCCCCCCGTGTCTCTCTCCCCCCCCGTGTCTCTCTCCCCCCCCGTGTCTCTCTCCCCCCCCCCGTGTCTCTCTCTCCCCCCCCGTGTCTCTCTCTCCCCCCCCCCGTGTCTCTCTCTCCCCCCCCCGTGTCTCTCTCTCCCCCCCCCGTGTCTCTCTCTCCCCCCCCGTGTCTCTCTCTCCCCCCCCGTGTCTCTCTCTCCCCCCCCCCCCGTGTCTCTCTCTCCCCCCCCCCCCTTCTCTCCCCCCCCCCCTTGTCTCCCCCCCCCCTCGTGTCTCTCTCTCCCCCCTCGTGTCTCTCTCTCCCCCCCCGTGTCTCTCTCTCCCCCCCGTGTCTCTCTCTCTCCCCCCCGTGTCTCTCTCTCCCCCCCCCGTGTCTCTCTCTCCCCCCCCCCCGTGTCTCTCTCTCCCCCCCGTGTCTCTCTCTCCCCCCCCCGTGTCTCTCTCTCCCCCCCCCCCTCGTGTCTCTCTCTCCCCCCCCCGTGTCTCTCTCTCCCCCCCCGTGTCTCTCTCTCCCCCCCCCGTGTCTCTCTCTCCCCCCCCGTGTCTCTCTCTCCCCCCCCCGTGTCTCTCTCTCCCCCCCCCGTGTCTCTCTCTCCCCCCCCCGTGTCTCTCTCTCCCCCCCCCGTGTCTCTCTCTCCCCCCCCGTGTCTCTCTCTCCCCCCCCCGTGTCTCTCTCTCCCCCCCCCGTGTCTCTCTCTCTCCCCCCCCGTGTCTCTCTCTCCCCCCCCCGTGTCTCTCTCTCCCCCCCCCGTGTCTCTCTCTCCCCCCCCGTGTCTCTCTCTCCCCCCCCGTGTCTCTCTCTCCCCCCCCCGTGTCTCTCTCTCCCCCCCCCGTCTCTCTCTCTCCCCCCCCCGTGTCTCTCTCTCCCCCCCCCGTGTCTCTCTCTCCCCCCCCCGTGTCTCTCTCTCCCCCCCCCGTGTCTCTCTCTCCCCCCCCCCGTGTCTCTCTCTCCCCCCCCCGTGTCTCTCTCTCCCCCCCCCGTGTCTCTCTCTCCCCCCCCCGTGTCTCTCTCTCCCCCCCCCGTGTCTCTCTCTCCCCCCCCCCGTGTCTCTCTCTCCCCCCCCCGTGTCTCTCTCTCCCCCCCCCCGTGTCTCTCTCTCCCCCCCCCGTGTCTCTCTCTCCCCCCCCCGTGTCTCTCTCTCCCCCCCCCGTGTCTCTCTCTCCCCCCCCGTGTCTCTCCCCCCCCGTGTCTCTCTCCCCCCGTGTCTCTCTCCCCCCGTGTCTCTCCCCCCGTGTCTCTCTCCCCCCGTGTCTCTCTCCCCCCGTGTCTCTCTCCCCCCGTGTCTCTCTCCCCCCGTGTCTCTCTCCCCCCGTGTCTCTCTCCCCCCGTGTCTCTCTCCCCCCGTGTCTCTCTCCCCCCGTGTCTCTCTCCCCCCGTGTCTCTCTCCCCCCGTGTCTCTCTCTCCCCCCCCCCGTGTCTCTCCCCCCCCCGTGTCTCTCCCCCCCCCCGTGTCTCTCCCCCCCCCGTGTCTCTCCCCCCCCCCGTGTCTCGCCCCCCCCCCGTGTCTCCCCCCCCCCGTGTCTCCCCCCCCCCCGTGTCTCCCCCCCCCCCCGTGTCTCTCCCCCCCCCGTGTCTCTCCCCCCCCCCCGTGTCTCTCCCCCCCCCCGTGTCTCTCCCCCCCCCCCTGTCTCTCCCCCCCCCCGTGTCTCTCCCCCCCCCGTGTCTCTCCCCCCCCCCGTGTCTCCCCCCCCCCGTGTCTCCCCCCCCCCCGTGTCTCCCCCCCCCCCGTGTCTCTCCCCCCCCCGTGTCTCTCCCCCCCCCCGTGTCTCTCCCCCCCCCCGTGTCTCTCCCCCCCCCCGTGTCTCTCCCCCCCCCGTGTCTCTCCCCCCCCCGTGTCTCTCCCCCCCCCGTGTCTCTCCCCCCCCGTGTCTCTCTCTCTCTCCCCCCCGTGTCTCTCTCTCTCTCCCCCCCGTGTCTCTCTCTCTCTCCCCCCCGTGTCTCTCTCTCTCTCCCCCCCGTGTCTCTCTCTCTCTCTCCCCCCCGTGTCTCTCTCTCTCTCCCCCCCGTGTCTCTCTCTCTCTCCCCCCCGTGTCTCTCTCTCCCCCCCCCCCGTGTCTCTCTCTCCCCCCCCCCCGTGTCTCTCTCTCCCCCCCCCCCGTGTCTCTCTCTCCCCCCCCCCGTGTCTCTCCCCCCCCCCGTGTCTCTCTCTCCCCCCCCGTGTCTCTCTCTCCCCCCCCCGTGTCTCTCCCCCCCCCCCCGTGTCTCTCTCTCCCCCCCCCCGTGTCTCTCTCTCCCCCCCCCCGTGTCTCTCTCTCCCCCCCCCGTGTCTCTCTCTCCCCCCCCCGTGTCTCTCTCTCTCCCCCCCCCCGTGTCTCTCTCTCCCCCCCCCCGTGTCTCTCTCTCTCCCCCCCCCCGTGTCTCTCTCTCTCCCCCCCCCGTGTCTCTCTCTCTCCCCCCCCCGTGTCTCTCTCTCTCCCCCCGTGTCTCTCTCTCTCCCCCCCGTGTCTCTCTCTCTCCCCCCCCGTGTCTCTCTCTCCCCCCCCCCCGTGTCTCTCTCTCCCCCCCCCGTGTCTCTCTCTCTCCCCCCCGTGTCTCTCTCTCCCCCCCCCCCGTGTCTCTCTCTCCCCCCCCCCCCGTGTCTCTCTCTCCCCCCCCCCCGTGTCTCTCTCTCCCCCCCCCCCGTGTCTCTCTCTCCCCCCCCCCCCGTGTCTCTCTCTCCCCCCCCCCGTGTCTCTCTCTCCCCCCCCCCGTGTCTCTCTCTCCCCCCCCCCCGTGTCTCTCTTCCCCCCCCCCCGTGTCTCTCTTCCCCCCCCCCCCGTGTCTCTCTTCCCCCCCCCCCCCGTGTCTCTCTTCCCCCCCCCCCCCGTGTCTCTCTTCCCCCCCCCCCCCCCCCCCGTGTCTCTCTTCCCCCCCCCCCCCCCCCCGTGTCTCTCTTTAAGCTAGGACTCCTTTGTCAAATACTAATAAATGCTTTACTATTGTTGACGGTTAGTCGTTCAGTCGCGGCCGACTCTCTGTGACCATACGGACAGCAGCACGCCAGGTACATCTCTTAGTCGCGGCCCCTTTGAGCTCCATCAAGTTCATGTTCATTGCTTAAGTGACCTCATCTATCCATCTCCACCTCTGTCATCTCTAGGGAATCCTGCGGTCTCATGAAATGGGCAAAACATTTTAGCTAAAGCCTCATGATTTATACCTACTAGTGCATAGTTAGTTGTGATTTTCTGAAGTACTGATTCATTAGATCTTCTTGCAGTCCAAGGAATTCTAAGCAGTTTGCACCAACACCACAATTCAAAGGAGTTGATTCTATGGCGCTCAGACTTCTTTATGGTCCAGCTCTCCTATCTTATGTTACTACTGGGAATACCATAGTTCTTACTATGCAGACCTTTGCTGATAGTGTAATTCTTTTACTTTTTTACTAGCTTTTCCAAGCTTGCCATAGCTTTCCTCCCCACAGAAGCAAACGTCTTTTGATTTCATGACTGCAGTCACCATCTGCAGAGCTCTTGGATCCCAGGAAAATAAAATCTGTCACTGCCTCCACTTCTTCCCCTTCTATTTGCCTTGAACTGAGACTGCATGATCTTTGTCTTTTTAACGTTGAGCAGCAGGCCAACTTTTGCACTCTTTCACTATTACCGAACTCTTAATATTTCTCTTATTTATTCTTGGAGTATTGCAAAATAAATACTTGACAGTTTTTAGGTTTTGAATGTTCCATAAAAAAACAAATCCACATATGTAATTATCCCTGAGAGAGCAGGTAGCTTTGAAACCGGAGTCATTGGTTATAGATGAAATACTGTAATTTGCCATTCCAATGTAAAGGCTTACAGCTGGGCTCGACAAATACTGGTCGCCATGACGACTATAATAAGCAACCTGACAGAAATTTTCCTCATTAACTTTGCATGTTATTGTATTTTGTTTGCAATAACACAAATATGGTGGTTTTGAAAAACTGCCCTGCAGTCCTGATCACAGTTGTTCAGGGCAAACATAGCTGAGCGATTAAATGAGGCACAGGCGGGGAGGCAAATTCAAAATTGCTTTCTGTGTGTAACTGATCATCTGAACACACAAGAAGCATTTTTATGCAGAAAACTGAGTAGCTCTGGGTCAGATTTTTAGACATTCTCACGCGCCGCTTTGTTCAGACATGCTATCTTCCTCTCTCAATTCTGCAGGTCCTTGAAATATCAAATACAAATCTACACAGAAATAAAAAATAAATCTGCTGCTTTTCTTGGCTAATATAAACATTATCCCAGCTCTTGAAGTTATATAGTAGTTTCCAAGGTTTTAAATGTTCTCTAACAAACAGCCACTGATTAGCAGAAAAATATGTATTTATCTTATGGTAGCGCAGCAACAGTGGCGGTGAGCATCCCCTAAATTCCGATGCCATATCATACAGTCAAGGCTTAGGTAAACTGTTGGGGTTAGTTCAAGGGTTAGGCTTACATTTATAAGCTTAGAACTTCTCTCACATATCGGCAGAGCCATCTAACAGTTAGAGGCTGCACTGCAGCGGCGGACCTGTCTCAACACCATAACAGGATAGATCTGAAAAGTGTACTTACAGATTTATGTGCAGCGGACTGAAATCCTGATTTCCATAACCAAGAGTGCTTACATCACCAAAACATACTAGCCTTTAGCAGCACAGCATGCAAGTAAGGATTTTAACATGTTCCTTCAGTGTGCCTGCAGCATCCAATTACAGGCTGGGGCGCGGTCACAGCTCAGCTCGCAGCACAAACGCTATGCTTGAGAAGAGGGAGAAAAAGAAGGCAGCTGATACACAGGAGTTAATCGCCCAATTAGCAGTAGTTAATATAAAGAATGAGCTACCAGCTGAAGTGGTAATAAAGTGTGGATGAGCTGCCAAGAGAGACTCTTATATGAAAATTCATAGCACCTTCTAACATAGATATGTGCCAGATTACAAATCCCATGGTTCTTTGCAGCACAGACAGATTCCCAGACTTTGCTACAAATGTTGCAGCTGCCTCTGTTTTCCAAATTCAACCAGAGTTTTGAGGGGGTGTTTACTTGAAAATTCAACTGACATAAAGACATTTTGCTCAATTTAGGGTAATGTTTATTTTGTTCATGCAAGCATGTTTTCATACACTGATTCTCCTCTATCAAATGCTTTTATAAAACAGTAAATTAGATATGCCTTCAAGAGGGTAGATAAGAATGCTTGAAGATCTTTGGACAGAAATTTGTGACCTTGCTCAGAAAACCGCAACAAACTAAAAATTGACTGTAGGATGAGGCTTTGAATATAGCCCAGGAAAGAAAAAAAGCAAAAGGTATTGAAGAGACATGGAGACATTTTATAATGAGCGATGTAAAGAGATAGAATAAGATCTTTTCAAGAACCTTTCATGGGCGGCAGAGGCAGAGATGGATAGATGACATAATTGAAGCAATAAACATGAACTTGAGGGAGCTCAGAGTTTGAGGAGCATACATATGTGCCTGATACATTTTCAGCCCATAGGGTAAAGGAGAGTCCGCCATGATAGAACAACCACACTATTTGTTATACACTGGTTCTCCAACCAATGTCACTTCATATCCTTACCAAATCTTCCCACTGTTCAAGAATTAGCTAAGATATTTTTTGAGATGTGTTCCGACTACATTGTCTTCCAGAGACTATTGTGTTAGACAGGGGAACACAGTTTGGCTCACGTTTTTTAAAGCCTTTTGTGCCCAACTGGAAATCGGGCTCAAATTCTTACCTGCTTTTCACACCCAATCTAATGGCATTACCAAGTAGACAAAGCAGGAGATGAAACAGTTAATTGCAATTGTTCCTCTCATGATCCTACTGGCAGTTCCACATGTTATTGTGTGCATGGCTATCATCCCCTATTTCCTCTTGTTTTCATGCTTTCTGATGTCCCAACAGCAGATTTCTGTTTGCATGTTCAGGATTCTTAGAAGAAGATACAGACCACAGAAATTGAGACGGGTCCATAAATGCAAGTTCAGACATTGTCTACATCTTTTAAAGAAGGCAATCTGGTTTGGTTTTCAACATGCCATATTGTTCTTAGGCAGCCAACTGCCAAACTGGGGCTAAGATTCATAGGACTATACTAAATTGGACAGGACCAAAGCACAGTCTTCTAACATTTGCAACCCCCTTATCACTGAAGACACAGTAATCCTGTATTTCATGTGCATTTGCTCACGCTCTGGACCCAAGATGGTCAGTTGCCACCCAAGCCTATCATTATCGAAGGGCATAATGAGTACTAAGTACAAAAGATCCTAAACTTCCATCACACTAGGACTAATGTTAACTATATTATAAAGTGGAAGGGCTACATGACTGAGGAACGATTCCGAGTCGATCGGAAGGATGTGCATGCGCAACCTTTGCTTCACTTCTTCCATAAACACTTCCCTCTCAAGGCTGGTTATCAACATCTACAAAGTGCAGCACAGTAAGAGACGTAGCCTTGCATCTGATTATGTTCGGGTTAAGGGGTAGATGTCAAATACAAAAGCTGCAATGATATCAAACTCTGGCCACCCTTTCTTTTCCTCCCCCAACTATCATAGTTCAGTAGATAAATTCATATCCTTAATTTCTAAGCTATCTGGTAGTACTGAGGCCGGACAAATTGAACGTTTTTATAGTAAAAAAATTCTGCAAAAAATTAAGAATTTCTCTAATATTTTTATGTTCATACCCTGCACGGCTTTTAATGTTGTTCGTTTTTTACAAACTTGAGATTTGTTTTAACTACTACTTGCTCCACTTCTATGCTCCATGTTGAAGATATGGAGTGACGGAGAGGAGTGTTCATTTTCATTTCAGTGGTTTTACTTTACTGCTGGTTGTGGGGCTGGTGGTCCATCATCATGAGGTTTGGTCTGAGAGTCACCTTTCCCCTTCGCGTTATCTCCTTCATTAGCGCTCTTAAATACCATACTTGCATTTTGCACAACTTTTATAGGATGTCATTTTTACATTGAAGTCTAAGATTAGTCCTTTTAGTTAGCTAAATGTATTCAGGCCAATCTAATCTAGGCCTAATTCTTGATTTTCTGTACCATTTATCAACAGGTGTAATAAAACCAGATTAGTCCTGCCAGAAGTTTAGCCGTAATTTTAATTATTTATGTTCATAGTGAAGTTATATTTTATGATCCACACTTTGTTGAAAACATATGGAATTGAAATATGCATTTTGAAATTCTGTTCAGAAACAAATTTATTGCCCATAAAATGATCTGCAAGTTAATGAGAAAATATAATGAAGAAACTGATATTTATTTTCAAGTTGCCAAATTATATCTTGTTGTTTTGTAAGCCTTTCCTGGTTTGATCATCAAATTGTAAAAATGTTGTCATAAATTAAACAGATATTATGTGATGTTATGAAAATTTGCCTGGATTTATTATCCATTCAGATAATGTACAGATAATTTTGTAGGCATTTGACTAGGAGAATCCATGAAACCTGTGTGTTGGCATTATGTTTATACACTTCAATATATATAAATGCAGAAAATGTATTCTACAGGAAACAATGTAAAAGATACACAAAGTGCTGCACGCTGTATCTGACTGTGTGTATTTTCAAATGGGCTTTAGCAAAGTTGTATGATACCACATAAGAAATATCATGTAGCATATCAGTCTAATAGGGGAAATCGGGATACACCAGACTGCTTATGAATAAAGCATTGTATTGACTTTGTTCCATCTAAAAGATGGTAATTGAAAATGTTCAATGGTGTGTCTTTTCAACTAAAGACCCCATTGCTAAACAAACTGCTTTAAATGTGTATTTGTCTTGGAAATCTTTAAAATGTATTTAAATATAAAGCACAATTTACATTGCACATACAAGACTAACATTATAGAGTCCGATACATTCTTATTTAAGTAAAGAAACCTTTCCCAGATAAACTTCAATATCTTCCCTGTAATTCTCTCAGATTCACACTGATGAATATTATTTAAGTTCTCTATAATATGATCAGCTATTACATTGATAGGCATTACATGTCTGCTAATGGATACAGCACACCTTGCTTTTTCATAAATGGTAAACACATACAGCCTTATTAAATTGTGATTACGGCTCTATAAAAGCACAGAAGTTTTTAGTTAGTGAAGACCTTGCTTTTGGATAGAAGTTCACGAACTAAAAACTTCTGTAAAAAAAATATGCTATGTATATAGAGCCCTCTTTAATTGGCCAAATCGCAATTTAATAAGGCTGATAATATATTTACTAGCCACAAAGTTCTATTTGTATATGTCTTAGGGAGAATGTCCCTGTCAGCCTTTGAGCTGTAGTAAGAGTTGCATGATCTGTATACGTTTTTTATGGCGTTTGCCTAGACATTTTCTGCAAGTGTATCTTTTAATCCTTCAAAAGACCGTACTTTGATGGGTAGTATCATTTTTTTTTTAGAATGTAAAATCTAATAACAAGATTTAACTCTTAAATGTACATCCATTGCTGTTTGATTATTTGCATGGTCAAGGAGTGTCGTTTTGAAAGTAATTAAAGTTCATGCACATTTCTTTCTAGGCCCCATCACAACAACTCCATGAGGTTGAGGTCTAATGGATGACCTAGTAATTCCAAACTCCTGGTTCTTTTTTATTTGTAAGCGGTTCTGTCATAAATTTACCAATTTGTTTCATGATCCACTTTTCTCTTAAGTTTAGGTTGATGTTAACTTTTTCTCTGTGCTATTATAGATAGAAATTCATGGTGACCTCATCCACCCAGGTCTTGTGGCCCAAATCATTACCTCACCTCCACCATGCTTCAATGTTGCTTTGAGGTTCTTGTGGTGAAACACAATTTTTGCTTTTTGCATTACTGCCAACTTCACTTGATCCATCTGTAAAGATGATATTTTTTTCCAAAAATACATCACTCCGGTGCTATTTTGCACACCTAAGGCGAGTAGCAATAATATTTATTGGAGAGAAGGAATTTTCCTGGCTACACCTGGCTACACAATTTAATGAATTGACAGAGGCCTGTAAATCACTGGTATAGCTTCAGGTTTCTTTGTGTTAGGAGCATCATATATTGAGATCTTTGGGTGAATTTGCGAATGAGGTCATACTAATGTAGTGGTATGACTTGTTGAGAAGCCGATGCAGCATAAATAAATATAAAATGTAGTAGATTCAGATTCCATATTTTCTTATATTCTAAAAATGTTGCCTGTTTTCAAGTAAACTATAAAATATGACTATAGTGGTCCTTTAAGAAGCACTTGTTTTTGAGGCGATAGAAGCCCTTTTAAAGAGCATGAAAAACTGCCCATATGGTCTACTAGATATGTTTTTTAAAGTAAAACCTGGCTAATACTGTATATTCAGTTCTCTGTACTACATTGCTATGCAAGTGTGCAGCTTGCTCGTACTAATTAGCTATTAATACTAGCTGTTTAATTTTGTTACACTATTTTTGAAAACACATAAGCATGTGCAACCTACCCCCAATGTTATTATGCAAGTAGAAACCCCTCCCCAACCTTATCAAGTACAAACTGTAAATTTAAATATTGAGCTAAATGTTGGCATAATAACGCAGAACAAGCAATGAATGATTCACTGCAGAGTATTAATGCTCTTTAAGAAGAAACAAACTTGTGAGAGTGACTGTGTATTTAAGACAAAGATGGCTTTATTGATCTTTAAAGATTATCGTATGGTACTGTGAACTGACGCTGAGAGCACCAATAAAGTGTGATTAGACAGCCATCACAAATCAATCTCTCTCTGACCCTATGAACTGCACTAGGCTAGGCACATCTGCTATCCAGTGCCCACCCAAGCTCCCTCAAACTCATGTTCATTGCTTCAAAGACCTCATCTATCCATCTCTGCTGCCCCCTTCTTTGTGTGTCTTCAGTCTTTCCCAGTATCAGAGTATTTTTTAGGGAGTCTTGTCCTCATGATATAGCCAAAATAATTTCAACTTTAGCCTCATGATCAAATTTTCCAGTGAACAGTTTGGCTTGATTTCCGGTAGTGTAGATTGATTGGATCTTCTTGCAGTCTAAGAAACTCTAAGCAGTTTTCTCCAACACCACAATTCAAAGGCATCAATTCTTCGGAGCTCAGGCTTGTTTATGGTCCATCTCTCACATACTGGGAATACCATAGTTCTAACTATGCAGACCTTTTTATTAATAGTGTAATATCTTCACCTTTTTAATAGCTTTCCTTTTAATAGACTACATGTATACTATCTCTTTATGTTCAAAGACTGCTATACTAAGGTCATGTTCCTTTTGTGGTAACGTGTGGCTTCACAGGCATTCCCTGTTCAGCTGGTAAGCTTTTCTATTATACTAGGAAATTGCTAGTCGAAAACTGATTGGAAAAAATTGTAAGACTGGCAATGCAGTTTGCCACACAATGTGAGGCTTTTGCTCCTCTGAGCACCTGCGTTGGTTTTACTTTCAAAGTCCCGTGTGCCTGGCGTTAGTGTAAATGTTTTGTTTTAGTCATTATGTATTTTCAAAGTCCCACGTTGTTCATGTTTGTTACTGTCTTCCGCGTCATGTATTTTCTAAGTTCTGCGTGCCTGGCGTTACAGAGCCTAGTTTTCATCCTGTTTCAGAATTTTTATATATTTTTGTTTCTCCACCATTTTTTCCTTCACTTAGCTGATTTTCATTAGATGAAAAACACACAATATGTCTCCAATCAGTTTGCAACTTAACTCCCAGGCTTCCTGTCTGTCACCCTGTGCTGTGTGTGAGTGTGGTATTACCGTATTTATCGGCGTATAACAGGCACCGGCGTATAACACGCACCTCATTTTTAAAAAGGAAATTTCAGGGGAAAAAAAACTTCAACCCCCCTCCTCAACCTCAACCCCCCTCCTCATCCTCAACCTCCCTCCTCATCCTCAACCCCCCTCCTCATCCTCAACCCCCCCCTCCTCATCCTCAACCCCCCCATCCTCATCCTCAACCCCCCCATCCTCATCCTCAATCAACCCCCCTCCCCAACCTAAACCCCCACTTAATACCTCCCCCTCGCACACATCATTTGCCCCTTATTTTCAGGGAGAAAAAGTGTGTGTTATACTCCGATAAATACAGTATATCTTTTTTTTTAAGTTTTTTTGTTTTTTTTTCAGTGTTTTTGAGTTACGCATTTGAACCAACTGCTTGCCTCACCAAAGTCAGCCTAAGTTGTGTGTGCGTCAACGGCTTGCCTCGTGAGAATCGCAGCCAACTGCTCACTTCGCAAGGCTCGCAAGTGCGTGACCAATATCGCAAACGTCACCAACAGTGACCACTATGACAACATGTGATGTTTTTAGATGGAAAAAACTAATCTGGATTTAAACAACAAATTCCCCATCAAGGAAATGAGATTCTTCAAAAGACTGAACATGTATTTGTGGCTAAAAAAAATGTTTTTTGTCAGCAATCTCTAAATGTTGGGGCATAACTACAGCTAACTGTAATTGTTGTAAACACAGCACCTGAGTTTTTTTCTTTGCTTGTGTTGTCATTTCTTTTTAATTGCTTCATCCAGAAAAAACAAAAGCTGCTAATAAACAATTTTAAAGCGATTTGCAAATTACATAAATGCCCAAGAGGCTCCAAAGGCTAATATAATTTGCATTTGTGCTAATTATTTCTGTTTTTATGCCGTTTCTGGATAGGTGAACAGTGTAAACATTCATACAGTCAGGCTGTTTTATATTTCATAGGTTTTAGAAACTAGTTAAGGAAGAAATTAGAACATATTTTAATGTACTAATTTTTTATAAATATATTTTTTGTAAAAAGTATGCTTGTTTACTAAAAGGTAAAATGTCAGCTGTGTCAATTCTTAGTACTTTTGCTGTAGGTAAAATAGTTTAGGGGCTCTAACACTTTATCTCACACTGCATCTGATCACAGCCTTTTAAAAGCACTGTTTTTTTCACACTGAAGGAAAATAATGCAATGTATCATACATTATGTATAATTGTGCAATTATGGTATTTATGGTTTAATAACATTTCTAAGTGTGTAGAGTTAATCACAATGTGTCTTGTACTACAAGTCGTCATGATGGTGTTTTTTTTTTTTTTTAAAGCAAATGTAGCAATCCATGTACTAGGCCATTATCATTGTGTGTTTGCATGCTGATCGCTAGCCTCTTGGCATCACTTGTCTTTAAGAAGGCGCATTCTGAAACACAAGTGCTCTACTTGTATGTACTGATTGGAAGTAACATCAAGCATAACCTACAAGCTGTCATCTAAGAATTGTGAAGCTCCTTTACATATTTCTAACTAGGAAATTGCCTGTCAAAAACCGCAGGAATAAAATTGTAAGCCTGGCAATGCTGTTTGCCACACAATGGGAGGTTTGCCCCTCTGAGTGCGCGCCACGTGTTGAGCGCCTTTGGTGCTCATCGCGTGGCTCGCAATGAGTGCCTTTGGCGCTCATTGCAAGTTTCTCCCCCATGTACATAAACTTTCCTGCTTTGCAATGAATACCTTCAACGCTGATTGCAAGCCTCTCCCGCTGTGTACTTTATAGGCCTTGCGTTTGAGCACCATCGGCGCTCATTGCGAGCCTCTCCACCCGTGTAGTTTTAGGGGCCTTGCGATTAGTGTTACTGCCTTGGGTTAAATGTTACTGGCTTGGGTTAAGTGTTACTAGCTTTGGGCTGGTTTATATTGTCTTCGACCTTGTTTTTCATCCTGTTACGTTTTTTTTCGGCTGCCATTTTTTTTCTTGCGTAGGCAATTTTTCGATCGGTGAAAAAACACCAAATATGCCTCAAATTGACTTGCAATCTCACTCACAGGCTCCCTGGCTCTCCCCCTGTGCTGTGCATAACTTAATTTGAGGCATAATTGTGTTTTTTTGATGTTTTTTTTTTTCAGTCGCGTGGTTTGGCCATTTTACGTGTTTTGGTCGGCGCTCATTGTAAGCCTCTTCCGCTCGTGGTGCTCATCGCGAGCCCTGCAATGAACGCCTTTTGGCACTCATTGCCAGCCTTTGCTCCCGCCTACTGTATGGTCCGCTCATTGCAGGGTTCGTTAACCTGCAAGTTTGGTGCTTGTGAATGCCAGCATCTCCCCCGTCCCTTCCCTATGTCTTTCTCCTCTGTGTGTTGTCTGAATGTTTGCAAGTTGTAGTTTTGCGAGCCCCGCAGCCCACCATACGGGCCGTAATTTTGCTTCCGTCTAAGTCCAGGGGCCTCGCGATTAGGCCTCATTGCAGCGAAGTCCCACGTGTCTCGGGATGAGCACCAGCTAAATCCTGCGTGTCCACCCCTGCAATGAGCGCCTTGTACCTTTGCAGCCTAAGTCCTGCGGGCCTCAACTTCTCGGTTTGTGAGGCTCGCTGTTGACTCCCTTGCAAAGCGTGATGACAACTTTATCATGTATTATCTCTTAAAGGTACATGAAGAAAAAAATTTCTTTAGTGCACCTGGAAGATGATATTTATGATGTAAACGTGTTTTCTTTTTTTCATATGAAAGTCTCAGAAGAACAAATGGATTCACATGTTTACCTGTGCTTGTGGCAAGCCATTAAGCAGTAATATAACTGTATGAGTTATACTTGCCTGCTAGTGAGATCTTCAGTCTTAAAGGACCACTACAATTCAAGAAAAAGCACCCTTGTTTGTCAAGTATGTACCCAATTAACAATATTGGCAGCTGTGTAAGCTGTGGGTATAAATATTTTTTTGGGAAAATCTGGATTTTATAAATCTCTGTTTATAAGTACAGAAATCCATTTTGTGATTGTTCAGCTTTTTAGAAGTGATATAACAATGATGGGGTGTCCTTTGGGGAGGGATGGTTAGGGAAGGAGGGAACAGAGTGCCTCTGTAAAGTTAATTGAATTAGACTGAAATAGACAAAAAAATACCTTCCCTGTCACTGTCCCCGATGCAGACCGCGTGCATCATTTCTTTCAACGATAGCTCTCCATAAGTTTAAAAGCCTCTCACACACCTTTGACAATTGATCATGAACTCTCCAAGGTCCTGCAGAGGCATAAACATGTATTGCTGTATGACTTGTTCCTGCTTTGTTATGCTCCGAGTCAGACTTAAAGCTGTCAAACAAAGTATTTTTTTTCCATTGTCCTTTTAAGTAAATATATATATAATTTTATATTTTCTTTTTTGCAAAACAAAAGCATTTGTATTGGTTTTAAAACATGTCCATTTAAATGCATGAAATGTTTATTCCATGTGCCGTAGAATTAAATTAATAATTATTAAACTAAGTTCTATCCATATTGAACTTTTTATAATAACTGGCAGCTTCTATTTTAATAATCGTTTCTATGTATTATCACTTTTTGTGGTTAAAAGTCTTTTCAGTAGCATTGCTGGCATGGTCCTTGCTCATTTATACCATCAATCTTTACATTCTTTTCAATATTTGAAGTTGATTTATGTTTAAAATGTGAGAGATGTAAAACTTGGCCTACTTGCAATCTTTAAGTAGTAAAGCGAGACCCATGACCAACACAGTAATGCTGTCTTTACAAATCATTTTCATTCAACTGCTTCTCTTCTCTTGAGAGTACAAATGTTGCCATTCAAGCTATTTTGTTTCTGAACACAGTCTTCAAGGGCCATTGAAGGCATTTGAAATGTTGAACAGTGTTTTTCTTTTTTGAAAACTAAGCTCCTGTAGCATAATAAACTGCTTTCATTGTCCCTGTCAGCAAGTGTTCAGCAATTTAGCTGTATGAATCATACGTGTCTGCCAATGAGATCTAGAGTCATGCATGTATCCATACTATAAACTTAGAAATAAAAGATAGTTGATTCACAGGGTTACTCAATTTTTTGTGTTTTTATTTTTTGTTTTTATAACCATCCTTTACTTTAAATGCAATTTGTTTGGTTTAATAAAACCTTTACCAGTCAAATTTGTCAAATCCCTTTTATTTATGTATTTCTCTCTTCTTTTTTTTTTTATATAATTAGTCTGCATCCATCTGTCTCTTATTACTCTCTTCCTGCACCTTCCTCTCCTCTCTTTAGCCACAGGAACTTCAATCTGTTATTAGTTACCAGTCGATCCTCTACTCATATTTTACCTATTTAAAGTATGGTCTCTCTCTATACTCTGTGACCACCATAGAAGTCTAATGTGGTAATGTCCCTATTGGAGAGTGGCATAATAAGTTTACAAGAAGGAAACTATAATTTATGATTAGATCTTGAGTAACAAGGTGGCTTATGTCATGGGCAACCCATATACCTTAACTTTTCACTCCTTTCCAATATCAAATAGAATTTTGTTATTTTAAAATAGATTGGTTTGTAAACCTTTCCTATCGGTAATAGCAAACTACCAATGATGGGCATTTCTCATAAGTTTATTTTTTTAAATTCTTTTATGTGATTACACATGGTCAGTTTTAATAGTCATTGGTGACTTCGTTTTGGGATTATTCCTGTTCATGCTGACAATTTGATACATTTATACAACAAATGATTACCCTTACACTTGTATATTTACCAAGTAATACTTATCATACTCAGTGTAGGATCGTAGCACAAATTAGTTAACATTGATTTTTCACCCTCCAATAGAGGTACTATCCCTGTATTTTATGTTTTACTGGCTACTTGCCCGTCAAAAATGACGGAAATAAAATGTTTTTTTCAGCAATAAATGCTATACCTTTGGCGCTCATTGCAAGCCTTTCCCGCTGTGTAGTTTTGTAGGCTGGGGGCTGGAGTGTTACTGTCTTGGGTTGTGTTAGTGGATTGGATTAAGTGTTAGTGGCTTTCGGTAAGTGTTACTGCTTAGGGCTATTTTTTACATCCTTCGGGCTAGTTTTATGTCCATGGGCCTCGTTTTCATTGTTTTGCGTTTTTTCGGGAGACATTTTTTTTTCTCGCTTAGGTGATTTTCGATGGTGAAAAAACAGCAAATATGCATCAAATTAGCTTACAACCTGACTCGCAGGCTCCCTGCCTCTCCCACTGTGGTGTGTGTGTGTGTGTGTGTAAGTTAATTTGAGGCATATTTGTTGTTTTTTTTTTTTCATGCCTATTTTCAGTTTTGTGGTTCGTCCGTTTAAAGTTGTAATTTTGCGAGGCACGCAGTGCACGTATGGGTTTTCGGTCCTAAGTCGTACGGGTCCTAAGTCCCACGTGCCTCACCTGCTCACCTCGCTAAGTCCTGCGTGTCTCTCGCGAGGCTCGCAGTGCAATGGCCTTTGGCGCTCATTGCAGCCTAAGTCCTGTGTGGTCAACGGCTCGCCTCACATCACAAACGTTACCCACACTGACAACTATATATGTGATTCCTTTTTTAATCCGCTAATTAAAGGTTATTTATTATTCCATTCTTTGTCGTGGAGAATCATCAGTCCTCAGAAATATTGTCTTGTTATCCTTCTGCGGTAATGAAATTAGTGGGATAGTACAATTACCAGTACTATCCTTTAAGTTTAAATTAGCAATCCTATCCATCTAGAACGCTAGTTAGGATTTTTTTCAGTATTAGATTTCAAGTTGGCAGTTGAGATATTTATATATATTCTTTGAGACTTTATAATGTTTAAACCATGCTCTTTTCAATGCATGGTAGAAAAATTACCCATTAAATCGTTTGAACTCTAGAAAATTACTGTTGTGAATTTTGGTTACTATTCATTTTTGGCTTTCAAAAACAGCTTTGAGCTATTTTCATTAAAGGTGCCCCTGTATGAAAGTTTTTCAAATAAGGCATCCTGCTTGTGTGATAGACTATACTGTGTTGTGAGCAATACAGCTTTACTTGAACAGTGATTATTATGTGAAAACTTTGAATGTAAGAACATTAAAGAGAAGCATCACCTATTCAGTTCAAGCACAAACCGGAGATTTATCTCTGTTATGGGTGAATGGGAAAAGGAAATTGTTAGCGCTTGAGTATGATGAACAGGATTTCTACCAGTGCTTGCAATAAGTTATCTCTGTCAGTATTTAGGTGAGAGTACTACTGGGAAGAAGGAAAACACATATTTAAGCTTGAGTATTTTTTTTTTTTTTACTTATTTTACATTAGCTTTGTCATAATATGTTCTATGCACAGATGTAAGGAGGAAAAGTGCCTTCATTTTAAAAAGAAAATCTGCTAAATGTAATTGAGTTATGAAGTTTAATTTCCTTCTGTCCCTTCATAGGTAGAATACATAATGGGGTACACTGACCGGTGGTATTAATTAGAACCAGAACATTTGCATATATATGGTTATATAGTTAAAGGGCCACTTAAGTCGGCACTATTTGGAGCACACCACTGTAAAGATCTACTAAAAGCATATTTAAATAGCTTTTTTGCATTTTTGAAATCTGTGCATTTTTCACAGAAAGTCATTAATTTAAACCTGAGTCACTAGCAAGCCCCCAGACAGACTCACAGCAACAGCTCCATACAGTGAGCATAAGCAAACAAATTCACCTGTGCAGAGAAAAGAATGCAGGAAACACCTAAATAGGACAGCTGTGGATTAACATTTCTTGCTCCATTCCTGAGTTAAGGAAAAAACTATAAATCTTTGTATACCCCGTGCCTTCACCGCATATGTTATTAATCATGAAACCGTCAGCAGGCAGGACACAGTGTATCTGTAAACAGAACTAATGCTTTTGAATTTGTAGGTGTTATTGGTGTAATAAAAAAAAAAAAAAACAATGTCTCATTTTAACATACAATCTTGTGCTCTTTCACACCATAAAGAGCACTTACAGTGAGGTAAATGGCCCTTTAACTAAATAGACTCTGAAATAGCACATAGGGCCAGGATATGCTTTTTTTTACTAGTTTTTTTTTTACAACACATTTTATGTTTTGTTTACAAGGTGAAATGGGAAATGTATATAATTGGGCTTCACAAATCCTGGCAGCCAGGGAGCCATGGTTTTACTTACTTGCTCCTAATTTTTGAGTTGTTGTTGTATGTGTGTGTATATATCCCATAACCTGGTTCTGAACTAACCTGTCTGGCTCCTAATTATCAGATCATATTGTCAACCCCTGTACATATAAGCATCGAAGGGGTAAACGAGACACATATGAGTGTTGGAATGCTTTTGAAATCTCTGAACTACATATATATTGATGTAAAGAAGTAGGATTCACACACAGAAGTGCCACTTTATTGTCAATTTAGCCTAGTACAGCACTGAGTGCAGCCTAAGTCCCTCGCAGTCTTGTGCGTCAACTGCTCGCCTCTCTTTCGGAGGCTCGCAGTTGTGGCCTTCATCGCAAATGTCACCAATGTCACCAACATTCGTAAACCCAAGAACTATTATAGTGTTATTTAATTATCTGAAACTACTTTTTCCATTTTTTATTCTAGTAAACTTTCCATAGTTGCACACTACTAATATCACATATATATAGTTGTGAGCAATACGGGTTGTTGCTAACGCTTGCGGGCTCGTGTAGAGCGTCCACAGCAACTGCGACTTTGCAAAGTGAGTGCTGCAGTTGCTGGCAAGGAGCGCCAAAGGCGCTCCTTGCGATGGGGGAGATGAAATCCATAGGTGCTTATCCCTACGACCCGCGGAACTATACATCAACACAAATCTCAATTACACCATTAACAATGCAAGACCCATAGCACTTTGAAAAAGCAGGACTTAGAAAAACAAAAATACGAACCGCGGCACTTAGAAAAATATAAATAAATACAAGGTCAAAAAAATACGAAGTTAACGGCCGAACCGTGCACATACAAAAACACAAAGAAAATAAAAATAAATTACAAAAAAACATTACACACAGCACGGGGGGACAGCCAGGACGTCTATGAGTGAGTTTGCACGATAATTCTAAACACAATTTGCCCTGTTTCGGAAATCGAAACTCCCCTAAGCGACAAAAAAAATGACGGACGAAAAAAAGCGAAACGAGGCTACACGACCCCTAACCATGGAAAACTCCCCCAGGCACATAAGACTTTTACCCAGGAACGTACGTGGTAAAAAATACACTATTAGGAAGTATGGAAAATGCTCCAGACCCGCGTAACACATAGACAATCGCTTCCCATGTTACAACACTAACTTGCAACTAATAACATTACCATTCTGAAATGGCGATTTTACACAAACAAACGCTTTGCCCTCGCACACACAGCCTATTTACACTGCACACTTGCCACACTGCTGACACTTACACCTCAGGTCAGCAACAGTCCAAATGTACTTTTGTATGCTGCAGCACAATACAAACAGATTGTTAGCTCTTCAGGATATTGATTGTTGGATATATTAAGTAGAATAAGGCGCTCATTGCTAGCCACGCGATTAGCTCCGAAGGCACTCAGCGCAAGGCTCACAATGAGCGCCAAAGGTACTCAGAGGGCCAAAACACTTAAATTGTGTGGCAAACCGCATTACCTGCCTTACAATTTTATGACCGTCATTTTTTGACAGGCAATTCGCTAGTTGTATAATATTTTGTGGCAGCGTGAAACAATAAATACATTTATGCAGTAAAACTCACAATAACCTTCACATTTATGAAAAGTTTTAAAACATTTATTCATTGTCTTATTATACTTGTAAGGTATAAAACATGTTGGACACTGGTAATGAAACTTCAATATATTAATGCATTAAAAAGGAAACAAAACGGCAATACTTGGAGACTATCTAGGTTAAGGAATTAAACTGTGCTGACAGTGATTGGCTGCACTTGACACACCCTAATCCTAACATTGTATGTAAAGATTCTAATAATCTCAAAAACTCAATTTACTAAAAGCTTAAAGGGCCAAAGAAGCTTGAAAAGAAAAATGACAACTTAATACAATTAACTTTTTTTTTTTTTTTGTATTAATGTATTGAAATAAAGTGATATCACTACTTGCTCACTAAATAGGCGGTCAACTGCTGTACACAGCTATATAGCTATTAGCAGTCACGTTTATTGCAACACGGTTGGGCGTGTGATATCGCTGATCACAATGTGGCCACCAGTGACAACAAAGGGATATATAACGTATATGAGATGAAGTTTGTATGGCTCATGTTGATTGTAGCAAAATGGAGGAATTGCAATATATGAAGGATTGTTAGTAGCAAAATCTCTGCAGCCATAATGGAAAACTAAAAGCTTAACTTATTGGTAAGTAGAGTTATCCCTTTATTTTAATAATGTATTCATTCAATAAAATCTTTTAAGATATAGGGGTTAGATATATTTTTGAATAAAGAGGGCATTCAAGGTTATCCTAGATAACTAGCGAAGGAATATTGATCCAGGGAGAAATTTGATCGCCAGTTTCTGGGGTCATGAAGGAATTTTGCTTTTCCTCTGGATCAATTAACAATTAATAACAAATAGTCCACATATTAAAAAGTTCAAGAGAGAACTAAAAAGGTTGAACTTGATGGACTAACAGTCTTTCTTCAACCTCAAATACTATACTATTTAATTAACAACAAATTAATTAATAACTAATCCGCATATTGCAGATCAGAGGAGATCTTAAAAGGTTGAATTGATGGACTGAAAGTCTTTTTTTCAACCTTAATTACTATGTAACATTACTATGTAACTATTTATACAATTAAATGATGATTAAACTGTCAATATTTTTTAAGACTTCGGTGTTCCTTTGTGTCAAAGGTATTCTTTTCATTTGATTACTATTCCATGGTCTATACTCCCGATGAGAGGTTTGTGACTAGTTATTTTATGGAACCTTTTTCAAGCTGAAGAGATCACTTGACAATTTCATGTTTAGGTTCCAAATGGTCGCACAGAACAGATGTCTCCAGCCATTTCTAAATGATTGAAAGCTACTAAGACCTATACATTTTTCAAGAAAAGAAATAGCACAATATGTGAAATAAGCTGATACATTGGTGAAATCAAAAGAACAAGTACACAGTGAGATGAATTTATACAGACATTCTTTTAAGCTCCAAAACGAGTACAGTCACTACCCTATTTTAGCCAGAAAGATCACACTATAAAAAAAACGATAATCAAAATACTCAAATAAAAATAAAGGTTAATACCAAAGATTCTGGACTTAATGTAGATTGGTCTTTTAAAAAAAAAAAAAAAAATATGTCTGTAAGTACTCACAGTATGTTCTTGATAGTTAGATACAAATGTTTTTTTTTAAATCTAATCCGTATAGTATACCTTTCTAATTTGAAAAAGAGAATTGTGTCATTTAAAAAAGATCTGATCTTTTTAATTTGAATATTTATCAAATTAAACAGGTGTTACGGAATTCTACAATACTCAATTTTATCATCCATTAAACAAAAAGCTAATGTACACACTCTTTTACCATAAAACAAGAACTGCATTAAAGCTCTGTTTAGAAAAAAAATCATGTTTTTGAACAATGTTAAAAAACTAACTACATTCGCAATTATTTAAGTCATGAGTTTAGATAATTTCAAAAAATAATTTTACCAGATTCTGCTTTTTTACATAGTCTGTGAGCAACAATTCTTTATAGCTTAAAACCTGACAGGGTATACATTTGCTGTTGAGTATTGGAAGGAGGAGGGAAAAGGATAGAATTTGTTATACCATAGAAGCTTTTGGTATTTGACACCTATGCTCTTCCCCACGCATAATTCAGTAATTCACGAGATAAGCGGTAACCATACTCCTGCATATATTTAAATGTCTTATTAACATACAGAACCCTCAGCAAAGTGTTATAAATATCTACAAGGGCCATCAGAATTATGCTTTTTTGTCATATGAATATTTTCAAACTTGTTTGTTTTTCATCATATTGTGGTCCTGTATAAAAAAAAAAGAAGACAGGAAGTGTGTTGACCAGACATTAAGATACATTTTTCTGTTGAGTGGTAGGACTTTCTCAACACTACTGCGGTAGTGAGCCAGAAAGCTATCAGTAGCTCCTAACTTAATCAAAACTGGAGAGAGGACTCTTACTCTTTTTCTGATTATCATTTCTACTATACTATATTTTAACAGTTCTGTCATACCCCTCATGCTTTCATTCAAACTATAGGTATTAAAGAACCACCATGCTTTGAGGGGGAAAAAATAATTTTTACGAAGGATGTAACACACGTCATTAGCAGCTATGTAATCTATCGGCATTTTTTTTTTATTTGACAATCTAACAGGCTTTGCTTATGTCATGGGGGATATCTTCTAGCCTGCCTTTAACTTGAGTTGGAAGGTGATTTTACTGGAGCTTACTCTTCTATGGAGTTCTATAATCAAATGGCTATTTACATAGATATCATCTTTCCTGAATCCAAGGTTCCTCCTATTCTTCCTGGTTTTTCATCTTGATAGGAACAAAGGCAAATTACTGCTGCTATTAAAGGAAAATTTAAAAAGAATAGCAAAAAATCAAAGGTTGTATTTTTTTTTATTTTAAACTTTTGTTAAGTCTGAGACTGTAATGGTACTGTATCATAATGTATATCTTGCAGTGTTCCATGTAATATGCTGTCTGTCTAAATGTAATTTTGTTGTACACTTTGAGTGAATTGATAATACTTTCTTCAATCTCTTAAGATGAAAGGCTAATATAATGCTCTCTTGCACTGTATCCATCTGCAAATATTAATAACTGAATCTTGATTAAAAAAAAAATGCTAGTTCCCCAAACTGCTTGATTGTTGCTATTGTTCAGAATTTTATAAGCAGGCCTCAATACCTTACTGGTGCTCTGTAATCTTTGTGTTGTCGAGAATCAATGATATTACTCACTGAGAAAAATCAGGGGAATTTAGTAATAAGTCCGCTATATTAAAATGGGATAAAGAATATGAAATTCTCTAACAAGTCTTGAAGTAAATCCATAAGCGATCATATGAAAGTTATTATACAAACCACTGGAAGTATAGTATGAATCTCCTGCATAGGTGGATTTAACACCAGCGTGATTGAGCCATGTCTCTCCACAAACCCTTGTTAGAGGAAAAGGAGGTGAAAATGTGCATATATGGTTGAGCAACTACTTTAAGGCTTTGGAGAAAGAATATTGCCTGGATGGCCAAACATCTCCATCTTGATTTAGGCTTGTTATATATAAGATTATAGTTGCCGTGGGTATGTATAACTGATCTTTGTCTAAAAATTGGATAACAGAATTGGCTATATTATTTTGCTTGCTATAACACTTTAATGATACCCTGATAATTTTATTTCCGTTATCTATATATTTCTCTGTTTTAAAATAAAAAGTACACCTTCAACAAGTTATTTTATATATTTTTAATAATTTTAGTCTCTGTTTATAGGCGCTATTCAAAAGAGCTTAATGTAAAAATGGTTTATCTGTTTTTATTTCATATACAAAAATAAATAGCTCTCTGTATTCTGAACTGTAGGTCTTGAATAATTTCTGCACTTTTTTGTTCTATTTTGCATTTTTTTTATTATTACATTTAATACTTCTTTATACAGGGAAAAATGGCAACAAATAGTAATATTCTAACCATCGCCAACAAATACCATGTTTTGTATTTAGTTTTTGGTTTCACCGTAGTTTATAAACAGAATACAACAGTACTTCTTATGTGAATTTCAAAAGTTTTATTTGCTTGGTTCACTGTTTCTATTAAAGTAGTTATCTACCCAGGGCACGTTGTAGTTTATATTTATTTAATAGCTTAACTTTATGACAGATCTCTAAAACCATGTCTGTGGTGGTGTCGCAAGCATCGCCTATCTACCAGTACATCCAAGGGGACCTCCTACCTAGTACAATGTCTTCACTGTCTGAAAGCACAGCAAAGAAAGCATGTCTTATCTCATTTGAAAAGATATAGGTTATAAGGTGAAATATTACATAAAACATTTTTATTCTAGTATACAAATGATAATATATTTAACAGTGCTAACAACATTTATTTAGACATATTTGTTTTATCATTAGTATTATTTATACAAACACACATTAGTTAAGACAGGAGGTTATTTCCAAGGAGCTACTTAATTTGCTGCATTCAACATTAATTATAATAGAAGTTAAACACATTTACAAATCTGTTGGTTGCATTTTACCTTGTGTTTATGTTGCTTACTAATCTTACATTTTCTTTAATTTTTATGAGACATTGTTCTAATCAGAATGGTTTGATAAATCAAGTTTTGAAAACCATAATGTATTGAGATTCCAAGTCTAGGATATCTGATCTAATCTTCAAAAGACCATTGAATTTATATTTCAAGTGTAAAACCTTGAAAAAGATCTAAAGGGGTGGAAAATGTATAAAACATATAAGCCAGATATATTGTATGTGAGCCAGACATGGTTATTTCTAGGGGCCAAGGATGAGTTTTATTCACAGAGAAACATTGAAAAAATAGGAATTATTAGATGAGCCAGAGATAAATATTGTAGGATATCCCAGAATTTCTCCACACATAAAAGAACATATTGTAAGTATGAGACTTCATTAGTGCCTTTAATCTGGTTCTTCAATGGAGCCCTGGATTGGTTGATAAAAAGTAAAAAAAAAATTGTATCTCTCATCCAGTTTTTTCATATGTGTCTCCACAGGTGGAATCCCTGTACCAGCAGTAAGAAGCAGCTGCCAATACAGCAACTTAGCCAGAATACTTCAGTCACATTGTTACATAGCTGCACCTCCCATTGGTACGGTTCAGCAAAGCAGACATAGCAGTTTCTTCAACAAATGTAAGTATTTTCTATGTGACATATGTGAAGTAGTTAATTTAGGGTATATGGAAAGCGTCCAGTGCTTAGATACATTGAGATCCAATTTTGAGTGAGAGAAGCCTATAGACAAGATGTGGACTGAAATACACTGCTTGTCATATTTTAAAGGGACCATGTCACCCCAAAAAATAGTTGGTTTCAGCTTAAAGAGCAATAAAATTTTTACATTGTATTAGCTGTTTTTTGCTCTGCAATAAGAAACAGAGAGAGAGAGAGCGGTACTTTGTTGGCCAGTTACAACACAAACTAAAAATAACAAAAGTGGTGAAAAGAAGATACATCTCATAAGTGATGAGAAAAGTAAAGCAAACTTTTTTCTTATCAGTTATCCATTAAAATATTATCTTTTATATCATTTATATTTCTACAGTAATTAATTTCACAGTTATAAAGCACTGTTTGTGTTACTCTTCCGTGCTAATGTGTGACTCCATTTGCTAACTTGTAGCTTAGAGAGTTTAATAGTGGGGGAGGGGGATAGCTTGACTGTATGATAATATTGTGGCACATTATTTTTGCCACCACAGAAACAAATAAGCTGCGTTCATTAGTTATTAGCTCATCAATACAGCTAATTAGTATTCAGGAGTTGCTCATTTGCATAATCATGTTACACAGACAGTGGTGAATGTTTCAGAAACAATTTACTTAAGAAAAAATGCCTGATATATTGTATAGACATTTTCTTGCTCTTAAAGAGTAACTTAAAACTGTCTTTGTTAAGTCTTTAACATAATTTATTGTATTTATTCTCCTGTTGGATAACGTTAAATAATTCTAATTTGGGATATATTAATTATTCATTTGACATATTTTTCATTAAAAAAAATTAATTGTATCTGACGATCTTTTGAATCTAAGATTCTAGTTCTAATTTCTTCATTTCTTTTATAAGTCCTAAATAGCAAATCTAAAAATAATTTCACATAATGTAAACTGTTTTCTTGCTCCAAATAAAGGTGCTTAGTATTTAAATGTTCCTTTAATCAAGTATATTTTTACTAATTTTATATCTAAATACCCACCAATTTTTTCCATGAGAATTATCAATTTATTTTATTTATCCTCCAATACAGATAAAACAAATGGCACAATTCAATTGTTTTCATAAATCTAAAATGTACAAATTCATTTAGTTCAGAAGAATAAATACGGTAGAAATATTGTATTGATGAAAACAGTTAATGGTTCTGATTATACTTTTGTTTCAATATATGACCCTAATATTAACTCTATTAAATGTATTATAATGTTTTGACCTCTATTAAAATATAAAGGTCAAATAATTTAGGTAGTGGTTTTCATTTTGCTATTTATAATAATTTAGATAAATCTAGTACTAACATTCATATTGAAGTATGAATTTTATATAATCCAACAGTTTTTGAAAAATATATAATTTATATTTGGAGAGTATTAATTTCTACTTAACATTCGTAAACTTTTTTTTTCAGCCCCACATAAATCCTAATTCAGGAGTTGATTATATGTCCTTAGCTAATAATTTAATCATATAATTAGTTTTAATAAAGAACACTGTTCATGTTCTGTCCATGCTATAATATATACAGGTTTAAAGTTTTTTTTTTTCCAATACCAAATAATACACCATGGCGTTCAAATGAAAACAACTTAACTGAAAAAAATACATAATATAAGCATTAGAAATATATTCACATTTTAATCATTTAATAATAATCCTGTATGCTTTTGACTAGGACTTAAAGCTTTTATATGAGGACATGTTAAATAGGGAGCAAAAAAAACAACCAAGCAAAATCAAAAAATCTTGAAATGACTTGAAAATCCAATATAATCTCATTATATTAAATATCTATCTAATTATATTAAATATCTATCTAATTAAGCAAACTTAATACTGCATTAAACAAAAAACTAAAATCTAAACAAATTAATAACATAGTCCAACCACTAGACATGATCCTTACAGAAGATGCTGATAAAGCTATGAGGTAAACTAAATTTAAATGTTATCAATATGTTAATAAACCAAATACTATGGCCCTCATTCAATTACAATTTGCCCAATTGAATAGGGCCCTAAATAAGCACATAACATATATTTTTTAAAGAAGTTTTTAGTTAGCAAGCATCTATCCAAAAGAAAGGTTTTCACTAACTAAAAACGTATTTAATAAAAATATGCTATGTGCTTCTTCAGGGCCCTATTCAATTGCCCACATCGCAATTGAATGAGGCCCTATGTTGGCAAACAAATTGGGAAATTCACCACAAATGCACTCCTATAACTCAAATTGAAACAAATCAAATGGAAATTACAAAATACCCCATTAAAACTGTATCTACATTCCAACAGTACTATAGTAATTTATATGATTGAACTATTACTATTGATCAAGAATTAATGTTCAATTTTTCTTAAAGATAACTCTACCAAAATTAACAGAAGATCATAATAACATTTTTAATTCACCTATTACAAGAAGAAAATAAAGAAATAACCTCCAGGCCCAAATGTTTTTTTTAGCTTTATTCTAAAAAGTCATTTTCTACTTTTATTTAATTTACTTAATGTATTTTATTTTAGAAGGCAGACCCATTTCAGAAGAATTAAATTGAGCACATGTAACAGTTATTCCAAAATCAGATTGTGATACATTACTTTGTTAAAAAAAAAAATCAACCTATTTCATTACTTAATATTGATTTGAAATGTATTTACCAAGATACTCGCTAATAGACTCAATACTTTTTTTTTTTACCTTCCCTAATTTATAGATTAGGTAGGATTTATCCCACTGAGACAAGCTTATGATAATATCAGAAGAATATTAAATATAATTACACATGCTGAGTATGCTAAAATTCCAACATGTGTTTTAACTCTTAACATAAAAAAATTACCATTCATTTGTCATATTTATTTCAAACCTTAAAAGTATTTGGGTTTTCATATTTGGGGATAACTGTTGGAAAAATAGATTATACAGATGATCTATAACAAAAAAAACATAGATCTCTTTCAAATTTATGGAATACATTAATGTTTATTAAATGTTCTGGTTTATTAATTAATAATCATAAGTTTGGCGCTTTAAACATTTGCATTAAAAAATTGTAAAGAGTTGAGTCTTGGTCCAAATACCATATTTCTTGGTTGGGTTGTATTTATTCTATTAACATGACAGCTTTGCCTCAATTATTATATTATTTTTAGATATCTTTCTATCACAATAAATTAATTAGATATTCATTCTTTATTAATTTGATTTAGATTTATAAGGAACAATAAACATTCTAGACTTAAAACAAATGTAATGTATAAACATAAACCCATAGGTGGGCTTTGTAGTATTAATTTATACAATTTATATAGCTGTACAATTATCACAATGCTAATAAATATCAACCATTTTCGATCCAAATAGAAAAGGACATTATCTTGCATCTTGATATACAATATCTAATGTGGGGAAAAGTTTACTGAAGTGTACTTACATCTACTGATAATCCCTACACTATTGATTCTTTGTCTTTGATGGAATTTTTCTAAAGAACAATCACTCTTATCCCCAATTATCCAAAACTCTCTATATTTATTTTAGGTAAAGACAAAAAGAAAATGATTTAAATGCTGGGAAACTAACTGTTTTTAAAGCATTTATAATTTTTATTATAGCAATAAATTATTATATTGGGGTGATTTACGGTCTTGTTTTCAAATGTGCAATAACAAAATCTATATTAAACATTTTTTTATATTTAAACTCTATCAATATAATATTTCCTTTAACAGAATTTCCCATATCAATTGAATATTGATTTTTTTTTTTAATCAATAAAATTCTTCTATCTATCTTTAATAATTGTTTTGCGACATTGTGACCACTGAGGTACGTTTTTTTCATACTCTTTGGTCTTATCGAATAGTTTAATTAAAGTTGGAACATTGCAAAACTCCATGTGATATTTTAAAGTTTAAAATTAAAGCATAAGCAATCCATTGTCCTTTAGTTCTTCCATATAGTCGTCCTTCTTATCCTTCAAAAATTCTATTACAATTTTGCAGCAACACATATTTTTGTTACTTCTAGATGGGAAACTCCAAAATTTACTCTCTTCTATATTAATTCAAAGAATTAATCACATTCTTATATGGAGAAAATATTTATTACTTTAGAATATAAAATGGAAACATTTAAAGTTGTTTGTCTAATTGAAATATTGGCAGTCACTTAATTCCTTCTCTTAATTATTTTTGGAGAATTAGATGACATTATATTAATTAACAATTGACTTTAAAAAATGTATTTCACTATTATTGTTTATGTACTGTTGCATATGAAGACACATTTACACTTGTATGCTTTGTTATTTAAAATTGGATTGGATTACAAGAGTGAAGCCGTTGCATGTCCCTGCCCGGGTTCCCAGAATGCAGTGGAATAACAGTGTTTCTCGGAATTCTGAGCGGGAAATACTGTTAACTTATTTTAGACATTCAAATGTGAACACAAATGTACGCATATACTTGTATGGGCAGCGGACCACAATTTGGAAAGCTCTGACAACTTGATTTTGAGTCCCTTTTAATCTATTTTGTTGTTGGAAAATATCTAATTCTACTTCCATGTTGTGCGATCACATAATAAAACTAGTGATAGTATAAACAATCCTTATATTCAAGTAAGAATTACAACAGATTTCTTAGACCTGTTACTTTGAAGCTTGTGGGCATATAAGCCTAGATGCTGCAATAGACGGTGGCCTTCTGAGTTTTAAATCCTCTATGCATTGTGCTTTAGCGCATAACTCCGGAATAATAATTTGCAATACACTCATTATTGCCATATTTATATAATCCTTTTCAAGTCTCGCAGCATAAACTTGTAACAAATGACGAGACTGTTAACTGCTTGGGAAAACATTATTTTTAAAAAACATTTGTATAGCATCAGCTTTTTATGCAGCATGTTATGCATGAGAATGACTCATGCTGATACAGAAGGAGTAGAGGTGCATCCACTGGATAACCTGTATACAAAAGGGTGTATTTGGAGAAGTGATAAAGAAGAAGTGGGTGAGATAAATAATCTGTAGCAGGTTGAAATATGTGGTTGTGTCATGATGAAGACAAAGCCACCAGGAGAGTTGATATATGTTAAGATGTCTAGGTTATAGGGGTGAGGGGAATAGGCTTATTTTAAAAGGTGGATTTTTAATATCTCTGAAAGGTAAATGAAATTCTGATGGCGTGAGGTAGGGAATTCCAAAGAAACAGCAAGGAAGAAGTCTTGTGGGTGGAGGAGGCGGTAATCTGAGAGAAAATGAGCAGATCCTGAGCAGAATGAAGGTGGAGGTTTGGCATGAGAGCAGAGATTAAGAAGTGTATTGAGAAATTTGTTGTGGTCAAGATTTTGAATTTTCATATGTAAGATATGATGATCCATTGGAGGCACTAACACAGAGCTGCATTGGAGAAGAATTGGTGAGTAAACTGGATTAGTCTCACGGAGGCATTCATGATGACTAAAGTGAGGATAGATGGTTGATAGGAGGGTTATTGAGAAATGAGTTGCAGTAGCCAAGATAGGAAAAGACTAGTTAGTGTATTTGTAGTGTCTGGTGTAAATTTGAGCCATGTGGTACCCACATTGTCACTGGTATTTGAAGAAGTGCTAGCAAAAGAAATACAGAAAGTGTGGTCTAAGAGGTAGAATATGAACCAATAGAGTGCCAAGTTACAGATGCTAAAGACTAAAGGGGTTGAAAGAGAATTGGGTGATCAGTCATATCAAAAGCAGCAGTGAAGTCAAGAAGAATTAGAAGAGAGTTTGGTGACTGCTGTCTTGGTAGAGTGTTGAACATGGAATCCAGATTGCAGGTCAGGTAGGGAGTCAGCAGTAAGAAGATGCCAGAGAGAATGGATTCTCAGGAATGCTTTAGAAACTATCAGCCTTATTAAATTGTTATTCAGCCAATTGAATATGGCTCTATATAAGCACATAGCATATTTTTTTACAGAAGTTTTTAGTTAGTGAATACCTTGCTTTTGGATAGATGTTAACTAACTAAAAACTTCTGTAAAACAAAAAATGCTCTGTGGTTATATAGAGCCCTATTCAATTGGCTAAATCACAATTTAATAAGGCTGTAAGTATTTAAATTACAATGGCATTCGTTTAAGTAAAGCTCATGTGATTGTTGGGGATAGACTATTGAAACCGTATGCTGTTTAAAATAAAACTTTTTTATTTTTTTTTAACACTTTTGAACTTGTTAGAACCAATTCTTTCCTCATACCTGTGCTTCTCTGGAGTTGTGGGACAGCTGCAAGGAGTTTTTTTCTTTAATATTTCTGTGTTGCAGTTTTATTACAGTGGTCATAAAAGTTTGTTAACTGTGCCCTTTTACATACAAAATGATCCCTTACTGTATTATAAGGAAGATCTAAAATTAAATATTGTGGGAATATATCAATTCCTTATACCCCAATGTTTACTGATACTAAATGTTTTCAGTTGTCAAATTATAAAGACTTTTACTAAACTGTACATCTATATAGGTTTCTAATACTGGTCCTCAAAACTACTCTCAACAGCGTCCCATGAGCAGCCTTCGTGCAGAAGAATGCAAATTGTCTTCCAGTATTTTCTGACAACATGCTGCATTCATCTTGCGATCAATTTTTATAATGTTCCCCATGCCTTTAGAGTTTACACCCTCCTTGTGTGTCTGTAACCAGGCGAAACATTCAAGGGTATGTAAACTTTTGATCAGGACCATTTGAGTGATTTCTGTTATTATTATTTAAAAAGGAGCCAAACAACTATGTGATAATAACTGGCTTCATATGATCACTATCCTTCAATAAAATATAAATATTTTTTTGCATGATCAGTCATATTTTCAAAATAAATGCCAACATTTCACAATTTTTGCCAGGGTATGCAAACTTTTGAGCACAACTGTGTGTATTTGTGTGTGACAACTTAGTGCCCCCCAGAGGTGAGAGCAAAACACATTTTGAAGAGAGAGTTAATTCCCTGGAGCAGTGCTAAGCGACTAATTGAAGTTACAGGTGTGGTAAGCCTGTGAAAGACACACACACACACAGAAATGGGTGTGGTCCCCTGCAATTAGGTTCTGTTTGGCCTAGCAGAGTAAGGCCAGAGTCTCACTACAAACTAAGGACGATGCTTGTAAGCATCTGCCAGTGAGAGGGAAGGCAGTGTCTATCTTTCCCTCAACACTGACCAGTTTCCCAGTCCTGGCTGCTGAAAAACATCCCCACAGCATGATGCTGCCACCACCATGTTTCACCGTGGGGATGGTGTTCTTTGGGTGATGTGATGTGTTGTGTTTGCACCAGACATAGCGTTTTCTTTGATGGCCGAAAAGTTTAATTTTAGTCTCATCAGACCAGAGCACCTTCCTCCATACATTTTGGGAGTCTCCCACATGCCTTTTCGCAAAGTCAAAACTTGCCATTTTGTTTTTTGCTGAAAGTAATGGCTTTCTTCTGGCCACTCTGCCATAAAGCCCAACTCTATGGACCGTACTGCTTATTGTCGTCCTATGTACAGATACTCCAGACTCCTCCAGGGTTACCTTCGGTCTCTGTGCTGCCTCTCTGATTAATGCCCTCCTTGCCCGGTCCGTGAGTTTTGGTTGATGGCCGTCTCTTGGCAGGTTTGCTGTTGTGCCATGTTCTTTCCATTTGGTTATGATAGATTTGATGGTGCTCCTGGGGATCATGAAAGATTTGGATATTTTTTTTATAACCTAACCCTGGCTTGTACTTCTCAACAACATTGTCCCTTGCTTGTTTGGAGAGTTCCTTGGTCTTCATGGCAGTGTTTGGTTAGTGGTGCCTCTTGCTTTGGTGTTGCAGCCTCTGGGGCCTTTTAGAAAAGGTGTGTATATGTAATGACAGATCATGTGACACTTCGAGTGCACAGGTGGACACCATTTCAGTATTTGTGTGATTTTTGAAGGTAATTGGTTGCACCAGAGCTTTTTATGGGCTTCATAACAAAGGGGGTGAATACATACGCATAAGCCAATCATTTCAGTTCACCAACTTAGACTATTGTGTTCAGATCCATCACATAAAATTCAGATTAACAAAACATTGAATTTAAGGCTGTAATGTAACAAAATAGGTAAAAGGTCAAGGGGGTGAATACTTTTGCAAGGTACTGTAGATGTTTAATTCATGCTTAAAATAAGCTATTTTTGGTTTTGTTTGAAAACCTTCTTTTTTTATTAAAAAGAGATAAAAAGCACTTTGGGACTTGGTTGTTTATATGATGTTATATATATATATATATATATATATCTCACAAATTATAATTGTCTAACTATGAGACTTTGCGTGGTGCGTACGACTTAGCGATGAGCGCCATTAAACTCGGAGCACTTGGGCAATGAGCGCCGGCGAGCCGTTAAAACTCAGAGCACTTAGCGGGGCTTAAAAAAAGAAAATACGAGACGCGGGCTTTGGAGAAAAAAAAATACGAGACGCAAAAAATTACGAGATTAGCTGCTGAACCAAAAACCTGAAAAACACACTAAATACACCCAAATACATCACAGACAGCATGGGGCAACAGCCAGGAAGTCTGTGAGTGAGGTGGAACGTGAATTTAACAAGATTTAGCCGATTTTTTCGGCACCCGAAAATTGCGTAAGCGATGAAAAAAATGGGCGCTGAAAAAAAATAAAAACAAGGCTACACGACCCTGGACCGTGAACTGCGTGGCACTTTACACATCACACTATGACCTACAACATACACTATTAGAAAAGCAGGAAAAGGCTCACGAGACGCTTACCACATTAATAACATTACGACTACACAATGCGGCTTTACACCATAAACCAATGTCTTTACCTCTCGCACGCAGCCTATTTGGAATGCACAGTTCAAACATTCATTACACTATCGAAGCAGGGCACTAACACTCAAAATGCATATTCTATGCAGATGCAAAATACAAACAGATTGTTAGCTCTTCAGCCTATTGCTCGCTGCATATATAATTTATAAATAATTAAAGTATATTAATTTATTGCATAAATAATTAATTATTACTTAAGCAATAATTAATGATTTATTCAATTAATTAACTACATATACATAGAAATATAGATCTCTCTCAGAGGACCAAAAGTACACGACATGAGAGGCTCGCAATGAGCGCCGAAGGTCCTCACAGTACAAAACGGTTTCAATTATGTCTCAAACAGCATTCCCATGGCTTCAAATTTTATTGACCGTCATTTTTTGACGGGCAAGTCGCTAGTATATATATATTCATCTAGTATATGGTGAGCACTAGAGTGATAAAAGCTCTCCATCGTATAGCAAATTAATATTGCATTAGTCCGCTCATTTGCATGTCTAAAAGGTGGGGACATGTAAATGAGAATACAATATACCTTACTCTTTCAATCCAAAAATAGCAATTTTATATATTGCTCCCTTGATGCATGTGCCCACTATGTTAAACTGATTTTAAGCATAGCACCAGGTTGGATTTTGCACAAACCAAGAATCACTCCCATACAGAACTGTTACAAGCTATTGGCTATCATCAGTGTGAGTCAGATCCTGGTTTGTGCAGTACATTTTTGCAGGACATAGGCTCCCTGTTCCCCCATTCCCCATCCATCTCTTTACTGTTGGTCCATTCACAGTTTGACATCTCTTTAATGGACCATTGCAATGCATTTACAAGTAAAGCTCCTATATCTTCTGTTGTGTATATATCATTAAAAACTGTATGCAGTTTAATAAATGATAGTTAATGCTTTTTCTTACACCCCCCCGCCCCCCATTTGTAGGCAGCAGTGGTGAGGCTACTGATATTGTAGCCCAGCCACTTCCAACCTCTATGATTGTCCCCAGACGCAGCGGGTCACACCCCTTGTTATGGTTTTGTAAGGATAAGACAAGTAGCTCTGCTTAGGAGGAAAATAAAAAAAATATAAAAAATAAGAAAGAAATAACAACTTTTATTTGGACTGTCTAGGGTCTTGGAAATCTCATCCCCAGTAAATACCCCTTGCCTGTGTATTTTGGGCATTTTATGGCTAATCACTTGTTATACTGACTGTGTCCATGCCAAACACGCATGATGTTAAATTATTTAGTTTAGATGGTCTTTCTACCTTAATTAAGTCTGCATCCAGACCAATTACCCATTTTGAAACTATACAATCATGTCAGCTGTGTTTCTGAGAGGTATGAAACTTTTTAAAAAGCTTTCATCCAGTCCAGCTACCAAGAAATCCTGCATCTACTTTCCAGAACTGCATTGCTGCTCCTTAGAGATCCTGAAGCAAACCTCCTCCTAGGGGAATCCATAGCACAGATTCACAGAAACCCACAGAGAAGAGGGCCTAAGTGCTGGGATCCACTCACTTGCTAGTTCAGCTGCTCCCTCCTTGTGACAGTACTTGCTTACACCAAAGTGCCAGCATTTTATGGAATCGTTGTCTTTATAAAAAGGATACATTTTTTGCAGTACTGACTATACACCGTAATGTTGTGGCACTATAATAAAATTGATGACCTTTTGCTAAACATGCTATTTTATGAGTAATTTAAGCAAGTGTTTTCTTAGCCTTTTACTGTATTTCATTTTATTCTAATTGTATATCTGCACTTAACAGACATGTAAACATACTGTACAAACAGTTCAGTTTAGATAATATTTCTCGAAATAACCTATCCGATCATTTTTGATGTGACTGTGTTCCAATATTGCCTGTCATGCTCGTTTCTTAGATATTGATCTAAGTGCCCTCAATTTATTTGCCTGTCATCTTGCATTTGCAAATGTGCACTTAAGGTTTCTGCTGTTGTATTGTTTCGGAATGGCAAACTATTATTGAACTTTTGACAGCTTTTCAGATATGAATGCATTTAATATGAACAATTCAGTCTCCACTACATCTCCATATATTACAGCTGTCCTAATGGTATGATTTATTCTTTATACTAGTGTATTTTTTGTGTATGTTATGTGATGAAGGTAGTTTTACAGTATTAAAGAGAAACCTGTTAAACAATCACTTATAACAACAACTTGAAAGATGGTTTGGGGAAGTTAAGGTCTGTAAACTGTATATATTCTATGTTTTTTTTTTTTTTAACTTTATAAATCTATTGAGGAGAACAAGATCTGTCTCTTCTTTATAATTTAACTAGCGACTTGCCCGTCAAAAAATTACGGCAATAAGATTGTAAGGCAGGTAATGTTGTTTGCTGCAAAATGTATTTTGTTGGTGTTTTAAGATCCTTCGGTGCTCACTGCGACGCTCTTGGTTGTTTTGTGTGCTATGAGCAGCGTTGGTGTTTTTTTTGGTATGGCAATGTATAATCAATAAAATAAGAAATTAATATACTTTACCTAATGTAAAGTAATATATGCAGGAAGCATTGTGTTGAAGAGCTGGCAATCTGTTTTCATGTTGCTGCAGCATTAGTGCTGTGGAGCTGCTGTGTAAGCGTCATGAATGTGTGTAGTGTAATAGTGTGCGTGCGCGAGGCAAATCCGTTAGGGTAGCTGTGTACTTCCGCATTGTATAAGTTAGTGTTCTAAAATGGCGCCTAATCTATGGTATGCGGCTGTGGCTGATTTAGCGTCCTTGTTTTTAGATGTCGTCCGACTTTTTTGGAAAATCCGTAGGTGTTTGGTGGTGTTTTGCGTGTTTAGGGTCCTTTAGCCTCCTTTTCGTTTTTTTCGGCAGACATTTTTTCTCTCGCTTAGGGGACTTTTGGGTGTCTAAACTCTTTTATTTGGAGTTAAATTGAGGTGTAACTTCAGTTTTCGAAGTCCTGTGTGCCCCCCCCCCCCTTGCTGTAGGTAAGCTTTTTATGCATTTGTTGTGTGTATTTATTGTGTTTTTCATGTTTTCATATGCGCGGGTTTCGGACGTTTTTTTGCGAGGTCGTAACGTGTCTCATATTTTGGTTTTGTAACTCCGTAAATTTTGCGAGGTCCGCAGTTGCTGGCAAGGAGCGCCTTTTATATATAAAGATTACGTTCGTATAGGGGGATTGTCACGATTGCATGGATGTCCAGGTTTGGTCCTGGATTTGATGATATCCCTGCTGCACTCAGGTGAGACTATTGCTTCTTCAGTCATGCTGATTGACTCACCTGTGCACAGAAAGGAAATCCTCAAATACAGGCCTGTGTGTTGATCACCAGGACGAACTTGTACACCCCTGCTTTAAGATTAAACAAGTTTGTATTGTTTGGATAGCAGTGCCTCTTTATTGTCAGATCATGTTTGTATCTATAATTGTATTTGTCAATACTTTTCCATTTTTCTATATCTATAGATATACAGTTATTTAGTAGTAAAGTGTCATACATACGTGGTTTCTGGAAGAGTCTGTTCATCTTGGCTCCTACCATAGGTTTCCTTTTCTGTTGACTGGTAGTTTTGTAGTGTTTTCTGGCACAAGATGTTTTGTGAAAATATAGTATACTAGGAAAAAAATGAGGGCAATAAAATGTTAAGCCTGGCACTGCTGTTTGCCACACAATGCGAAGCTCTCCCCCTCTCACTTGCGTGCAAGCCTCTCTCCCCATCTACTTTTACGAGCATCTCCATGCTTTGTGAGTTTTTTTCCCCCCCTGATCTCCCTCCTCTGTGTCTTTCCACCCTCCCCCCCTCTCCCTCCCCTGTGTCTTTCTCCTCCCTCTCCCTACTCTGTGTTGTATGGGTCTGAAACCAGTTGTGGGCTTGTGAAATTGATCAATTTCTCCAAGCCTGAAATGGTCTTTCAATTTGCGGCCTTGAAAAGAAACTGTCTTTACGACCGACATTTTTTTTCTTGCTTAGAAACTTTCAGACCTTCAAAAAACTCCAATTGAAGAACAAATTAGCTTTGAACCTCACTTACAGGCTCCCTGCCTCTCCCCCTGTGCTATGTGTGTGTGAGGTTATCCGTTATTTTTGTAATCAATTAGTGTCTTCTGGAGGCCTCCAAATGGCTTCCGAGTTACGGGCTTTGAAAAAAATGGTGCCCGTTTAAAGACCTAATTTTTTCAAATTGTTTCCTTTTTCTATGTCTTGCAGGCCTCGCGATGAGTGCCAAAGGCCTGTGGCCTTTGTCGCTCATTGTAAGCCGTTCATTGTGCAGGCGCTCATTGCGCATGCGCAAGCCCGTAACTTTTATTGTATCGTTGCTGACAAACTCGCAATTACAACTATTATATAGTATATATTAGTTGAATCTGATCTTTTGTATATCAATAAAATTAATATACGGATAGATTTGAGGCCAGTGATCGGTACACGATATCACCTTGAACCTTCAAGGCATTATTGACATACGTGTCTTTCTTAAGCTTTGCAATTCCTCAGACAGAATTACAGTGTGAATAAATTACACATTGCTACAGGCTTTTAGGATTAATGATCAGAGATGCAGAACAGCTAACTTTGAAACAAAATCAAGCACCATTGTATTTAGAAAATAAGTTACTTTTGTAAGGAATCATAACACTGAATTGCGGTGATTTCCCAGTGGAATTAATATCGACAGTTTAGTTCCTTGTGAATGCAAAACTGAAATGCAATAATCATTTTTGCTTGCAGTTATTCTAATTTTGCTATGATTACCACTTCAACCTATTTGATAGATTAGTTTGTTTTTAGTTCTTATGAGTGCACAGTAATCAAGAAAATTTGATCCTTTTATGTCACCAGTTCTGTCTAATAGACTTCTGCTGCCCCTTAGAGGTATTATATATACCAGCTTCTTACTGGATTGATGAATGAATATCTTACATTTTTCCACATGCTCTGGGGTCGACTCATCAAACACTGAGTAAAAGAGGGTTTTGTAAAGGTTAGTCCTATCTAAATCAACTGTAGTTACTACTGGAATGGTTCTACTCCTGCACATTGAATTTTGTTAACTTATACTGTTAGCCATCTTTATCAAATATCATTTTGGTAATCTGCAAAAAAAAAAAAAAATGACACACACATCCACACCCACCACCACCACATATCTTGAATAACCGCCGTGTGCAGCATAGACCACGTGGTAGTGAGTCCGTAAGATGCTGGAAGGTTGTCAAGGGTATCTGGAGCCACAGCTGCTGACGAGTGCATGGTGGATGATCCATACAACGATCATGATGATCAAGGTGTCCCACAGGTGCTCGATGGGATTCAAGTCTGGGGAATTTGGAGGCCATAAAAATACTTGGAAGTCTTTGTTCGGCTCCTCCAAACACTCCCCTACAATTATGGCCATATGACATGTTGCATTGTCCTGCTGGAAGTTCCCATCTTCTCCAAATCATTGTAGAACATCACTTCTTCCCTGCAGTATGCCATATGAAGCATATTATTGGCTATGTAGCAACGCCTCCATCTTTATTATCAACGTGGGTGCTTGAATATAGGAATATATTCTATGACCTTAAGGACTAATAAAGCAATAACAAAACTGCTTATAACTGAATCCATTATTGATCCGTTTTAAACATCTGCCGAACAAGATTTTTCAAGCTTCTCTCAAGTAATTTTAGTGAGTTAAATTTAAAATTCTAGAACAGTGTGTAACAACTCTAGTCTTTATTGTCCAAGCAATCCTGTAGAAATTTAAATGAGCATATTTCGATCTCTTCTATTCCTTGACTGTAGCAATTGACCTTCAAATTAAGACATTCCCGATCTAGAGCTTGTCTTACATAGTACTGCCACATGGTGCTAACATAGGTGGTACATTGGTGTTTCTGTGCAATTTGTTATATCTGTGTATTATGCACAACATTTAATAAACATATGAGAATTTATAGTTAAGTTTCTGTGTGTTGACTTACATGTCATTTCTGTATTTTTCTTTGATTTCCTATACCTTTATAATAGTAAGCTGTTAAGCCACAGAGGTAAGCTTCAGTATTTTAATATAAAAATTTAGAGTGAAAACATAAAGCCGTTAATAGCCGTCTCACAAACACATTTTTTATGTGTAAACAGCATTAGTCTCTTGGAAACCCTGCTGTTGCAATCTGTTACTGAAGGGTTTAGCATCTGGAGATATTAGACTAAATTAGTTTTTCAAGTACAAAACAGTGCTGTTTTCTTGTTTATTGCAGCAATAAATTATTTTGCCAGTTTCTATTTATTTAATTTTTTTAATTTTTTTGCTATTTAGATTAGTGATGGGCTTTCTGCTTTAGATGTAGGTCTCTCTGCCCTGAAGTCTTCAAATGGCCTCATTATGTGGGCTCACTGCCACAGAGGGTTAAAATTGTCCGTAAAATAAAAGGATTAAGGAAATATTGTGATATAATGTATTCTTTGGGAAATTAACAGATGAAAAATGAGTTTTTGAGATAGGCTCTTTTCGTTGGGTTCCATAAGCCTAGAATAAAGCCTTTTAGTTACAAGATGTGGACCCCTGGGCCATCTGCTGGTCATTGTGACTACTGCAATGTGGAATAATAAGTGTGTTAGGTACAATATGTTATCTGACCTTTCGACTGCTTTATTTTTAAAATCCAGTAGACCTGTTTTAAACTCTGAAATCTAGCAAAGGATCTGAATTAAATGGATTCTCTGAGCATTTTTGCATCTTTTATATAAATGTTTTATCTAGGTGACGTAATTACTTGCATTGCCCTCCATGCAATTGTCATATACAATTTGCACTTAACTCTGTGTGTAATGCTATTGAATATAGACACAGAACACGAAGAAAGGGGTGGTTCTAGAAGCTGAAAATCTGTTACTCTGGAGGCTTCTTCGAAGTATCTGAAGTGTAAAACTATGTAACATTTACACCGATGATGACATTTATTAAAGGTACATCTAAGTTTCCACGTTTTGCTGCTTATATAAGACACACACATTAGATGGAGTCATTCTATACACACACAGATTTATTTTATTTAAAAATAAAACTTGTTTTCCACACACCCCCAGTGATGCTTACATAGGCACAATGTACCTACCAATAGAAACACTGCATTTGGGTACGGCTTTTAATCATTTACTAACCTTCAAGCCAATAGCAGCTCAATACACAGATCTACACAGCAGTGTCTGACTCCTCCTCCTTTCTTCCTGTTCCCGGGTCAATACAGGGCTACACAACATGATTCTTTGGCACAAACAGGCTTCACAGATTGATACAGCTGCCTTTAATTGGCCAAAATGAATTATGAATGTAATGTTCATTCTAGCTTGGATATGCAGGGATTTTACCACTGAAAAGCAACTGCTTGCAAACTCAAGAGATGTAGCAAACATCAGGGTGAGTTTTTTTTTATATGTTTATTTTGTTTTTTATATTTCCGTGCAAAAAAATGTTTTCACATACTACTGATTCTCCTCTATCACTTGCATTCTTAATCCAGTAAACTTAAGTTGCCTTTAAGTAAACAAAAAACACTTATATATCCCCTTTTAATGTTTTTAAAATATTTTTTTTATCTAGTAAGGAATGTTAAATGGCCACTTAATGGAGCAGACTTTCGAGTACACCAAGATCTTTTAAAAACATGAAGTTTTTTTTTAATTTTTGAACTGCGTGCATTTTTTTGCTGCAAAATGGAATTTAATAAAATGTTTGTGTGTTAAACCAACTGATGACAATATAATAACAATCTAGTATTAAAGGAATATATTCTATGATCTTAAATTATTCATTGAGTTTACAGCATACACTGTTTTGATTTATTTTCTGAGCCACGGCACAGTCAAAGCACAAATCCGCTTTGTCCTGAGCAATGACTTTTATTTTCCTATTATTTAAAAAAAAAAATCCTTTACTGTTACAGGAGAAACCTTAACTTACAATTCTTTAAAGTATTTTGCTATAATGAATACCAGCGTGACCTCTGTGAAAGACCTGAATTGTGTGTTGTTTAGCAAAGAAAGAGACTAAGTAATTGCTAAAAATCATATTGAAGACAAAATCTGTGTTGTACATGCAACTGTAAAACTCCAAGGCAGCAGATTGCAAGGTAGAACAACAAGGAGTCCCCAAGATAAGAATACCTTGAAGCAGATTTATTGTGCGATTCTCTGATTAGTGATTTCAAGACAAATAAAAATGGAGAAAACGTTAAAGTTTTGACCGTTGTTTTACAAACATGCAACTGAAGTAAAATATTTTTATATTAAATTTACATTTAACCTCTAGATATAATAAGATATAATAGATATATAGGTCTTATGGGAACTGCTTCATACTAATATGTGTTTTTCCACATATGAGCAAAATGAATTAGTGACTCATTTTGTTTTTATTGTTTCATATAAATGTTTTAATTAAGTTTAATCACTTTTAAAGTTCTCAATGTAATTTTCATAGATCATTTTCTATTAAATCTTAGATGCCCAGAGACTACATTTTTCTCATCTTCTGGAATCACCCCATTTCCCATTTTACGATCCCCTGCATGTTGCCATTTTTCACATCTTTAACCTAAACACTATACTGGCAGACTTTTTTTTTTTCCTTGAAGGTTGAGGAGAAAATTGTGATGTTATGTAAAAGCTTTTTTTTACATTCTACACCTACAACAGTTATTATTATTATTCATATTTTATCATTATTATTAATATTATTAGTACAGAAATATTACTCTAAAAAAGGATAAATAAAAGGAAGGGGTAATTCATAGCATTTTTGGGAAATATATGAAACTATTATACTGAGCAACAAGAAGAGTAATTGCCCCTTCCTTTACTTCCACCATTTTTAATCATTGTATTTAATCGTTAAATGAAGGTATAGATTCTATAAAAAAAATTAAAAAAAAGACGATTATATACCTACACTTTTTATCCTATTTTTTTGTTGTTGTTTGTTAAATATAAAATCTTGTCTGTTTGGACCTTCTAACATAGCCTATGGGCATAAGTGAAAATATTGTATAGTAATTATACTGAGAATAAAATGTAAATATGCTGGCTAGAAAATGTAGGTAAAAAAGAAAAATGTACAAAGAGCCTTTAAAAAATCCAGCTTGCTATTTCTGAAGGTTATTGGTCTTGCCTACAAGTCTCTGTTCTGTTTTTGTTATTTTCAACTTTTGGTGCATGTAGGTCTTGAATGTAGCATTGTATACTTTTCTAAATACACCGAACAACAAATCATAACAGTACGTTAAGCTTACAAAGTCTTACATTTTTTAGAACGGCAAAAAATGACTTTATTTTGTGTTAATATCTAAAATTACTTTACAATTTTTTAAATAAATGCTTGTTACCCCTCCAGTCTGTTTACAGCCATCTTCATTATCTGTTATTTACCTCCGATAATGTTATATGGTCTTTTGAATTGCTACACTTGATTATGGGCAGAATGTTATTACAAATTTAAAAAAAATAAATACAGTCTTTACATTTTTTTCTTTTTATACCAAATTATTTTTTGCTGCAGAAATCAGTTTTCTTTTTACAGTATATTCGGTCACTTTCTTAAGAGGGGTTGGATGTATAAACTAATGAGCGTTTCAGCTAATGAAAACACTGGCAGTTGTAGATGCCACATTTACTCTGTGCACATAGAAACTTCCTTCACAATCAGTCTTCTCCAACTTCAAGAAGTTGATCACCAGAAACCCGAAATGGTAGATACCACAGCAACATATAAAAAAATAATATATTAGAGATTGTGTTTTATTTTCCATTCTAAGCACATTTTGCATGTTTTCCAGCGTAGATTTTAATATATAATATTTTTAAATATGTGAGAGGGACAATTAACAGTCGTGTTAAATTGATAAGTGAGATTATAAGGAAGGTAGGGTGATTCAGCACCACTATGTGAACCTGTCCCATAGAAGCAAATACAAAATGTGCGTTTCAGGCTTTATCGCCTGTCCCTTCCTGATAATGTCACTCGGCGAGTTCACTGAGAACCGTGAAAGACACAGCGCACCATGGATGTGTAAAGTACTCATCAGCGATGAGTGCAGACGCTAGTGTCTGATCTCTTAGGATTTAATCATTCATTTATGTGGGTACATATTTGCTATTTGAATATAGTATTTACAGACCATATTCTCACTCTGTAGGGGTAGTTAATATATTCCAAATTTCATATATATACCTTTTTATATGATTTAGACAGATATGAGAGGGGCATTTATTTGCCTGTACACCTAAAATGTGCAGGTAAGATAAGAGATTCATTTTCAGGTTCATCTGGCACTATAAACCCCCTAGAATCACAAAGTCTATAATGTATAGACATAAAGATAAGGGTGGACTCTCCTGCCTGCAACTGAAGCTTTATAGAGCTTCTCAAATGTCTTTTGTTCCACTAGCCCATTCGACAACTCATCAACCCATTTGGGTGCTTATATAGAATCGGCAACTGAACCCTGTTTCGTGGGACAAGATAACCTGGCTCCCTGAATCCCAACAAGCATATGTTAAATACCCTAACCCAAATGATCATGCTCTCTCTTACAAACTGGAGATCGGCTGAATCTAAATAACAACTCATTCCGGATCTCTCCCCTCTTTCATCTATCTAGGCTTCCCCAACTTTTTTTGAGAGATTTTTCAGTGGAGTCAAATACATGGTGTACCTCGAAAGGCCTAGACAGAATAGACACATGGCTTATTGACGACCAAATCCTCACTTTTGAACAAATTAGAGACACATGCAATCTACCACTAGGAGAAAACTTTAATTTTTGCAGGCCCAGACATTAAATAATCACTAAAAAGAGGGCCTTTGGTCCTCCTAGAATGAACTGGGTAACAAGAGTATGTAAAAGTGCCCCATTGACCCGGGGAATCATGGGTTTACTATATGAAACTTTCAATACCCCTCCAAAAATTCATAAGCCAAAATTCATGCTTAACTGGGAGGAAGATTTAGCTCAGAATTGGGATATCGAAAAATGGGAATGAGTTTGCAGCAGATTGGCTATAGGCTCATTATTCTTAGCCTTCTGCAAACCTTGTTAAAAGTCCTCCACAGAGCATACATTACCCCAGATAAGCTCCACAAAATGAAGCCCCAAGAATCGGCTAACTGCTTTAGAGGCTGCCCATAATTGGGCACCTTTTTACACACCAGGTGAACATGCCCTAAAGTCCAAGCTATTTGGACTAAAATAACCCAACTAACATCAAATCTTTTTCAAACGCAACTTACACCTGCTATAGAATTATGCCTTTTAGGACTTCATCTCCCATACCTGCCAAATTCTCAAAGCATGTTACTTCAGTTTATTATATTGGCAACCAAAAGCCATATCGCAAAAAGATGGAGAGATACAAATCTTATTTTTTAGGAAATAATCAACACAATTAATTATCATGATAAATTAAAGACTTTCCCATATAATTTCCGACACCTTCCTCTCAACCTTAAATACATGGGTGATTTCCTCACATAGTATTGCCATCAGATAGCGAGAGCTTTCAATACCTCTATTCTATTCATAAATCGAGATGGGGCTGGCCGAGGAGACTTGGGGCCTCGTTCAATTGCGATTTGGCCAATTGAATAGAGCTCTATATAAGCACAGAGCATATGTTTTTTACAGATGTTTTTAGTTTGTGAACTTCTATCCAAAAGCAAGGTCTTCACTAACTAAAAACTAAAAAAATATGCTCTGTGCTTATATAGAGCCCTATTCAATTGGCCAAATCGCAATTGAATGAGGCCCTTTGTCACAGGATCACTTTCTTCTTTTTTTTCTTTATTTACCCGCTTTTAATAGTGGGAACAATGCTTTACATACCCTTCCCTACCGGCCTCCCCATTGTTTGTCTTCCCTATGGAAAAAGGAAAATGTGAAATGGTATCACTCATTTTAAAATGTTTAATTGAATACTTAACCCATACTTTATTTTGTTTACCTTTTTAAATTCTCCTTGGAAAGTAAAATTGTATTTACAATTATAAGTTGATATTTCACAATATGAGTTATTAAAAATTGCAGAAAAATAATAATAATAGATAAGAGATTAACAGGACTAATATCCTTATATATGCCTTTTCTCATTTATTTACATGCCTTTTGCTTGAATGTCTTTATTCAATAAATGTGGACACATACCAATATCGTGAGGCAAGTAGTGGGTCCTATTCCAAACTGCACTACATTACAGTATAGTGGGCCACCCTGGTACGGGTTTTACACATTTATGTGCTATCATTATATTATATCTATGCATGCTAATAATCTGTTTAATACTGAGGATACTAGTAGTGGGTTTATTTGAAGACTTTTTGCAGATATGGACCTATGTAATTACTGTAATGAATTGTTTACATTCAATAATTAAAATACTGTGCTAAATTCCCATCAATTGCTTACTTTGGTCTTATGTATTTGAATCAGATGGTACTGTAAGAATATATATTTTTGTGTTCTTAAACGTCGTATTTTATGTAATTCTTTTATGATAAAGAATAAAAGTTATGTTTTATAAATATCTGGATTGTAACCATAAACACACGGTTATTGATATAACCCAATTCTGACTTGTACACTATCATTAGTTTGAAAAGGTGTCTTTGCTCTTTTTTTGTATGTTGATATAGTCTTTACACTACTAGTGCTAGTTTCTCCCATATGATTTTGAATACGGATTACCTATCCGTAAAAAGGTGTGTATTGGAAGTGTATATACCTTCACTGTGATAGGTATTTTTGGGAGCAAGTCCCAGAGTGTGAACTCTAATTCAGTTTTATTGCACTAGGTAAAGATAACATTCTAGAGCCATTCATCTCTCAATTAATTTCTATCACCTCCATTCCCTCTACTGCTAAATGAAAACCTCTTTCAAATTTTACTTAGGTTTGAAGGTGTGTAAACTTTCACTTCTTGACGGATCCATCCTAATCCTTATCTGTTATTCTTGCCTAGGTTTCTCCGTCTCCTTTCCCTTTGTATTTGTAATTTTGCACATTTTCAATCTTGATTTTAAGATCAAAGACAGTGCCCTCCATTCTTTGTAAATATTGTTTTCTACCTTATACTTACCCCCTGTGGAGCGCTACGGCATATGTTGTCTCATTACAAATGAGAATAATAATTAACATACAGCAATTATTTGACCATAATGGCCCTTTAAGCTCTATTGCCCCCTCCTATTTCTCCATAAAAGCCTCAACATACACTCTTAATATTGTTAAATCTAAAATAAATAAAATGGAACAGACACATAATGGTGCTCAAAATAAAACTACATTTGTCAGCAACTTCATACATAACATGAAAAGAATATATACAAATAACCTAATTGAAAAACATTTTTTTTTTTAGTCGTTCAGTCATTTCCGACCGTAACATGAACCGTAACACACCAGGACATCTTTATGTCCATGGTCATGGTGAGCCACTTAGTATTCATGCCAGAGATACTGTAGTGGGTTGCCAGCTCCTTCTCCAGTGGGCGGCAGCATACAGCTTCTGGTATTCCCAGGTGGTCTCCCATCCCAGTACTGACCAGGCCCAACCCTGCATAGCTTCAGTGGTGTAACCTCTTGGTTCCCTGAATGGAATCAAACTCCGATCACAGCGGTGAAAGCATTGAATCCTATCCACTGGACCACCAGGGATTATACCAAGTCCAAATGTGTGGATTGCCATTTTTTAAAACTTTATAGGGAGGCATGTCATAACTTAAGGGTGCTCATATTTTTAAGGTTTACTCTTTTGAAGAACTACACTTGGCAACATGTTTTTAGAATGAAAACCCCCAATGTATTACATGAAATTATGCTGCTGTGGGATTTGCCATTTGGGTTGTAGCAGATCAACTTTTTTTCAGTGGGTGGTGACTTTGACTGCACAGGAAGTGTTTGCACAGTGGGAATATGTGAGTTACAACTGCCACTGCTGTGAGCAGGAGTAAAAACATGCTCATTAGTTTACTTTAGTCCGTGACCTCATGGACTGCAGCACACCGTGCTTATGCACTTGGTATTCATAGTAGAGGTACTGAAGTGGGTTGCCAGTTCCTTCTCCAGTGGACCACGGCATACAGCTCCTGGTATTCCAAGGTGGTCTCCCATCCGAGTACTGACCAGGCCCAACTCTGCATGGCTCCAGGGTTGTATGACCTCTTGGTTCCCTGACTGGATTCAAACCCAGGTCGCAGTGGTTAAAGCACCGAATCCTAACCACAGGACCACCTGGGAACCCTTGCAGTCAAGTAGCCTACAGTAAAGAATAATTGCATATTAAAAAATGCCTGTTATAAAGTTGAGAGACCATATTTAAACAAAAAATAAATAAAAATGTGGCCATAGGGGCCCTATAAAGCCTCTCACCCGAGAATTGTATCTTAAGTTATTAGTACTCAACCCAGAAAATAATGGATTCTACAAGTGTTTGTTCAGGTTCAGGCATCCGCATCCCTTTGTTATTATTGCTTCCTGTCGCTCTTGATTTTACATTCAGTAAGTAATTTTAATGTATTGGAATAATGCCACTCAGCTTTAACCTTGAAGAGATTGGTTTCTCTTTGCCAGCCTGCTGAACGTTTTTCCGTCAAGACATGATTTGATGAGAACTTACATGACTGCATCTTGTAGAAGGCATCTGGAATCTAAACACTGTTTAACAGGCACATTTATCTGTGAAGTATTGCAAATTCTGCTAATGCATTTCCCAACTTGTCAAATCTGTAATATTAAAAGATAAATGTTGTGTACTAAATGCATTTCATTTAAACATTAATATTTTTTCATGAAAACAGCAATACAGTGCTATTCATTTTTGTCTGTAGTTTTATTTATTTTTCTATTGAAATAAATCCTTATCCATCCAACATTTTGCAATTAAACATTAGAATGGTATATATTTAAGTAGAACACTGTGTTGTAAAATAATAGATGATGGTAAAAGCATTGTAATAAAAAAATGTTTAAAATGTTCTAGTAAGTTAGTAACACAGCAAAATTCATACGTTAGCAGTGCAGACATTCCCGTCCTGAATATCTGTAATATATCAAAGAATAGTTAAAGAAATGAGGTGATATGAGGACAACTACTATGAAGCTTAAGCCATTAACTAGACAAAGCAGAAAAAAATGCTTTTTCTTTTTCACTATATATTTGTTTTCAGACATTGGTCTAAAAATAAGTAAAAACATTTATTTCATGCTCAGAATTCTGAGAAATACAGTTCACTCTAAGAAACTGGGTAGAGACATGCAGATGAGTGCACAATGCATTTTCACTTTTTTATCCAATACTATTTTAAATATGACTCCTTATAGCCTAGATCTGCTGTATAATACAGCTTTCAAGTATAGCATAGGATGGATTATGCACTGATCCGGGAAATCTACCCTCAGACAGCACTGTTTTGATCTTAAATGGATCTCTCTCTCCTCTCCTCTCTCCTCTCTCTCCTCTCTCTCCTCTCTCCTCTCTCTCCCCTCTCTCTCTCTCCCCTCTCTCTCTCTCCCCTCTCTCTCTCTCCCCTCTCTCTCTCTCTCCCCTCTCTCTCTCTCTCCCCCCCTCTCTCTCTCTCCTCTCTCTCTCTCTCTCTCCCCTCTCTCTCTCTCCCCTCTCTCTCTCTCCCCTCTCTCTCTCTCTCCCTTTCTATCTCTCCCTTTCTCTCTCTCTCCCGCGCTTTGTAGGCGATCACGGGCAGCCGCCATGGGCGCCTTCAATCTGTTTTCAGCCTCCTTTGCTTAGCCTCGTTTTTCATCCTGTTTCAGATTTTTTACATTTTTTGTCCAACATTTGTTTTTTGCTTAGCTGATTTTCGATTGCCGAAAAACACCATATATAGCTCAAATTCGCTTGCAACCTCACTCCCAGGCTTCCTGGCTCTCCCCCTGTGCTGTTTTTCACGTTTTTTTCGACTTACGTGCTTCTAAATTCGCAAACTGCGTTCCTCGTGCTCAGCGGCAAAGTGCTACGTTTTTCGGTGGTGCCCTGCGTGCCTCAAATGGTCGCTGCGCTTTGCGAGGCTCGCAGTGCAATGAGTGTGCAATTTCTTTTCCCTTTCACACATTGTTTATTTTTTTAAATAAAATGTTTGCCTAGAAAGTAGTTTCATTTACAGCAGAAATCTCCTCTCTCATTTGCACTACATCTAAAAAAATGTAATTTATTTAGATGAACTCACCTGAGATTAGTTCCTCTGTAGTTCTAAAGTCTGCATGCTATATTTACAGTGACTGCAAATGAACTATGGAAGGGAGTTTTGGCAGAAAGTGGCCCAGGTGCAAGAAAGGGAAGAGGCAAGAGAACCAAAAAAAAGCTTCGGAAAGATCTCAACCGCGGCCAGGTCCTTGGAGAAGGTAACATTTTATTATTAATCTTCTTTTTTATTTCTACCAGCAGTGCATAATTTTTCCACAACCTCTGGAGATGGACATTCATTTATTATTTCCTTAGGACGCTCTGGATTTCTTTGGCCTGGTCTGAATGCACCTATTGTGAAGAGTGGGACGGTTCAGCCCATCTCTAAGAGAGCCCAAGAACAACAAGAGGAAGTGCAAGCCGAAATGTTAAAGCAAAGAGATGAATGGGAGAAGAGAAGGAAGATGAGAATTAAAAGAGAGAGAGGCTGGACTGGAAACACCTGGGGTGGAATTAGTATTGGGTGTCCAGATCCCGGTCCAAGTGGAGGTAAGTACATCTATTATGTACAACTGATATATATTATGCTTTGTATATTAAAACCTATTAATACTGATGCACAGCAGAAATAGAACTTCTGCACTTATGTATATAAATATATGGAAGACATATACAGTATCTCACAAGAGTACACCTCTCACATTTTTTGTAAATATTTTATTATATCTGTTCATGTGACAACAGTGAAGAAATTACACTATGCTACAATGTAAAGTAGTAAGTGTACAGCCTGTATAACAGTGTAAAATTGCTGTCCCTTCAAAATAACTCAAGACATAGCCATTAATGTCTAAACCTTTGGCAACAAAAGTGAGTACACCCCTAAGTGGAAATGTCCAATTGGGCCCAATTAGCCATTTTCCCTCCCGGTGTCATGTGACTCGTTAGTGTTACAAGATCTCAGGTGTGAATGGGCAGCAACTGTGTCAAATTTGGTGTTATCGCTCTCACACTCTCTCATACTGGTCACTGGAAGTTCAACATGGCACCTCATGGCAAAGAACTTGAATTTAATTGTTGCTCTACATAAAAATGGCCTAGGCTATAAGAAGATTGCCAAGACCCTGAAACTGAGCTGCAGCACAGCGGTTTCACAGGACAGGCTCCACTCAGAACAGTCCTCGTCATGGTCGACCAAAGAAGTTGAGTGCACATGCTCCACGTCCTATCCAGAGGATGTCTTTGGAGGATGTAGGAGTGCTGCCGGTCAGTGCTCAGACCATACGCCGCACACTGCATCAAATTGGTCTGCATGGCTGTCATCCCAGAAGGAAGCCTCTTCTAAAGATTATGCACAAGAAAGCCCTCAAACAGTTTGCTGAAGACAAGCAGACTAAAGACATGGATTACTGGAACCATGTCCTGTAATCCGATTAGACCAAAATAAACGTATTTGTTTCAGATGGTGTTAAGCGTGTGTGGCGGCAACCAGGTGAGGAGTACAAAGACAAGTGTGTCTTGTCTACAGTCAAGCATGGTGGTGGGGGTGTCATGGTCTGGGCCTGCATGAGTGTTGCCGGCACTGGGGAGCTACAGTTCATTGAGGGAACCATGAATGCCAACATGTACTGTGACATACTGAAGCAGAGCATGATCCCCTCCTTTCAGGGACTGAGCCTCAGGGCTGTATTCCAGCATGATAATGACCCCAAACACAGCTCCAAGACCACCACTGCCTTTTTAAAGAAGCTAAAGGTAAAGGTGATGGACTCTAATATCCACCAGCTCCGTGATGTCATCATGGAGGAGTGGAAGAGGACACCAGTGGAAACCTGTGAAGCTCTGGTGAACTCCATGCCCATGAGGGTTAAGGCAGTGCTGGAAAATAATGGTGGCCACACAAAATATTGACACTTTGGGCCCAATTTGGACATTTCCACTTAGGGGTGTACTCACTTTTGTTGCCAACGGTTTAGACATTAATGGCTATGTGTTGAGTTATTTTGAGGGGACAGCAAATTTACACTGTTATACAGGCTGTACACTTAATACTTTACATTGTAGCAGAGTGTCAAAAAGGTGAGGGGTGTACTCACTTTTGTGCAATACTGTATATCCAGATATATCTTGAGTATTCAGATTCCACAGCATCTTTTTTTGATCTATGGTCTCAAACCAAATCAGATGAAGATCCATGTAGCTTGACTTGGGCGCATTCCTTCAGTCCTCCCTTGCCGATTATCCCTTAGTGTTAAGATTTATTAGGGATGTCGAGAAATTATGAATAAAAACACTCTTTACATTTTACAACTTGAAGTGGGTATTAACTGCTCTGACTACCATTTGAACTGGTAGGATCAGTTAGTATTAAGTTCCTAATTTGCAGAGTTGGCTTTTTTTCTGACTCACTGTAACCAAAAGAGTGAGAGAAATATGGAGGGAATAGGAACGGAGCCAGATTCAGATGCACTCTCGGAAATTATACACTCTCTTGCCAATTGCATTGACATAGTGGGAGATGGCTGCGTAAATAATGAACAGTTTGAGTAGAAATTGGAGGAATACTAAAAAGCAACCTAGAAACACTTTAAAAATCAGGGGCTCAGGCGAATTAAAAGACTATGAAGAGCATGTTGGAGGAGTCCTCACAAATTGAAGACTTTAAGATGTAAACATCATTATTAAGATATCAGACATTTTGCACTTAATATTCAGCAGCTACAAAGGGAACGTGTTGCTTTTTTTTAAACAGTTGCTGCTATTAATTGTTACCTTAATCTGTCTCACTTACCCTGGCCAGACAGACAATGGGGGATCTGTATCAATGATGACGTCATTAAACATTTCACATCGAATTTTAAATATCTTGAGTACTTCCTTAGAATATTGCTACAGTTGATATGTGATAGCAGCGCCGAAGTTGGACAAGCTGCTGCATATGGCATTAGTGTGATTGGATGCGTCTTTGTGAGGGCAAAGAAAAAGCAGTACACAATTTTACATTCTATGTCACCTCATTGAAATGACCCTATTGTGCAAGGACCCAACAACTCCAATTTACCAAAAATATAATAGTATTATAGATTGTACTGAAAATACTAGAGTAAACCGAAATAGCTTTTTATCTTTTATGGTTTATACAAACACTAAATTTAATCATGAGAAAAAAAGATTATTCTAGCAGAGACCTATTTTGTGGTACTGAATTGTTATCCTACAACATGCAACAATACCAGCATGTATTGATCAATGTTTAGGGAAACTAAAGTCAATACAAAAAAATGTTGCATCACTCACTATTTCTAAGTCGCTGTTTTCTTTCAAATCTTTAAAAAAAAAAAAAAAAAAGCAGTCCTTCGGAAACTCTACTTTCCTTGAGTAGACATAAGTTTGTCGGAGCATCACACCACAATGGAATGTCTTATAAGGAATCTGTCCGACACCAGATTATATGTAAAAAAAAAAAAAAAAGCATTTAGCATGGTTTTTCCTTATGTTTTTCTCAACTGGAATGTCACATTTTCGACTACTGAATCTCTGTAGGATACTGTTGTCACCTTAGTCCATTTTATCATTCATCATTTCCTATTAAAAACACTGACACTAGGATTTCAATGGATCTTGTCCAAAATACTGCACATGACATCTCACTTGCAGAACAATGGCAGTGATATAGAAATAAATAATATTTATTTTCTTTACTACTGTCTTCCTCCTACAGGGCCTGAACATCTAGTAGGAAGATGACTCTCTGCAGGGTGATAACCACCTCACTAGTCATTGAATAGACTCATATTCAAATTACTTGTTTCATTGATAGGGGGGGATATCTATATCTGATGTATGGGGTATTTATTTTGTATTTGTTATGCACTAAAATATTTTGTAGCGTTATACAGGGGTTAAGGGCAAAGCAAATACAATATTAACAAATGGCAAGGGAATTGAGGTTAACATCTTACGTACAGAGTTCTTTTCCCCAAAGCACTTTACAAGATTGAATTTACAATTAAAGGAAGCGGGAGAGGCAAAGATAGTAGTTGCTTTTTAACCCATCTGATGACAGCGAAATTATGGTCATGTTTTAATATTAACCACATGAGATTAAACAACCTTTAGCCAGAAAACGGTGTCAATTTGTAATGCAGTTTCATCTCACCTGTCGAGCATGATAAGAAAACAGTCAGTCAACACATTTCCCTAGGATCCTTTACCTTTTGTAATGTGTTTTTTTTTTTTTATATATATATATACAAGGTCCTTCTCCTAAAAGGTCAATACATGGACTTGTTTACTGTAGTTCAGTGATATTAAATGTTCTTATTGTTTGTGCTTGAGGTGGAATAACAGACATTGTCTTCAATGAATCGATAACTTGTAGTCTACATTGTACATCTGCAACACTTCTAATGTAATAGGTTAAGCAATTTTAGTCTTAAAATTGCACTACTGCAAGTCGCAACCTATGACGGGCGCTCTGGATGTTGTGTATTTCAAGATTTCAACTATACAATTATGTGCAAATCATTAAAGCCTAAGATCAAGAAGACAAATTGTGATGCTTGTGATTTATAGTAGTATTTTAATTCAAATAGTAACACAATCTCTGTGGCATTGAGATAAGTCCTTTAATTATCTAAAAAAAAACAAAACAAAACAATGCTTTATAATAACCATTCACTAATGTTTTAATAGACCTATACATGTGCAGCTGATAATTAAGTTTCAATTGAAAAAAATCCTCTTACAGGGGTTCCCAAACCTCTACTTAATACCCACCAGGCCATGATTTCAGTTTAACACAGATGAGGCCATTAGAGTCTGCTTTAACATGCTAAAAAGGCAATAGGAATTTTGGAAAATATAAAACCGTAAATAAAAATGTTTTAACAGGGTTTATCAAGCAGCAACAATCTCATTTTTCACCAATGGAGTTATTGAACCCTAAGCCCTAACCATGGAGGACAATCTGATTTGTGCATATAACAGAATGGCCTTGAAACCTGTCCGTGGCTGCAAGGCCAAAGTAGAATATTTTGCAAACAGATTCCAATATCTTCAAAATATACTTTTGCAAACAGATTAAACTATATATGTTTTCCAAACCCCAAAACTCTGGTACAATATCCCTTTACCAGTGTGAGCCCAGTTTGCAAATGGTGATGGTGTTAGCCTCTACGGCTATACATCTGTTTGGTATTACAGAGTGCAGTATATCAATGTATCTATTCAGTTTTAATTTTAATACATTTTGTCCTGTATAAAATATACTGGTTGTACGTCATACATATGCAAAAAATATTTATTTTCTCTTCTCTCATTAGAAACATATGAAGATTTTGACTGCAGAGTGATTGAGGTAAGATTTTATATTTCTGCACGTGTGCTACGAATGTGATTGCAAATTAAATGTGGCAGTGACTTTTCATTCAGTTGATTTCATATATCAAGTTTATAATGGTTGAACTGCTGTAAGGGAAAAGTCTGAAACAATGCGCAGCAAGATAGAGTATTCTTTATGTTAATGGATGACTTATCAGCTGAGCTACAGAGATAATGCCCAACTGAGACAGCTGCTGGTGACTTTGTAAAGGGCGAAGAGAACTTGGACGAAGTTTTGAATTATATTATGTTTGTTGGCTGTTTGTGTTAAGTTTGCTTTTTAAGCTTGTGCCTTTCATATTTTTTTACTGGCTATTTTTTTTACAAAAGTCTTATTCTGTAAAAATACAGTTTTTGATTATTATTTTTTAGCATTTACAACAGTTTATTTGGCTGTTAATGCCTCATTGTAATTCAAGAAAATCTGCATGTTTGTGAAGTACATAACAAACTAAGAAGATTAGCAACTGTTTTAGCCATGAGCATTGTCACGATCTGCTTCTTCAAGGGGGCTTGATATGAACCTAGTTCAAACCTACCCCAACAGAATCGTGTAGTTCCTGTTCTCTGTGGCACAAAAGATGGCTTCTGAAGAGGTACAGGCAGAGAATACTGCATACAGGTTACTAGTGGCCCATGGCAAGACCACTCCCCAAGTCAGGATACAACACACAGAAATAGTCTCACACCTTGTATATGTGAAAACTATATCTGAACCTTTATTGCATGATAAAAACAACATATTTATACTCTCCAATACCACACCCTTGTGTACATTTGTGTATGTGTGATGTCAGCCCATCTGGCTTGCAACCTTGGGCTATCGAGGCTCTTGAAATCAAATTCACCAGATATCTAGGTAGCAAGCTAGTGAAAAATCATTGATGTTAAACTCAAGTGTTTGGTTAGGACTACTTGAAGTACATACATCTGTCTTGACCCAAGGTCTGTATGTGTGAGGATGCAATGATCTGCAGCTAACTTCTATGCACAGCATTTTTACCAATTCCGCATATGTTCTATATAACATTTTCCCTCTTATAATATACTAGCGAATTGCCCGTCAAAAAATGACGGTAATGAAATTGTAAGTGAGCTAATGCTGTTTGGTGTATAATAATCAAATACATAATACATTAATAAATTAATATACTTTACCTATTTTGAAGTAATATATGCAGGAAGAATTCTGTTGAAGAGCTGACAATCTGTTTTGATGTAGCTGCAGCATTAGTGGTGTGGAGCTGCTGTGTAAGCGCGATGAATGTGTGCAGTGTAATAGTGTGCGTGCGCGAGACCAAACCGTTAGCGTAGCTGTGTACTTCCGCATTGTATAAGTTATTGTTCTAAAATGGCGGCTAATGTGTGGTATGCGTCTGTAGCGGAATATCCGTATGTGTTTTGTGGTGTTTTGGTGTTTTGCGCTGTAGCCTCGTTTTTGTTTTGTTCGGCGGCCATTTTTTCTCTCGCTTAGAGAATTTTTTAGTGTCTAAACTCTTTTATTTTGAGTTAAATTTAGGTGTAACTTCATTTTTTTGAGGTCCTGCATGCACCCTCTTGCTGTAGGTAAGCTTTTTATGTATGTGTTGTGTGTATTTATTGTGTTTCTCATTTTTTCATGTCCGTGCGTTGCGGCCGATTTTTGCGAGGTCGTAATGGGTGGTAACGTCTCGTATGTTGTTTGCGTTACGACGTAAAGTCTGCGAGGGTCGCATTTGCTTCGCGAGGGCCGCGGGCTCGCTATGCGAGCCCGCAAGCATGAGCAACGGCTTGTATGCTCACAACTATATATGTGATTATAATTAGGATACATAATAACCATGTACAGTCAACATATAACACACACAATAATACATAATCCCAATGTAACAATATCATACCTCCTTGGCCACATCCACAATTACTGGCAATATCAGTCCTTAAACACTGAAATCATGACAAGCATAAAACCAGTTTTAGACAAAATCTAGTTTATGTATATAATCCTTCACCTTGCCTTTGTTTCATCAATTCATAATATATAGAAGGGTGTGTTTTCAGCAGTCCATGGATAGAAGAGTGGGGAAGAGGGAGAGGTGAGGACAAGTTGTTACATAATTATGTCTTATTGAATTTGACAACATCCGTCTCCACTCTGAGGCCTAGAAGCAGACAATAGATGCAAGCACTGCTCTCTAAAAATGTAAATGCTCTTCATGCACCCACCCACAAGCTTCACCAAAGTATCATTGATATTTCCAGGTTCCAGCAGAGGCAATAGCATTTATTAGTTTTTTCCCCATTATAAACTAGTTTTATGTACTGTTTACTGTGTTCCATTAAATGGCTGCTGCAGTTTTTTAAATTATGTAACAAACAAACTGTGTCAGCAGCTATGCAAGCCATGAGCATATAATATTTTTCGAGAAAATTGTATAGTATTAGCAGACTAGTTGTGCCCAAGGGTTTCTGCATTGTCTTTCCACAGTTCTTACTACTGGCTTGAGGGGTGTGCTCTGCCGGTATGTTTTCTTTTTATATCCAGCAGTGGAGAGATATGAGGGATATTTATGGTTTCATTAGTAATAGTGTTCAACTGTTCGCTTTACACAACTCTTAGTTGTACAAAGATCGCTGTTGAAAAAATAGACAAATACCTTGAGAACAAGACAACATTTTGGATATTTTTGCAAATAATTTGAAGACATTCTTCCAATCCTTATAATTATAATGATATGGGACACTTTTATGAGTAGAGCTGATCCATCAATTTTAAATAATACTGACATTTAATGTGAACTGTGTAGTAAATTCAGTTATGTTACATATCAATTCTGACTGCATGGTAACTTCACAAACATATGGGTCTCCGATAATATAATATACTACTAGCAACTTGCCCGTCAGAAATGATGGCAATTAAATGTGAATCCTGGCAAGGCTTTTTGCCACACAATGGGAGCCACTCCCCCTCTACTTTACTGGCCTCGTGATGAGCGCCTTTGGCGCTTATCACGGGCCTCGCAATAAGGGGCCTTCCGGGCTCATTGCGAGTCTCTCCCTCTTCGAGTCTCTCCCTCCTCTCACTCCTTTGTGTCTCTCTCCTCCTTGAGATCAATCCGTTCCTCTGGAAACTGAACGACATCTGCCAAGATATTATTGCTAAATTAGTCTTTTGGGACACATTAGCTGCTTGCTGAAACCATATTTAGTGAGCTATACACAAGTCTTTACAAAGCTCATTACTGTCTCCATGAAGATCAGTTTATGGCAGCCTTCTAAAAACCATCACACCCATGCTTTGTAGATCAGAAAATAACAGGTATTACTGTTTTACTACTACAACAATGCACAAAACATACTGTATATGAGAAGGAAAGTTTGTTTTGGTTGTAACCCAGCTCTGCTGTTGCTACCCTTTGGTAGATTATGAGGGCTACTCCATTTCTTCTGTGGTATTCTTGACCACAGTAAGTTGTTTGATATGAAATTCTTGGGATATCAATGTCATCTCATTTCTAACATTCCAGGTTCCTATGCTGAATTGTTCTTTGCAGCAGTTGACTTTCATTTCCCCTCAAGATACTTCTGTTGCAGAGTGTTCTCTTGGCTTTGGCCCAACCACTTCATTAGATCTGGTGCTACACACACTTGATCTCTGCTCTACCACAGGTAATGTGGTAGGCACCTTCTGACTTGAGGCTCATCTTCTGGTGCCATATCTTTAAATCTCTGGTTGTGCTTATCCATAATGTTTTCTTGGCAAATATACTGGACTGCGTTTGTGGACACCGATTTGTCTGACCCCTCTGCTATGACTTGCCCATCTTGGGTAACCCTACCTGATACAACTCACAGCTTCACTGAAGCACACAAGCCCTTCACCACAATAAGGTAGCAAACAAGTGTACTGAATACTACATAGCTGTGTTCCCTAATGTCATGATGTAAAACCCATAGCACATCATTAGCAAATACTTTGAGCTACTAATTAAATGGCTGCACATTTACCTAATGGAGTCATACAACCAATCCCGAATATCTCTGAAATGATTAACTAGTAGCCAGTTATTAATGCTCTCTGATGAAGCCAACTTGTCCTTTGGGGTGATGGGCTTCCTTTAAGATAATTATACCTTAATACGTTTAATACATTTTGTGGAGCTATTAATAAGTATGCTGTATGGGGTCTTTTATATTTTTATAAAAATGTTAGTGAAATATATTAAATCGTTTTTGGCTCATATTACTCTGTATTGGAGCAAAGATGTTGTTGATCATGGAGATCTTCCTCAGTCTCTTGTAGCTGGTGTTTTCAACAAAATATACATATTTAAAGTAATTGCTGAGGGTGGAGCCATCCATACAGCTTGGCAGGGCCTCCTTAAAATATGCCATCACTTTATTAAACAAATAATCTGTAATAAATATTATTGTACAGAACACCAAACTCTTCCATTAATAAAAAAAATGAATTATACTTTAATATATGTATACATAAAATTAACAGATACATACAGGATAATGTACATATACAGTGTCTTGCAAAAGTATTCATCCCCCTTGGCATTTTTCGTGTTTTGTTGCCTCACAACCTGGAATTAACATGGATTGTTTGAGGATTTGCATCATTTAATTTACAGCACATGCCCACAACTTTGAAGATTATGTTTTTTTGTTTTGTTTTGTTTTTTGTGAATCAAACAACAAATAGGACAAAAATAACAGAAAAAATCAAAAACAGTTATATAGGTGGCTCCACTCTCAACATCATCTTTGCATCCTTTATTGCAAGCACCACCTTACAAAGATGGAGAGAATGTGAAGGACAAAATGACAGCTCCTATATTGAGCAATATGAGTTACAAAAGAAAGCAGATATTTTGCTAAAAAGTCTATAAAAATAATGGAAGAGTTTTACATTTTCATTCAGCTGAATCTGTTTCCCCCAGAGTTCAGTGGTACTTTAGTCCTCGCATAAGTTATTTTTTTTTCTTGTAGAATAATTTTCACTTTTGCCAGAGGTATTTTCAAAAAATAAATATATTTGCATTGGGAAAAAAAACGATCTTGCTTGGTTCAAGCAATAATTAGGAAAATCCATTTGTGATATGTCATTTTGTTCTCTGTTTTAAAAAGGCTTCAAGGGAAAATATTTTCCTACTGAGCTAATCTTTTTCTGTTCCAAAATGTATTGTCAAGTTGAAGGTAACTGCTATTCCAGTGGTGCTGAAAAACAACAGTGGGCAGCTCTTAATTTTGTTAAGTGCTTGTTCAGTTTGAATGTAAGAAGATGAAAATTGATTATGATTTTTGAAGTTGGCACCATACATATAATTATTTCTGCGTGTTATTTATGATGCAATCATGTGGTTAAATTGCAGCATATTTCCAGACATTTTAATAGCTTCATTTTTCTATTGATCAGTTTACTAACAGTTATGGGGCACTGTAAAATGATTAAATAAAAACTGACTTATGGCATTGTAAAAATACCTTTTTTTCCTTGAAATCTTTATTTTGTATTTAAATGTAACAAACTTCTGAAAATGTCACATATTATCAACTTCTATTGTCAATGCGTGTGTTTGTGTAGAGAAGAAGTTGTGCAGTATTTTTATACTATACGCGGTATCCCCACCAGATTGCCTTTGGCTCCTACACCCATGCACATAATTACTTTTTGGAGGATTAAATGCTAAATTACATTTTTCTAACCGCACTTCTTTCTGTACTTGGTGTTTGCTTTCTCTTCCCACTTAAACTCTGTATTATTTCTGAGTTTTCATCTATGTGTTAGTTTTTTTGACTTGCAGTATTTGAAAGCTCAAGATTTGGTTACAGCTCTTTCTATTACATTTTAATTGCTTACAATTAATCAAAAGTTGCTATACTTTGATTTACATAGTGTCACTCAAGATGATTAACTTAAAAGGTAAATATCACCACACCTAATAGTAAATGCTTCCTGGGATGTTCAGTGTTGTTTGTGTAGCTTCTTTATGCTAAATTATGGATCTGTGTATTAATTGGTGGCACAGTGTGAAGGAGTTGATAATATTGGAGTACATGATAACATTGGAGTGCCACCACAGAAACAAACAAGCAGACTGTATCACAAATTGTGACATCAAACTATTAATCAGCATTTGAAATCCACTAATTTGTGTAATACTGCACCAAAAATGCTGAAACTTCTTGATTTTGGTGTGAGAGTCCCTTTTTAGGATATATGCTCATACACGCACATGCTAATCTGTATTGCATACTGATCGTCTTGTAGTCCATTGGCTGATGTAGTCATTAACGTCTATTCTGTTCCTAGATATAGTGCACTGCTGAGTTAGTATTTACAATGGGATCCAACAAATAGACAAGTAGACTACAGCTCCGTGCTGGGCTTATAAAAATAATAATCATTTTGTTGAGGGAATTTAAAGGTTATACAGTCTCCAGAATTTGGGGGTTTCAGTTTAGGTAAAGTATAAGAAATGTGCTAATCTGTGGATAGTTAACATGGATATTCCACATTATAATTACTGTAGAACAGGCATTTGCAACCTTAGATATTTAAACAAACATGTATATGGGAAATATCAGCTCAGGATCAAGAAGATACTATCTACATAACTTATTTACTTTAATATGACAGAGAATACCGAGAGAAGTGTAAAATGGTAAATATATTGCCTGTTTTGCCTCTTTTTTTAAAAAATGTTTATCTGAATTAATGCTGCCACATTGGAGGTAACAAGTGCTATGTTGGTCTATAACGAGCCACTTTTGGCTGTACAGCCACTAGTTGCTGAGCAATGCTCTAGCGGCTCTATTGCTAGCTTTGAGGTAGAGCAATATGTCTTCACTGTAATACATAGTAATGTAGTAATAAAATAGTAATATGAAAATGTAACTGTGATCTTCCATATTTAGCAAAAATAATTCACCAATTTGGGTGAACCAATACATTTTTAGTATTAATTTAGTCCGATATTGCATTGAGGTTTTGAATTTGTTACAGTGATGGATAAAAGTATTTGATCCCCTGCTGATTTTGAACGCTTGTCCACTGACAAAGAAATGATCAGTCTATAATTTTAATGGTAGGTGTATTTTAACAGTGAGAGATAGAATAACAAAATAAACAAGAAAAACGCATGTCAAAAAAGTTGATTTGCAGGTTAATGAGTGAAATAAGTATTTGACCCCTTCGACGTAGTACTTGGTGGCAAAACCCTTGTTGGCAATCACAGAGGTCAGATGTTTCTTGTAGTTGGCCACCAGGTTTGCACAAATCTCAGGAGGGATTTGTCCCACCCCTCTTTGTAGATCCTCTCCAAGTCATTAAGGTTTGGAGGCTGATGTTTGGCAACTGGAACCTTCAGCTCCCTCCACAGATTTTCTATGGGATTAAGGTCTGGAGACTGGCTAGGCCACTCCAGGACCTTAATGTGCTTCTTCTTGAGCCACTCCTTTGTTGCCTTGGCTGTGTGTTTTGGGTCATTGTCATGCTGGAATACCCATCCACGACCCATTTTCAATGCCCTGGCTGAGGGAAGAAGGTTCTCACCCAAGATTTGACAGTACATGGGGCCCCGTCCATGGTCCCTTTTGATGCGGTGCAGTTGTCCTGTCCCCTTAGTACAAAATCACCCTAAAGCATAATGATTCCACCTCCATGTTTAACGGTGGGGATTTTGTTCTTGGGGTCATAGACAGCATTCCTCCTCCTCCTCCAAACACGGCAAATTGATTTGATGCTTGATTTTGGTCTCATCTGACAACAATACTTTCACCCAGTTCTCTTCTGAAGTTTGCCAATGAACATCTGAATGATTCAGACGGTCCCCTACATGTGCTTTCTTGAGCAGGGGGACCTTGCGCGCACTGCAGGATTTCAGTCCTTCAAAGTGTAGTGTGTTACCAATTGTTTTCTTGGTGACTATGGTCCCAGCTACCTTGATCATTAACTAGATCCTCCCGTGTAGTTCTGGCCATTTTTATGATCATTGAAACTCCACAGGGTGAGATCTTGCATGGAGCACCAGACCGAGGGAGACTGATAGTTATTTTGTGTTTCTTCCATTTGCGAATAATCGCACAAACTGTTGTCACCTTCGCACCAAACTGCTTGGCGATGGTCTTGTAGCCCATTTCAGCCTTGTGTAGGTCTACAATCTTGTCCCTGACATCCTTGGACAGCTCTTTGGTCTTGGTCATGGTGGAGAGTTTGGAATCTGATTGATTGCTATTGTGGACAGTTGTTTTCAATACAGGTAAAGAGGTGGGATTAGGAGCACTCGCTTTAAGAGTGCGCCTAATGTCAGCTGGTTATCTGTATAAAAGACACCTGGGAGCCAGAAATTTTGCTGATTTGGTAGGGGATCAAATACTTTTTTCACTCATTGACCTGCAAATCAATTTATAACTTTTTTGACATGCATTTTTCTTGTTTGTTTTTTTTTTTGGCTCTCACTGTTAAAATACACATACCATTAAAATTATAGACTAATAATTTGTTTGTCATTGGACGAACGTTCAAAATCAGCAGGGGATCAAATATTTTTTTTCCCTCACTGTAGATCAGGACTTGCCCATGGCTCCTAAAATATTGCTGCTGGCAGAGAATGTTTTAATTATCACACATATAATTTAACCATTAATCCCTTCCTTGGCTCCTAAACATTAGATTGGTTGGCTCCTCATTAACCTGGCTAGCTCATAAGCACTGTACAGTTTTTAGATTGGGTCATTCAAAGATACCATTAGAACTAAAATATTACATACAAACTGCAAAATGAGCCCAATTGACTGCACCATGCCAGGCACATGTTGTATCTGATTGTGCTAATCCTTATGATTTTCTTGGCAAAGATACTGGAGTGGGTTGCCAGTTCCTTCTCCAGTGGACTGCCATTTGTTTGACCGCTCTATGACCTGCCCATCTTGAATGACCCTACTTGGTATAGCTCACAGCTTCACTGAAGTACACCCGCATCCTTCACCACAACAAGGTAGCGATCCAGAAGTTTTTTTTTTTGTATATTAGTGAAATGTTATAATAGCCACTGAGCTAATGGAATATATACTTCCAACCCAGGTTAAAGTAATTATTCCAATAGGGGAGTCAATTTTGCTCCACTTAATCCATCGGTAGACAGATTATTTATACTTTAATCATAGAAATTGTGCTGGAACGAGTTAATCTGCATGAATACTTTTGAAGCATACAGCAAACCCCGCTGTTGGCGGCACAACCACCGTCCTTATTTACATGACTACTCACATTTTGTAAAGGAGTATGGATATTTAGGTTTTGGTGTATAAATACTGGCAATAATAGTCTTAAGTATTTTACTATATTCTCTTATCTGCTGTTTTAAGATTGTTAAATGGCTATTAAGGGGAATGCTAAAATGATTATTATCTTCTTGAAGAAATAACAGAAACTTGATAGCTATGTCTTAAGGGTGCCATAGCGGATATTATAATATTGTTTTTTTGCAGATTGCTGCTCTTTCCAAGCATTCATAATTTTTACATAGTGAAATGTTTTTTGTGATTTTTGTTAAGAAGTTATGCATTTGATGAGATGGCACACAGGAAAAGGATGAGATGGCACACAGGAAAAGGATGAGATGGCACACAGGAAAAGGATGAGATGGCACACAGGAAAAGGATGAGATGGCACACAGGAAAAGGATGAGATGGCACACAGGAAAAGGATGAGATGGCACACAGGAAAAGGATGAGATGGCACACAGGAAAAGGATGAGATGGCACACAGGAAAAGGATGAGATGGCACACAGGAAAAGGTTGAGATGGCACACAGGAAATGGATAAGATGGCACACAGTGAATGGATAAGATGGCACACAGTGAATGCATGAGATGGCACACAGGGAAGGCATGAGATGGCACACAGGAAAGGAATGAGATGGCACACAGTGAAGGCATGAGATGGCACACGGGGATGAGATAGCACACGGGGATGTGATGCGATGCTATGGCACACAGGAAAAGGATTTTAAATAGCTTTGTATGGTAATACTAAACTAGAAAAAAAATCCCAATATCATGGCACTTTAGGCAGAAGATAATTGCACCACCGTAATGTTAAGGCTCAAAAATATTTTAAAACACAGTACGTTACACTTTATAATTGCTTCAATGCTGATGTTTAAAATGACTGGGGTTAAGGAGATGTTATGAAGTGCACCAGTGAGCAGAACAAACGTGATCAACTGCAGAATGCAGACCAGGGTTATCTTGGTGTGTAATCTCTGTCTCGGTTATTCGGACGTCCTTTCCTGTGCAGAGCTGGACAATCTTGACATTCTCATCTGTATTCGGCCAAAAGGAATGTTATTGTATGAGCACCTTCATGAACTGGTTCACTTTCTACATTTTAGAGTAGGTTAGCTTAATTTTTGTTCAGCTAGTCTCAACCTACAAACTCTTTTTATAGCCATTTATCTTTGTCAATCAGCCATCTTCTGTACAGAGAGACAGATTTGTATTGGTCACAATGTTCATAGGCTATATCCCTTTTTAGAGACTGAAGACGGAGGAACATTTCTTGCCATGTCAGGAAGCATTTATACCAGTTGCAAGATACAAATAGGATTGCTGGATTAATACAAATAAATAAAAAAAATCTTTCTGATGTTTATACAGGTATGACATCAATAGTCCGACATCCTCTGTTCCAGGAGCATACCGGAAACACGATTTTGTCAGACCTGCAGCGGTCCGGCAAATCGGTCAATCGGGTAAAGCCACCCGATCCCTCACTGCCTCCCTTAACCCTGTAGCAACACCAGGGCAAGAGGAGAGGTGTGAGGCTGCTCGAGGCTGCAATCCAGGCATTGGCTGACAGGAAGTTCAGTGCAGGAGGGAGGCTACGAATTACAGGAGGTGCCGGATTATCCAATGCCGGATAATCTGTGCCCAACCTGTAGTGTGTTTTCTTTGAAAAGTAGGGCAGTTCATTCAGCATTTACGGTAATTCACCAACATGTTTCAGAACCAGGGCACCCTTTAGCAGATGTAATATAACAGTACTTTAATAACTGGACTCCTACTAGTACAAACTATACTAAGGGAGAACTATAAGCAGGCCTGTTTAATACCCACCATAGATATATCTGACCTATAATCTAGGCGGTTTCTTTTAAGTACACCCCATTAAATATATTTTGTTTATATATATATATATATATATATATATATATATATATATATATATATATATACTTAAAGATATATTTTTTACTATTCTATGTTGCAACAAATTCAAATAGAGTTTCTGCACAAACCTGTATAGAGACCCTCTCTCGCTATTATCAAGACCCACTCTCTGGCTGGGGTCTGTTGATCGGATTTGGGTGACTCTGGACTTTTGGATTACAGGAACATCATGTCTCAGCCCTTGGGTTAGACTGAGCAATATTGACAGTAAGTCTGATGAATCTTACTGCAAGCATATGTCCCCGGGTAAATAATACATCTACATGCCACGTCTTGATGAAAATTATGAACCACGTTTTATTTTGGAACAACATATTTAAAACATTTCACACACACACAGTGGAGGGAGTGGCCACTCTTAGTCAAACCCTCATTCCCCTCTGGCCATTCTCACAGAAGTAATTTGTGGGAACTTATTAGTCTCCTCCCCCAGGGCCTTCCCCAGGCGTGGCTACTAGTTCATTTTGGTCTGGATCTCAGACTGGAAACATCCTGTATTAGCTCTTGGACTATGCCCCTGGGCTTGTGGTTGAGAAACCCCATACTATACCATTGTCCTGCGGTGCCTGGCAGTCTGGCAAATCTATTCGGTCTGCTATCTCCTTTGTTTACACTAAGGAACATATGGCCAACTCCTGACTGAGAGTTTATACAATGGGGGAGGGTTGACTAATTAAAACATAGCTATCACTCCACAATACAATATACAATATAATACTAACATATTATCACCCATAACACAATATACAGATGGCGGCGATTGGTATATAACAGTGCCTCCTGGTAGGCACAACTAGTGGCCAACTTGAGGTATGACAGCTATGATCTCTGTATCAGGGGTTATTAGTTTGAGGTTTCAGAACCTTATGCAATTGTGCAATACTCTATATAATGATGGCAACCACAACCTACTTGCCCTTTGCAGGAAAAATACAGTAATCTGCTAAAGGATAACTGTATTTTGGGAAAATATTGTGTAAGTATTTAACAAATGAACAACATTAGTGGCTATGTAAGCCAGAAGCCCCCTTCTGGATCGCAACCTTGTCATAGTGAAGGGCTTGGGTAGATCAATGAAGCTAAAGGGTCACACATGATGTGCAGGTCATAGCAAAGATGTCCCACAAATCACAGTCCATTGGAAACGAAACTGGCAATCCAACTCCAATACTTTTGCCATGAAAACCTTACGGCTAAGTACAATCGGACACAAGATGTGACTGGTGTGCTGCTTCCTGTCCAAAGGATCATGGAGATTCAGACACTACTGAATGACTCAAGCCAGAAACATAGTACATTTCATCTGGCATTGCTATTGGCCTGTAGATTGAGGGGGAGAGTTATCTTACCGTGACTAATTTTTATATTAAATACTATTATCAAGTGACTTTGTAGAGTGGCAGCCTTCAAATAAAATAGAGATCGTATTGGAATCCATGCTTCCTTACAGGTTTCTAATCATGTTGGAAAGAAAAGTAAAAAGTCCACTGCCAATAAAGCAAACCTGAATAAAATAATTGCAATCTAAATGCTGTATTTATTTAATTATTTTTTTGAAATTTTGTAAAAACATTATTCTTACATTATCAAGTTTGTAAAAAACTTGAGTGATCATTTAAATATAGAAATTTATTATAATCTGTGCATATTATGTGAACTGCATGGCATTTTCTATGTCCTTTCTACATAATGCTAATAGAAAAGATATTTTGCTGTGCTATGTAGATATTTTGCTTCTCAGTATGTTCAACCTAGAATAGCACACAGCTTTTCTTTTAAGTCATTGTGTATAAATGGACTGAGTTTGAAGTATTCACTATTGTTGCGTGAATGAAAGGAAATATTAGTCATGATTTGTGTTGGTGTCTGATCAGCAGGAGCCTTTTTGATGTTTTTCATATTGCACAATGTGTTAATCCAGTGTATCCTTTTATGCAGCATTTTAATTCTTATTCTTTATGTTATCTCGGGATTCAGTAGTTCATACAGTCTCTTAGTAACATACCTCCCACACTGGTAAAGTTTGCAAGTACGTGCCTACTTTATAGATATTACAATCAATGCTCAGATGTGATGGGATTATAATGATGTTAAATGTGATGGAATCTTCCTTGGCTGAAACTCATCTGCACAAGAGAGCCAGCAAAATAAAACACATTCAGCAGTCTGTAACCTCACAACTTTGCTTAAAGTGATTTCATAGGTGAAAAAGGTTATTTGCAGTTTTAAGCTAATTATTTCTAAACCCAGCTTTAGACTATACTATAGTGATCCTTTTCTGGCAGAGTTCTTTAGTAACAATTGTTTGTTTTTTAATTTAACCCAAATTGCCAAAAGCTTTTTTGATTTATGTGCGTGTGAGATATTATATATATATATATATATATATATATATATATAGTACAAATAAGGAATAGTACATTGGTGATTCTATTTGAATGTCTAAAAATAAGTTGATAAACTTATTTCCTGCTCAAATTTCTCAGAAATACAGTATATGCACTGCAGTCTGGGAAAACTGGGCGGGACATGTAAATGAGGCCACATAATGCACCATCACTCTGTCAATACAAACCATTTTAAACATGGCTCCTTTTAAGCAAATGCTTACTGTATTTCACAGTTTTAGGCATAGCAACGGATGGATTTTTCACAAACCAGGTCACTTAACCACATACAGTACTGTTTCACGGTTACTGCCGATCCTCAGTATGGTGTGAGTGCCTGGTTTGTGTGGTGATTGTTGTAGAGCGTAGTTCTATACAGCAGTTGTTTCACATATGGTGGGCTAAGAGTGATAGAAGACCTCCACCCTACAAAGTACAGTAGTACAAATAAGGAATAGTACATTAGTGATTCTATTTGAATGTCTAAAAATAAGTTGATGAAAACTTATTTCCTGCTTAAATTTCTCAGAAATACAGTATATGCACTGCAGTCTGGGAAAACTGGGCAGGACATGCAAATGAGGCCACATAATGCACCATCACTCTGTCAATCCAAACCATTTTAAACATGGCTCCTTTTAAGCATATGCTTACTGTATTTCACAGTTTTAGGCATAGCAACGGATGGATTTTTCAAAAATGTTTACACATTTTTACAATTTATATATATATATATATATATATATATATATATATATATATATATATATATATATATAACACACACACACGTTCCCAGAATTCAGTGTAATAACTGTATATCTCAGAATTCTGAGCAGGAAACAATATTTATAACTTGTTTTAGACTTTAAAATGTGAGCACAAATGTACTATTGTTTTAGTGTACAGTGGAGGGCTTCTGTTGCTCTTTTGCCCACCATATATTAAATGATTGGTGTGGTAAACTACCTCCCCACAAAATCTACTACAGAAGCTAGGAACCGGCCCCGCATTGATGAGGCAGTAATCTGGAAACAACTGAACATATGTGGGATTCCTGGCTTGTGTATAATACATCCTGAGCTTTGCTCCAAGCTGTATAATACAGCAGGCAAATGCTTAAAGAAAGGCATGTTTAAAATACCGTATGGGCCCGAATATAAGCCGCACCTGCATAAAAGCCGCACCTGTAAAATTCAAGCGGATAAAATAGAAAAAAGATAGTACTCAAATATAAGCTGCACCCTTAAAATTGGAGAGAAAAAGACTCTCTTCAAGTGATCAGCCATTACAAGAAACAGGCTAATTAGTACTGTAACTTTTTTTGCAGGTAACAGGCCTTACAGGATGTTAGAATCACTAAAACTGTAAATAGCTATTCAATTGCTACAATACCGCAGTCTCAAGCACGCAAATCTGCAGTCATTTCACGTTCGCGAATATAAATTGCACCCTTAACTGGCAAGCACGCAAATCGGCAGTCATTTTACTGTCACGAATATAAGCCGCATCCGTAACTCGCAAATCGGAAAAAAGGTGCGGCTTATATTCCGACCAATACGGTAGTTATGGATTACAAGAGCAAAGCCTTTGTGGGCACATTTGCATGTCCCTGCCCAGGTTCCAAAAATGCAGTGTAATTCTGACACACACTCACACTTTATTTATTTATGTGTGTGTGGGTGTGTATATGTATGTATGTATGTATATGTGTATATATGTATGTATGTATATGTGTATATATATATTGAAGTATACTTATGCAATATAATAAGAAATGTCATAAAGTGGGAAGTTGCAACTTCATTATAATAGTATAAGATCTATTTAATGTTTTTAGCTTAAGATTTTGTTGTTTTTAAGTAACTGACACGGTCACCATGACAACTGGAGACTATAAAAGGGTCATCCAGAAGTCATGGCGGTAACCCCTGAGGAAATTGAGAAACGTGCGTCGGGTTAGACACAGCTACGTGAGACGCGGGTTAGTGACGTCATCGCGAGGCGTCCTAACCGCGATCTCCATGATAAGCGTGCTGTATTGTGTCATGGACACAGCGCCACACAAATCATTAAGAATTACATTTAGAAATCCATGAGTCACCCAGCACATTTAAAAGGCTTCAATAGGCTCTAATGATAAGAGAATATGTAAAGTTGTATAGATAATCTAGATAGGCACATAGAGAAGTAATGTCACGTATATAGTATTATAGAAGATAAAGCAGTTCAATAGGATGGTTTAATATTGAACCACACTGGCTCTCTATAAATACTTTTAGATTTATATAAGGATTTTTAGATTTATTAAGTTACAGCACAGGCATTTTCAAAGACTGTTTCAATTGAGTCAGACAAAATACTGGCTCCATATAAGCATTTAGATTTATATGGCTCCATATAAGCATTTAGATTTATGAATTATAGCACTGTCACTTTTAGATTATGCTACGTCTAAAGGTTTTTATGAAGGTATTAAAAGTTACGTTTTATTAAATATTTGGGTCTCTCAAGTTTTATTTATATATATATATATATATATATATATATATATATATATATATATATATATATACTATATTATTATTATCCTTTATTTTTAACTCACCAATATATTCCGTAGCGCTATACAGTGGTTAAGTACAAGTTAAGAACAATTTCAAACCTTCCAAAGATATGCAGGGTAATCGGCATGGGAGTAATGCCTGAGCAAAACACATCTGATAACTATTATAGTGGATAGTTTGTAATCCATCATCTATAGTTTGGGGGGAAAATTCACATTTGGGAAATTTTGTATCAAACTAAACACAATGGGACTCTGTCACCCCAAGTTGATGTAATTTTAAAGAACATTAAAATGTGGCTGTATATTGTATTAGCAGTACTTTCGTTACAATAAATCATTTCTGAAATATTTAGAATTGATTTTGTGACTCCTGTATGCTAATGTGGGCTCAGTATGCTAATGTGTGGGTCCGAGTGCTTGATAAGGCCTGTAGAGGAGTCTGACTGCCAGATAACATTTCAGGTCTTTATTTTGGCCACTACAGATTTAGACAAGCAGACTGTAATACTAATTAGCACAATGCAGCCCTGACCCACTTTTTTAATTGGCACCGCAAAGGTGTCATTTGAAAGTGTAGTTAGTAACAAATGCTTTACGAACTAAGTGTTACCAAGTTTGTCATTTTTGTCTCACAATTAGCCTTTCTGATCCTGCCCTCAATCATCTTATTTTTAGGTTTGAGTACAATTATTGCTGATTTACTGGGAAATGCCTAGTGTACAGGAAGTACATGGCAATTGAAATTATAGACATGATCCTCAGCCTCTGTCGACTTGCTCCAATTATTCTGAGCATGAGGATTAAGTAATGATTACTCTCGAACACAAAGATAAAATGCTTGAGGGGAGGGTCAGCAAAGTTGATTAACAGGGAAAGAAAACAAACTTCAGTGTAAAGTTACTGCAAGATTTTTTTATGGTAGATCTGTCATCATCAAATATGGATGGGGAGAATATCTGGATTTCAAGACATTTTCTACAACATGACTCCTGTATCAAGTGCTACATGTTTGAAAGATGGCTGCATGCAGGAAAATAAACAGGGAGAAGAAAGTAGTTCCAGAAGTATGTGGACTTCTTTAGAAACAAGTGAAGTGTAACATGAATTTTACATTAAGTAAGATAAACTTAAATAATAAAAATGTAGTTAAATCTTTATCTTAATCCAAAAATGTGTGGAGAAAAATACAAAAACAAGTGCGTTTTTTAACAAAAGCATTGCTTAAACTATTGAACATTATTTTTTATGGGTGGGGTGGACAAGACATGACACTAGGAGGTATCAAAGACAAAAAAAAAATCCTCACTCATAAACACCATGAGTGTCCCAAAATCAAACTTACACAAATATACCTTCAAAACAAACATAGTTCAATTAGTAGGACAAATCTAAGAATCCTTTTTTTTTTTTGCACTGCTAATATTTCCTTCTGATTTCTAAATATGTTTCATTTACCTATGTATATATGTATGTGTTTAGATGTTAGTGGTTGTGTAGGTAAATAAGGATTTTATATATGATTACATATTATTGCTCTTAAAGGCATATCTAAGTTTCCGGGATTATGAATGCATCTGATAGAGGAGAAATAATAGGTTATGAAAACATGTTTTTTGTGTGTGAAAAAATACCAAAATAAACATTTAAACACTTATCTTGAAGTTAGCACAATGTCTTGTCATTTCTGACAGTTGAAAGTTAGGGTTAACACCCTCTCCAAACCTAGGCTAAATTTAGCATTCATTTCATAATTTGTTTTGGCCAATCGGGTTAGCTGAAAGAGGGGTTCCTGTTTGTGCTGCAAAGCAGCCTGGGATATGTAGCACTGTTAGGCTGAGGAAGAAAACGGCAGGTGAATAATGGGATAAATTGCTCCCATAATGCTGCATGCTGATTGGGTGGAGATCAGGGCCTGTGTAGACAACCCCTGGGGTGTAAACATAATCATTAGAGGGCTTTTTAGATATGAATACAAATAAAAAAATATTTTATGAGATGCGCTGCATACATAAAGGCTGCTTTTTGCCTATAGAGTGCAGAAATGTCATTATCCATGAAACTTGGATATGCTTTTAATAGTAAATTAGCTTTTGATGAAGCTGGATATACAAAGAAATTGTCAGTCAAAGCTATGGAGATAATATTAACCCTTTATTACAAAATCTAGATTGTGGCCATGAGGTTCCCGAAAGGGCATCTCGAAATTGGCTAAATTAGCTCATCATTGATGTTACAGCCTATGATTAGGGAAATATGGAAGATTGATTTTTTCCTCCATAGCTGTATGAGCATTGTTTTTATAGGTTTTTATATGAGTTACTAGCATGGTTTAGTGGTGTTCTTGAAAGGGTATAGATGATTTTCTTACATAGAGCACCTCCTTTTTCCTTCCTATCTAATATAAGCTGTCTACTAGCCAGATTTAGGGCATCAATCCATGAGCCTTCCAGTTAGGAGGACTCTTTGACGTCACAGGTCTTCTCTTAACACTATCCTTTTTTATCAGCAACAGATTGTGAATATTCTGGTATTACAAAGGCTGAGAAGTAATGGAGAATCCCACTTATCTTTCTATACATGTCAAAACCGGCTGTTCTCTTTTTAAAGCGGCATTGTTTTATAATAATAAACACAATATTTTTAGCTACTCTAGTACTTCCTTGTATGTTTTGATGAATATATGCATATGTGATTAAATAAATTTAACCAATCCGTTTCTTCTACGGTTTTCCCATAGTTTTAATATAAGGAATGTATTGTAGGTTCCTTAGCTTGACTAATAAAATAGTATTTGTATGGATTGGAAGTTTTTACTTTTTACAGATTTAAGTGCAATGCATAACAAAATGATGTTTATTCTAAACTAAATTCACAACTGATGTTACTTCAAATTTGATTCTTTTTTCATTTTTACATAGCAACCCTTCCTAAATGTTTTGCTGCACAGGTTGGAAATTAGTTCATCAAGACAGAATAATTCTTTTGTACATTAAGCTATGGAACCGTTCGAATTTAAGATCTCCATAAACGTGAAATATCAACTTCAAAGGGCATGCAAATGTATCTTCCTTTCATATATTTGGATTTAAAAGCTGAGCTTTGTGAAGCAGAACCAAGATAGATTTCTATCTGATAACATTTTATTTCCTCTGGATTTTCAGGCAGCAGTGGATTGTCGAACTAGCTTAAAGGGACATGGAAGTCATTTATTTTCTATTGTGCATATAAACAGATCTGGCTTTAAACATTACAGAATGTTTTGCATGAAAAATTACTGTTGTAAAGGTTTAAAAAATATACACTCCAATCTTTCAGATTATGCAGAAGCTGTAAATGTTAGTATTTTTCCCTGACAAGTTATTAAGCTGTATGGAGAAGTTATTTCCTCTCTCTTCGTTGAATGAAGTCTTGTTTTAGCAAGATTACATGACTCTACATATCAGTGATTTATTAAAAGTAGAAAATAAACAAATATCTAATTAATCCCATTTCTTTTTGTGAGATACATTTTTTTAAAGATACATCAGCTCAATGTAACTGTTGCAGATTCTGTCAAATTGAATTACATATTCATCAGATTAGAAGACTCCATGACATCCTTCTATAGGATCTGGGAATTGTGGCTTGCCTCAACTTAATCTCCTAATATTTTTTAAAAGGATAACTAGTGGATGTAATTGTGAGCCTGTGATCACAGCCCATGAGATATAAGGAGATGCAAACCATAAACAAAAATTATATCTCTGTTAAAGCTTACAAACCGAGAAAAGAAATAATAATGAAGAAGAATATTTATTTTATTTTATTATAAAAAAGGTTTTTTATTGATATTACTCTTTTTTGTTTTAATTGAGTTTTTTTATTTTGTTCTAAATCTTATTTTTATATATGTTATACTTTTATATCTACACTGTTTAAAGTGATTTTGTAAACTATAATTTAATAAGAAAAAAAACAGAAAAGAAAAAAACAAGTAGAAGTGATATTTATATATCACTATAAAGACAACAATGCTTTAAAATGGGTAATCTTTTACCAAAATCCTTTTTTCTCTTGCAAATAGTTATTCTTTTTTCTGTCATATTAAAAACTAATGTAATTCAAAAAATACATTTTCTAATAAAACTTGAAAGTGGGAAAAAAAACAACAATCTGCATAGGTAGATGTACCAGATTACTTTTCCTACTTTAGTACTGAAAAAGAGGAAGAGTTATTTATTTTTTATTTCGGGGGAGGTGATGGGGGGTGGCCAGTTCATGCTACTGTCAGCCTGTAAAATAGAGGTGCAGATAATGCTATATTATAATGTATAAAAATATGCACTAAAATCTTCTTCTGCTATTTGTCCTGGCTCTGGATAAGACACCAAATTACAAATTAGGAGTAATATATACAAGTTCAATAAACCTAAGCACTTGCATATAATTTTCAACCCTGGCTACATTCACAATTGTTGCATTACTATTAAGAATCCACTTTTCTTTATTGTTTTTAGTTTTAATTAGTATAACTTACTTTTTTACATCCCAAAAAACATTGTAAATCAATACAATACAATGATCTTTTAAATCCACAACTACTCTTTATTTTTTCTATCTCTCCCATAATCATTTTTCCATTTTGCTATGCTTACAGCAAAATAGACGATTGTATTCTGCAGCTTATTTTAGGACTAGAGGGTGCAACCCTTCAAGTAAAGTAGGTTCACTATCACAGATCTAAATAGCCTGCTAATGGATTTCCACAATTCTGTAGCCGTTCATAGATGTTACAGCAGTTGAGACACTCCATTACCGTTATCAGAACTTCAGGCCAGGAGTCCCGAGGTTAATTTGTGTTTCACCTGCTCTAAACTTGTATTCCATATTAAGGTCACCTAAGGAGAAAGTACAGAGAAAAGTATATAGTACGGGAGTAAGCAAATTTGCAAGAAAGTTTGGAGCTGAAGGTTAAAAAAAAAGATGTATGTGGAGTCTGCTTTTGTATTCTGTGATCAATTGTAAGGAATGTGTTTTTTTTTCTTCTCTCAAGCTAAATAAAAGTACAATCAAATAAGTTTGTTATGGAAAAAATCAGTTAATTTTTTTTCAGTAACTTTTGCCTGAAAAGTTGGCATTAGATGGTTGAGAGAAGTACAGGAGAGGTATGTATATCGACAGATAATGTTAGACCTCAAGTCAAGTTCAGCTCTAGTTCTAAAGTAGAGAGTTTAAGTAACTCAATATATGTGTCCTATTTGTATTCTTTTTTTTTAAACAAATTACCAGTTGCAAATATTCTTCATCATACTTTATCATTGTGCGCTGAAGAAATGTGCATGAAATGTATCCAAATTTTATAAAAATGTCTAATGCTGACCTTCATTTAAATCCGCAAACATATCTGGAAATGAGTGGAGCTGTTGTTAAAAATAAATACCATCAAGCAATTAGGCTTTATGTACAAATGTTTCTTCTTATGTCTTTGAATGAGCTGAAAATCTTGAATCTTATTGTAAACATCTGTGAAGATTATAATTTAGTTCTCTGGGCATGCTTGTCTTCCTTATACTTACTGTGTAAGTTCATTAATGACCCTTTGTCATGATAACATTAAGGACTGATACTGCCAGTAATTATGGATATGGCCAAGGGAACATGACATTGTTGCACTGGGATTATGTATTATTGTGTGTGGTTATATGTTGCCTGTACTTGGTTATTTTGTATCCTAATTATAAGATATTATAAGAGGGAAAATATGATATAGAACATATGTAGAAATGGTAAAAATGCTCTGCACAGAAGTTAGCTCCCGATCATTGCACCCTCACACATACAGGCCTTGAGTTGAGGCAGATAACTGCTCCTGCTACTTGAGCTTTACATCAAGGTTTTCTGCCCTAGCTAACCATGGACACCTGGCCTACTGTTTTAGATATCTGATGAGAGTTATCTCAATTGTTATAGCAACCCAAGGCTATAAGGCATATGTGTTTCATCACACACATACACAAAGGTACACAAGGGTGTGGTATGGGAGAGTATAAATATGTTGGTTTGATAATTCAATAAAGCTTTAGTTCTAGTCTGTCTGTATTTTGTATCCTGAATTGGGGTGTGGTCTTGCCATAGGCCACTAGTAACCTGTATCCAGTGTTCTCTGCCTGTACCTTTTGGGCCTTGCCCTCTTCAGAAGCCATATATTGTGCCACAGAGAACAAGAACTACATGATTCTGCTGGAGTTTGAACTAGGTTCATATCAATCCCCCTTGAAGAAGCAGATCGTGACGCCCTTAATTACAGAAAGGGAGATCATTTATATTTAAAGTAACCATTTCAAGCTCAATTAGTTAACACTTCCACTTGCGATTATTGGTATTATATTCTGTATCAGTCCTGTTGAAATGCTGCCACACTGTTGATGCACTTAATAGGATCAAATGTAAGTGTCATTATCAGTAGGATAACCACGCCTCTCAGGCTACAGGCCTCCAGATACATAGTCTGATAAAAAAAAAATGATCTTAAATTACTTTTATGTTCATGGTTCTACCTAGCTGATGATGTTTTTCATAAGCTACTGAGGGTCATTTATGTCCTGTATTTTGCTTTAATATACTGGCTCTTCGTTTTGAAGATGCTTTTGCTACGAAGACTTTAAGGTTCCTTTAACAAAATGGATTTGTATGCTAATGCCATAGTCCTATAAATTCCATGGTCTAAAATGTTGGCGCGTGTTCCTAATTTAGTTGGATGTTCTCCACATATTTATACACACACTTCTGAATCATAAAAACTGATCTGCTGCTTTTGTTGAAATCTAAATATTTACTGCATATAAAAGTAATTTCTTAGTTCAGAACTCCCAAGAAAAGTAGAGTTTTAACAACAAGACATTTTTGGAATGTTTATTTAGTCCTATATTTTCAATCAATGTCACGACTGGCATATTGTTTCAATTTAACATGAGCATTTACTTAAAGTAAAATTGCCAATTTTGAATAACAGACTTGTATCTGGTCTTTATGGGTTCCCTGGTAGCCCAGTGGTTAGGATGTAGGTGCTTCGACCACAGTATCCTGGGTTTGAATCCAGCCAGGGAACCAAGAGGTCACACTGGTCAGACCACCTGGGAATACCAGGAGCTGTATGCTGTGGCCCACTGAAGAAGGAACTTACAACCCACTCCAGTATCTCTGCCATGAAAACCAAGTGGATCAGCATGATCCATGAGGTCACAGAGAGTCAAACACGACTGAGCGACCACATTTTAAATTTTTTACATCTAGTCTTTACAATAAACAAGAGTGTATGAAAAAAAATACAGCTTTTGTAGCAGAATTGTTCACAGGACAAAAACATTGAAATGTTTATTCCACAATAGTGGCAATAAAAGATTTTATAGGGTTATTTATCTAGATAAGCTCGTACTTCTCATATTGTTAGGCAAATATCTAATAAACAAGTGTATTTTCCAAGACTGATATGACTAAATGATTATATAAAATTTAATACTTCAGCTTGGCATAAAAAAAAAACTTGTAAACCGCCTGCCATATGTATATCTGTTTGTAAGCTCTACTGCAAATGTGCAATTGTTTCTACAGTTGATTCCATCAGCCAACACCGTATATTCTTCATTGCAATAATGACTGGAGATAAGAATGTAGAACAATAACATTTGTGTTTCGGGGCATTGTAAAGTCTCATGAAACAAAAGATGCTACTCAAATGAAAATTAGGTGTACCTTTCAAGGAAGGAAGCCTCCAGCTTCAAAATGTAACAATAAAGACTTTTGTTTGAATTTCCTTTAAAGGGATATGAAAGGTTTCTGTTTTTTTTTTTAATAGGAATATAATATTCCTATGTGTCAATTTGTTTTTATGTACTTTATTTAATTAAGAACTGCTTAAAAGCTCAGTTTTGTGAGCCTAAAATTATTCATTTTGTACTTGTTTGGGTCTGCCTGCTGTAGCTCACGCAGCTCATGAATACATAGACTGTGAAGTGCAGTGCTTCAACTTAGCTAAACGGTGATCTCATTAGCAAGATGCAGAATGTTGCACTGATTGTACTCTACCACCATAGTAACCAATCTCATTTCTTAGAAGTATAGTGTCTTTATGAGCTGCAGATAGGTGATAGGTGAGCTGCAGATAGGTGAAACCAATTGGGGTCTACTTACTTGTAAGATCCCCAGGAGCACCATCAAATTCTCATAACCAAATGGAAAGAACATGGCACAACCACAAACCTGCCAAGAGACGACCGCCCACCAAAACTCACGGACCGGGCAAGGAGGGCATTAATCAGAGAGGCAGCACAGAGACCTAAGGTAACCCTGGAGGAGCTGCAGAGATCCACAGCAGAGACTGGAGTATCTGTACATAGGACCGCAATAAGCCGTACGCTCCATAGAGTTGAGCTTTATGGCAGAGTGGTCAGAAGAAAGCCATTACTTTCAGCAAAAAAACAAAATGACATGTTTTGAGTTTGCGAGAAGGCATGTGGGAGACTCCCAAAATGTATGGAAGAAGGTGCTCTGGTCTGATGAGACTAATATTGAACTTTTCAGCCATCAAAGAAATTGCTATGTCTGGCGCAAACCCAACACATCACCCAAAGAACACCATCCCACAGTGAATCATGGTAGAGGCAGCATCATGCTGTGGGGATGTTTCTCAGCAGCCTGCACTGGGACACTGGTCAGAGTTGAGGGAAAGTTGAATGGTGCTAAATACAGGGATATTCTTGAGCAAGACCTGTACCACTCTGTGCGTGATTAGAGGGTAGGACGAAGGTTCACCTTCCAGCAGGACAATGACCCCAAACACACAGCTAAAGCAACACTTGAGTGGTTTAAGGGGAAACATGTAAATGTGTTGGAATGGCCTAGTCAAAGCCCAGACCTCAATCCAATAGAAAATCTGTGGTCAGACTTAAAGATTGCTGTTCACAAGCGCAAACCATCCAACTTGAAGGAGCTGGAGCAGTTTTGCAAGGAGGAATGGGCAAAAGTCCCAGTGGTGAGATGTGGCAAGCTCATAGAGACTTATCCAAAGTGACTTGGAGCTGTGATTGCCGCAAAAGGTGGCTCTACAAAGGGGGTGAATAGTTATGCACATTTACTTTTTCTGTTATTTTGTCCTATTTGCTGTTTGCTTCACAATTAAAACAAAAAATTAAAAAAAACATCTTCAAAGTTGGGGCATGTTCTGTAAATTAAATGATGCAAATCCTCAAACAATCCATGTTAATTCCAGGTTGTGAGGCAACACAACACGAAAAATGCCAAGGGGGATGAATACCCAAAACCTGTCCATGTCCCTTGAAGATGGTTGCAAAGTGAAGAGTTTAATGCTTCATATGCAAGTCTCTTGCAGGTCCAGATTGCCATTCATACAGAAAACTGTAGGCTGTCCTCACAAAGCCTTGCTCACAATGACTCCCTTGAGTGGAGGTTGTGTGTTGTCGCAGTTAGAGATTCTATTTAGACTCCCAGACATTTGGAAGACTAGCTAGATTATTAAAGTACATGCTTTGGCAGTGTTCTCCCATGGAAAGTTTCTGACATAATATAAGTGGGTATTTTGCAATTCTTCTGCTTATGGACTGGTATCTTGATCTTGTTGACTATGCATACTATTTCTTCAGTTGTACAAATACTGCCTTTAGGAGCTTGCACACATCCCCAGCACTCATTATGCTAGTCTTTTGAACTTATCTTGAACTATACTTAAAGGTATATCTACGTTTCCTGGATTATGAATGCATATGATAGAAGAGAATAAGTAGTGTATGGAAAAAAAATTGCATGACAAAATATTAAAATAAACATTTACAAACTTACCCTGCTATTTGCTAAATCTCTTCAGGTTGAAAGCAGCAGCTTTTCTTTAACACCTTTTAGATATCTCTGCTAAAATTAGCATAACAATCAAAATGTGTTTTTGCCAATCACAGGTAGCTAATGCATTTTAATACAATGTAACAATCAATGATGCCAGTTTGAACAGGAAGGAACCATGGGATGTGTTTTCTCCTTGTAGGAGGAGTCTGACATTGATCTGTAGATCTCTGCATTGAGTTGCTGCTGGTTTGAAAGCTAGTACAGGGGTTAAAACCTGTACCCAAATGCAGTGTTTGTATTGGGAGGTTCACTGTGCCTATGCTGTCACCTCTGGGTTTGGGAAACAAGTTTTATTTTGAAATAAAATAAATTTGTATGCATATAGAATAACTCCATGTAATGTGTGTTTCAGATATAAGCAGTCTGTGTTAGATTAGAAAGAGGTAAAAACAGGGAAACTTGGATATGCCTTTAAGGTACTTACACTAGTTATTCCACTGCTGCTATCATTAGAGTTGCCTGGAATATAAACATTGAAGAAGTAAACACAAACTTATCTAGGATGATGACCATGATCCACCAAACATAAATGTTATATCTCATTTGCATAAGCAATTTACAAAGAAGTACATGGAGAATAAATGTGTATTCAGCTAATTCACGTTTTGTATTGGTTAGTTGGAAATAAGGGCGAATGCCAGAACATTTTATAAAAAAAATGTTTATAGAAATTAGGATATTGAGTATCTTAAAATAATTTTAAAAATAATGGATGCTGAAACAGCTACTTTAATGTCTGTTGCCTTGAGTGGGCAACCTGCAAACCATATGCAAGATGCTGACCTAAGTATTTTTTGGGCCAAGCATAGTCGTACATTTTGACCTACCCTCAGCCATCAGTGCTACTTGTGCTACTCTTAAAGCCAGTTTCACAACAATGCGCATGGAAAAGGGCAGCATCAGATAGTTTCTTATCAGCACCACACAAGGGGCATTAAATATACGACAATCTACTGCAAGGAATATTATTTAGGGTTAGAGAAAGTAATAGGAAAGGGGAAAGAGAAAGGTTAATTAGTGAGAGTCAAGTGTTTTCAAACTTGTTTAGGAGAAGAAATCTCAGACACCAATATAAAGGGGATGGTTTAATTTCTCGCTCAGAATTATTTAAACATACAACATGGTCCTTTTTTTGTATATTGTCTTTTGAATAACTAAACTTCATAATGGGGACAATTTTTTTTAGTAACCAAAAATGCAGCCTATACATTCTAAACGTTTTACTGTGTGGTTTCACTTTCTTTTCTTCACTGAATATGTCTTCTACTTTTTCAAGAGTGAGTGTAAATTGGCTTTCCATTAGTTCTCTTGAAAGCATTCACACTTGCAGCTGCCATACGCCACTCTGCAAAAAGAAGATCCCTGCGCATAGTCTACTCCATAATAAACAAAAATGGTAGGTTGCACCACTGCGAAATAGTTGTATATAAAACGCAATAAATTAAAAGCTGTAATTTGTTTACAATTACAGGGGTCCTTTTTTAAGATGCCTTTTTGTGTGGCCTATCTTGAGTTTTTCCTCTTTCTTGGAAAGTGACCAACTGTCTATATAAAATGTATTTTATCTTTTTTTATTGACATTCTAATGGGTCCTTTTCTATTTTGGGATCGCATCCTGTTAGAACAGTGGGGTTGAGCTCTGCACCACAGCACCACGTGGTGGTGCAAGAAATGTACTGCAGGCAGAGAACTATTTCCACCTCCGATGTGGCTCATAAGGCGAGCCGACAGAAGAGGCCTTGAGCTATGAGAGGCGCGCCAGAGGGCCCTGGAAGACCGAGTGCCCACGCCGAACATAGTGATGGCCTCACTGTCCACTCAGTCCCGTTTGTGTTGCACCACATCGGAGGGTGGAATAGTTCTTTACCTGCACTACAGCCGCACATCCCAGTGTTCTGACGGGATGCGGTCCTGAAATAGACTAGATCCTGCTAATGTTATAATCTGAAATTAAATAAGAAGTGACCCCTCATAAGTCAAGGAGTTTGTTTCCCTGAACCCCACTGCCCAGCCAAGATTGCTCGAAACCCCTTCTTTTCTCAACCAGAGAGGACAGCTGTAAATTGCATACCTTATTTTACCAGCAGAAACCAATTTACAATTTTCACTTTTCATAACGTTTAAATTAGTACATAATATGTCTAAATTCACCTTCTGCTGCAATCTGTAGCTTCACTTTGAATCAGAGCCTTTATAAATATCCTCAGCAGCTGGCCTTGTATCCCATCAGATGATTCTGTGCCTCACTGCAGGTGAATATGTTTCCTCAGCAGTCTCTGCCTTCTACCCATCAAGCAAAGATATAAACTGAATCACAATTATTTGCAACAGCTTTATAAAAGACTGATTCTGACAAGTAGCTGCTATCTGGCAAGCAAGAATACTTGCTACGCTTGGATTCGATGCCTGTTGATATAACATTCTATGCTACCTTTTTATAAGAACAGGGTTGATTCCGTAGTGCAAAGCTTTAAAAAGCATACAGTACACTACAATAAACAATAAATCACATGGTTTTACCCATGACAACTATGGTTGATATGTTTGCAGAATGCCTACATGTCACCTTATATACTCACAAAGCCAGGTCACAACACATGCCGTATTCTATTGGCTACGTGCTGCTGATGTCATAAGGCAACCCTGTAACTACTCATAATTTCCACATAAGGTACAAGTAGGAGGCCGGGAACGGGGTCACTCTCTTTAAATGAACGAGAGAAATATTGGAACTTTAGTGTTCCTTTAACCAAGACTTCATTTTGGTAACATAAGTCGGTGCATGTAAATATTGGCTAATTAAAGGGATATGGAACATTCCCTGTTTTTAATATTCAAATAAACTACCAAAGCGTTTGCCTAGCTAAATATAATTTTTTAACAAATGTTTTTTTTACTTGCTGAAACCTCCCAAATAGCCCCCCAAAATGGTATCCCCCCCCCCCCCTGTGAC